>ML776587.1:2668426-2709486 GCA_009831015.1 Picea engelmannii | reverse complement strand
TCATGGAGAAGATCAAGGACAAAAGGGGGTTATGTGTCTAGATGGTTGAGAGATGTATGGAACTAAAGAGAGATTAGTGGATGATCATTATGAGTTTGTTACTCATCCCATTGTATAAATAGGAGTACAATCTCCTCCATTTGGTAATCTGAAGCTTGTAATCTTAGAATTAGAGATAGTTGTAATCTTAGAGTTGGTTTGTAATGGAGATTTTGAAATAAAGATTCATACTTCGATTTTGCTTCTACATCTGAGTCTCCTTTGAAGTGGTGTGCTTGTGGAGTTATGGAGGGCCCCCATGGCCTCACTTGCATGCTTATTTGCTTATTTTAGGTATAGCTTAATTTATGTTTTTGTTTGATTTCAGTTTTTAAAGTCTTGTTAAATGCTCTAATACTGGAAGGATCTTATTTGAAAGTGTTTTTGTAAGAGAACCATAAGATCTCAGACAATTATTAGATTTAGGTTTGTTTGGTTTCAACTCTTAAGTTTTGTTAAATGTTCTAATATTGGAATATTCTTATTTGAAAGTGTTCATGTAAGAGAACCGTAAGACCTCATACAATTATTAGATTTAGATTTGTTTCATTTCAGCTTTCAAAGTTTTTATTAGATGTTCTAATATTGGAGGAGATCCTAAAATTCAAGTGTTCTTGTAAGAGAACCTTAGGATCTCGATGAATGTTAGATCTAGGTTTGTTTAGTTGTTGGAAGATATCTTGTTGAATATGTTCTTGTAAAAGAACCAAAGATCTCGGACAAATTAGAAATCTTTCTAGACCTATAGGTGGCACTTCTAAGTTTACCTTCCCGGGTTGACATTAAATAAACTCTGATTGACATCATCAATTAGAACTAAACAATTGGTGTTGATCAACATGTTTCTTCATTATATTCAAAGAAAATACCAAAATTTCCTTGAGTATACAAAAATGTTAGCTCCTACATTCAAGATTTTGTCCACCTCTTAAACATTAGATGTGCCTTGTAAGTGTGAGACTACTAATGGGGGGTTTTACCATAGATTATCTCATAGGGTGACATTTGGGTAACACCATCATATGTGGTATTGTACCACCATTTGGAAAGGAGTATCCATTAAACCCATTATGTCTATCATTTCAAGGAAAAACATCTCAAACATGTTTCCAAAAACTTATTGACCACTTATGTTTGAACATCCATTTGAGGATGATATGTTGTGCTCATTTTCAATTAGGTACCTTGTAGTTTAAACAACTCCCACCATAAATCACTAGCGAATGTAGGATCACAATACATCACAATTGAATTAGGCATGCCATGTAGTTTAAAAACATTGTCCATGAATATTTATGCAACTATTGAGGCCTTGAAGGGATGTTGTAAGGCACAAAAGTAAGTATATTTTTAAAGGTGATTAACAACCACCATGATAACCGATTTGTTTCCTACTAAAGGTAGTCCCATAATAAAATCCATGGATATGATAATCCAAACTATTATAGGAATCAATAAAGGATGTAGTGCTCTTGAAAAATTTACCATTTCACCCTTGTTCCTTTAGCATGTGTGACATTCCGCCACAAAGGTGTGGATGTCATTCTTCATGTTGTCCCAAAAGAAAAAAATGATTTTCCCATTCATGTATTTTCTAAAATCTTGAGTGGACCATTGTGGGAGATGCATGTAATTTAGTTGACACTCTTGATTTTAATGCTAGATTTTGTACCAAAAAGATATTCCCTTTATACCATAATGCATTGCTCTACTAAGTGTAGTCATTATGTGTTTGTGTGTTTACATGTAGCTATTGGAGACATTGCGTGATCTTGGCATCATCCAACCATTCTTGATGTACCTCCTCAATCAAGTCAGGCACTATGCTTGTTAGTTTGTTTGTCACTATTCGAGAAGTTGAACAATCTTAGCATCAACCAACCATTCTTGGTGTACCTCCTCAATCAAATCCAACATTGGTAAATATAAATAAAATAGGGAGCCTTCCTCCCCATACTTTTGAGATAAATCATCAATCACCACATTCTCCTTGGCCTTCTTGTAGATGATCCCATAATTGTAGCCTAACATTTTGGTGACACACTTTTACTAGTCTGGTAAACACAACCTCCATCGAAGAAGTATTTCTAACTATGATGGTTTGTCTTCATTTGGTAATGACACCCAATTAGGTACCGATGCCACATATGATTTCATGGAGAATAACCATAATTTCCTTTTCATAGGTCAATTTTCCCAATTTTTTATCACACAATTGTTTACTTACGAATGACAATGGGTGTCTCTCTTGCATTAACACTACCCCAATACCTTTACTAGATGCATCACATTCCAATATGAAATTCTTAGTAATTTCTAGCATGTCTAATATGAGAGTAGTACTCAACTTCTTTTAAATATTAAAGGCGTATTCTACAACATCATTCCATCCAAAGGCATTTTTCTTGAGCAAGGTGGCGAGGAGAACTACAATTTTACCATACTTATGCACAAACTTACTACAATAACCAGCAATGTGAAGGAATCCATGCAAAATTTTGGGAGTCTTGGCATGTGTCTTGTCTTTCATTTCCACTATTTTCTTAGGATTAACACACTTCTTTCCTACTAACAATATGACCCAAATATTCCATTTCTCATGCACCATGTCAATCACTCCAATTACTTGAATTATGTTACATTAAATTATTGACTTGAGGATCATAAAATGATGAAGTGAAATGAAAAATATATGCAGGTACTAGTTCTAATCTATCTAATCATGCATAAGGAAAAAATTGTCCATTGTGTTAGTTGCATAAACAGAGTTTTGTTTAGTTGCATAAAGAACATAGAAATGTTTAACAATGTAAAAACAAAGTGATAAGAACACATAAATAATTCTAATATGTAAAACCACCAATCTATTGTATTGTTATAACATTCTTCCAATCACTTAACACCATGAAATTTCATGTTGATCACAATACTCGATTATTCAATTGATGATTGATATACTAGTTACTTATGTCTAAACAAAATGAAATAAATTGCAGAAAGGAAATGACAAAATTAAAAAATCACACAACTGCATAAATGAAAACACAATACCAATAATGCTTAAGCAAATGAATAACATGATCTGTCTCACGAGGGCCTCCTAGCTTGGGGAACACTATTTGGCGAAATCATATAAGACTAAACTCTTAGAAACACAGAATTAATAACTCATGTAAATGAACAGTAACTAGAAAATTCATATTAATAAACAATTGAGTTTACAACAATTCGATAACAAAGATAAATTATGATTGTTTTATGAGGATCTAATCACTCATATTTATACAATAGAAACAAGATCGCTTAGATCCAAACTATATGGATCTCTAAAACAATTTGTATCCAATTACATATGCGAAAATTTCCAAATCATATATGGATCTTTCGTGAATGTATGGATATAGCTTGATCATCCACATATTAGAGAAATTCATGACAAAATGCATGAATTTCTCTAATACAATCTTGTTCTTTCTTGTGCTCTATTCTGATGAAATCGAGGTTGCACATTCTACCATATGTACGCGTTGACTAACAAGTTTGACTTCATTGCTCCTCCAAGTTGGAAGATCCATGGGATACGCTGATAGGTGGATGAACTTCATGGAATGTTTTCACACCTTCCAGATGATCCAGATTGTTTTAGGCACGAAATGAGAACGAAGATATAATAAAGAAATGTATAGAGATATCTCGGATATCCAATATTATAACAGAAATGTATCAGAGATGCAACCATAAACACAAATATATAGTAATACACAATTTTCTATTAATGAGCAAAAATGTACAAAGACTATAAAATACAGAGTGAAAGATTCCCTAGAATGGTGGCAATCTCTGAGAAGAGATGTGACGGCTACTCGCATCTGTAAGAAGATTATTTTACAATGAGGCTACAAAGTCCTTTTTATCATAAATAAAATCCAAAACCCTAACCCCAGAAGAGGAAAAGCCAACAGTTTTGTGGACCTCGTTTTGGGTAGTTTGGTGTATCAACTTCCTGGAGGCGTAACTTTGGCATACGATCTTCGTTTGGGGTGCACGATAGCTCGTTGGAAAGGTATTTTCGAGGAGATTCATTTTGGGGGATCAATCAGAGCCTTTTCTTCTCATTGAGAAGCTTGATCCAGAAAAACCTTCATTTAGGCCCTCAAAATGGCCCCGGAAGTTAAAAACTGCTAAAAATAGTAAATTGTCAAAATTGCCAGAAAATTGTTTTGAGTGAGTTGGAAAAGGTGGGTGGCCACCGATATCCACCTAGATCAATACTCCCTCCTTATGAAGTAATGGTATCCATTGTGTTGAGTTCCCGGGGGAGAGGGAAAAGAGTTTGTTGAATCTGCATCTTGATGAACTCCTTGCCTTGTTGGAGAAGTTGCATTGCATAGCTTTTTGAAGGTTGTCACGAACCTATGGTTGGAAGGGTTGGACATTTTTAACTAGTATAGCTATATATTTGTTCTTTGTTGCAATCTTGTTGACCTGCTTCTGTTGGATAGAAGGTGCTTGGGCCAAGGCTGTAGTGGTTGTAGTATCCTTTTGTTCACCTTTTGAACAGATTGTGAAGAAGCTAAATTTTGTAGTATGAGATACTACCTTGCGACACTGTTTAGGTGGGACAATATTCAGAACCACCTCTGGTATCCTATAGAGATGACCCCCCAGAGTAAAAATGACACTACGGGTTCGAGACTCATAGATAGCATGACACTTCCACATATATGGTTGGCCCAAGATAACATCACAGGCATCCAGTGGGGAAACATCACATAATACCTCATCCTTGAAGGGTTGGATGTCGTATGACAATCGACACTATTGGTTGACATGAAGATCTTGTCCCTTGCAAAGCCACCTGATGTTGTATGGTTGTGGGTGTGGGGTTGTCAATAATCCCAACTGATTGACGACCTCTGCTGAGATGAGGTTCTTATGGCTTTCTCTATCAACAATAAAATGCAGTGGGGTCCCCTTCACCCACATATGTGAATGAAGGTGCTCCCCCTCTTCAGGATCTATTGGTTCTTCTGGTTGAATTGTTGTGGTCGCGACAATAGAATTGGGGTCTGCGTCGATGATCTATCTTCTGTTACTATTTTTTTAATCATATTTCGACTCCTTGTCCTTGATTTCGGCCACCAATGATTGTTTTGAGAAACATTCATCGATGTTGTGCCAACGGATTTTGTGGAAATCACACCATTTTCTGGTGTCCTTCATCGTCTTCCCATGGCCCTTCTTTTCCTATGTCTTGGATTGGTTTTCAGGAGAGTGTTTGTTAGGGTTGTCTTTATCATACTTTGGTTGTTGCATATTTGGAGACCCGAACTCTCATTTGTTTTGGCGCTTAAATTTATGTTCGATTTTAACAACATATCGATAAGCAACATCGAGTGATGAGATGTCCAGAAAATCCATTTCAGTTTGGATGTATCTGTGTAGAGCCCCACGGTATTTCAAAACCAAATGTCGTTTGGAGTCTTTGATACCCAGCTTGGTGCGCAAGGTATGGAAGATATTGGTGAAATCAGGAACTGCTTGGCCCCTCTCTTGTCGCAGTGTGGTCCATCTCATATAATGGTCCTTATAGTTGCCAACAGGGTAATACTGTTCCTTTACCATGTCCACAAAAAATCCCAAGTGGGATCGGCCCCATATATTCCAGACTCTTATGTGGAACTTTTCTCCCAGTAAGTTTCCCACCAATGTTTGACATGGGGGAGAGATTTAAGGAGTGTGAAGGTGATCTTTTCCCTATCGGAAAAATGGTGAACAGAGAAATAACCTTCTAGCAGATTTAACCATTTGTTTAGGGCATCTACATTTATCTAAACTTCAAATGAGGGAATGTCAAAATTAACATGTACCTTGAAAGGAGAGGTTCTTCCAAAGTGGTTGTTTGAAGAAGATGCACTTGTTGCTATCGGAAGGCATTGAAGGATGTGGGAAAAAATCTCCATCATTTCCTCCCTCTGTCACGTGAGAGCTTGCTCAAGCAACAGATTGATAGAATCGTCTGCTCCGTCATTTTTATTTTCTTCCACCATGGAGGGTTTCTTGGGTGTGCAAGAGAAATTGTCTTCAAGAGAGACAAGCTCAAAACCCAACTTACTATACTCGGACCTCGTTGAGGACATGCACTAGAAAAACAAACGATTAAGAGCAGCCTGCTCTGATACCACTGATCCAGATTATTTTTGGCACGAAATGACAGCGGAGATATAATAAAGAAATGTACAAAGATATATTGGATATTCAATATTATAAAATAAATGTATCATAGATGCAACCATAAACACAAATATACAGTAATACACAATTTTCTATTAATGAGCGAAAATGTACAAAGACTATAAAATACAGAGTGAAAGATTCGCTAGAATGGTGGCAGCTTATCTCTAAGAAGAGATGTGACAACTACTCGCATATGTGAGAAGATAATTTTAAAATGAGGCTCCAAGGGCCTTTTTATCATAAATAAAATCCAAAAACCTAACCTCTAAAGATGAAAAGCCAACAGTTTTGTGGACCCTGTTTTGGGTAGTTTGGTGTATCAACTTCCCGGGGGCGTAACTTTGGCATATGATCTCCATTTGGGGTGCACGATAGCTCGTTGGAAAAGTATCTTCAAAGAGATTAATTTGGGGGGCTCAATGAGAGCCTTCGGCTATCATTAAGAAGCCCGATCCCGAAAATCCTTCATTTAGGCCCTCAAAATGGCCCTGGAAGTTAAAAACTGCTAAAAATAGTAAATTGCCAGAAAATTGTTTTGATCGAGTTGGAAAAGGTGGTTGTCCATCGATATCCACCTGGATCACCAGATGTCTAGGTTTAGTCCAAGGATGACCTCATCCCTGTAGATCAACGAACTCGTTGCATAAACTCGTCTTAGTAAACAGGCTACATAAGTGTAATATGAATTGCTACAGAATCGAAAGATTATATAGCTACTCATTATAATAATAGTTAATTAAATCACTATGAATTAAGAAGAATGGAATTAAACATAAGAATGGAAAAAATATCTCTAACCTTCTTCAATGCATAATTTCTATAGTTAATTATATTTTTATGTCAAAAATGAGTGAAATGGAATATAAACAAGGCATAAATATAGGCTTTTAAAGGGAAGTATAAAATAGAAATGTGACAAAATGAGTCAATTTTGAGGACTCAACATCTCCCCTGCACGGAAGGTGTTGCATGTCCTCATGCAACCAAAAAAATGACTCCCTACTTTCTTCAACAAAATTTCAAAATTTTCGACCCCTTCTTCCTTAAGTCATGTTTGAAGAATCTATCAAATATTCAAGACTGAGGCTTGTCCCTTTCCACTTCTTCCCTTATCCAAATTTGTCCTCAATATTTCAATCTTAATTTTGCTTAGCCTACTCTGCATATACCATTTTCTAGATTTAGTTGCCAACAACTTCTTTTGAGCTTCCAGTTGCTCTTTATCTTCTTGCAACTGGGAAATATTAGCTTTCAAGGTTGATTTTTCTATCTTAATATGATTTTCAAGGAGTATTATCTCCTTGAGTTTTTCCTTTAACTTTCTAGTCTTTCCAACTCACCTTTCTTTTTTAGAAGTAGAAACGAGTTCAATTTCTAGTTCTTTATCAATCTCATAGGAATCATGAAGTTCATAAGTAGTCTCAAACTGGTTAAGTTCACTATCTAGTTACTCTGAGTCATAAGTTGGAAATTTAAAACTAGGTGATGGACTAAAAAATAAATTAGACTTGATATTTTTATGTGAATTTGTCTTCTTCCTGCTATCTGACTGCTCTTTGTCAGACTCTTCAAGTTCAATAATTTCTTTGTCCCGGGCTTGACTACTATCATGTTTCTCTATTACTAATCCCTTTGGCACACTCCTTGTTGTTCTTCGCATGATGCCTTCTATTTTCCTTTTTTTTTTCTAGACTGATTTTGTTTTGCTTCCTGATTTTCGAGACTTTGAATTCTCATCTCCCAGTTTCAATTCACTACTCTAGACTATATTGGATCCCTTTTCTATGCTTCCCCGAGGTATTCCTCTTGATTTTTGAGTTTCAGGGTTCAAAACCCTGAATTCTTCTTCTACCTTATGTGTTTTGTTTCTTCACCATTATGCTCTTTAATGTCTTGCTTTTCTTCTTCTTAGGTTCAATAACCTCCTTGACTTATGTGGTGTTCTCCATTTAGGCATGTTCTAATTCTTCATATTCTAGCTCTATATTCTCTAGCTCATGTACTTCAAGACTTTCTTGTTCTGTTTCCAAGATTTCCAACTTGGAAACCTTCATTTTTGTACTTGAGACTCTATCCTTGGTACTCTCTCATCTTGACCATGTAGTCAACTATTGTTTTGGGGCTTGAATATAATGGTTACGGATAAAGAATTGTTCCCAATCGTCATTTTTTCATGTAGTTTAGCTTCTACTAACATTTTAATTAACCCAAAATGAAACAGACTACTTTCTGTATTCCTAAGATTATGCTGTATTGTGGAAGTCATTTTCTTTAAACTACTCGTCAAATAAAAAGGCATATCCAGCTCGTAACCTTTCTCAAAATTCACAAGTGATATGAGATGGTAATAAAACTAACCCATACCTTCCTTCATAGGTTACATATTTCTGTAAAAGGAATAGCATGTTGTGTCATTTATTTTTAAACGTAAAGGCAGGCATACCTTTCTTTCAGTCTATTGCTCATCCTATATTCTTGAGGAAACCCTTCCATACTTTGCCTTGAATTCTCTTGTTTTTTAACCAAATTTTGCCACCTTGAGGTAGCTCTGTCACCTGTGAGATGAATTCCCCAGTCAACTCATAACTGAATATCCCCAATTCAAGATTTCATTCCATCAAATTTTCTCATAAAATCTTTAGCCAGTTGTTTCTGGTGCCCTCAAAACTTATGTAAAAAGGGCAACCACCCAGCCTTTTGGAATCACCTCGTACACTTAGGATATGCCTCCAAAAACTCAATCCCATTAAGCTCCCATCTGACCACATGCCCCATACTTCAAATTGTGCAGTGCTTAGTGAAAATTCAAACAAAATTAGACTTTTTGTCACAGGGTAAGATAGGAAATAGTGATGAGAGAAGGCAGATTTTGCAAATAAAATGGAAATTTCGAGCGATTTCGGTGAGGATAGAGTTCATGATTTAAAATCATGCAAACGGTCATCATGCAATTTTCCATGCTATTATTGTTGCTTGTGGTGGTTATTCTTCATGATTGGGTCGATTTGATGGTCCAATCAATCACTCTTGAAATATAATGCATATTGAAAATATTTTTTCGCCATGCATATTAAAAATCATATGATAGAGTATTTAACATAAGATATTGCATAGTTAAGGAAAGCATTCAATAGCATGATTAAAATTGATTTTGGGAAAACGAATAGTATACTTAAGAAAACAAAGTATGATCATCAAATTTCGGAAAATGAATAGCAGACTTAGGAAAATAGAATATGATCATCGAATTCGAGAAAATAATTAATAGACTTAGGAAAATAGGGTATGCATGATTTGAGGTTCAAGTTATTGTCCATCTTATATATATCCCATAAATACAATTGCACAAATGACTTAAGAAACCATTACCTCTATTATTTTTCTTATAGCCCAAAGAATAATGACCTCTGAAACTAAAGCAAGATTGAATGTAAAGTGTTGTTTTGCTTATTGAATTGTTGCATTTTTTAAGAGAAAGTTTTGGTACTGAAGATGAATGTTAGTGAAGATGGAATCCTGAAGAAGAAAAATATATGTTGTTGATACTGAATGAGATCTAGTGTTGTTGCTAAAGAAGATGATGTTGATGTTGTCGAAGAAGTTGATCAGAGTATGATGTAGAAGATGTAAATCTAATGCAAATGAAGTTTCCAGAATTGAATTTCGTTATAAATTACATGAAATTCAAAACCCGTATTATTCTCATACTTGCAAGCTGATAAAATGAATTAGTATCCGGTAATTGCTTTAAATAACAACTACAAGTAACTTTCGGTAGTTGTAGAAAAAGTATGCATTTATAGGAACCAATTTTTCTAAATAGAACATTTTCACCCATAATTCAGAAATCACAAACTATAATGCATGGTAAAAAGAAATAGCTTGTTGTATTGAAAAAACTATGGAACTAAGGAGCAAATATCAAACAATTTGGTCATTGCTGCTAAGCTTATTTTATGAAAAAACGTGAAAATTTTAAACAATAAATTCTTGAATTATGGAGTGAAAGGATTCAATCTGACTAATACTACAAAATTGAGTCTTTGCATGTTGCCAATAACTTATTGCTGAAAATGCAGGTGCTAGGAAGAAATGTTGAACTGGAGTTGAAGATGTCTTGTTTGTTTATTTGAAAAAATTTGAGAATTTTGTCTGCCATCTCTAGTTTTCAAACAAAATTCTTGCATAATTGCGTCAGTAAACTAGTTTTCACAATCTATGTTTTTTTTTCTTTACTTTTTATTTATTTTTATATATATTTTTATTTTATTTTAGATTTTTTAAAACAATAAGAGAAAGGAATCATCATGAGACAAGAGTCGGGGAAGAACTTCCCTTACTCACTATCTCCATCTCTGGTTGTTGAAACAAGTTAAGAACAAATTCTTCTCTGTTAGTAAGCCTATGATATAACCTTAATTTGTGTCCATTTACTAGAAAAAAAAATTCCTCATCATGAATGGTTTTAATTTTGACTAATCCATTATCAAAGACTGTCTCTATATCATATGGCCCTAACCAGTGGGTGCTAAGCTTTCCTTTAAAATTTTTAAATCTAGAATAAAATAAGAGAGCCCAGTCACTTGGTTTGAATTTCTTTTTCCTGGTGAATTTATCATGACATCTCAACATTTGTTGCTAGAATATGGTAGTATGCTTAATTGCACCTTGTCAGATCTCGTCCAATTCATTTAATTATGCCAACCTCTGTTGTTGTGCCTCTGAAAGATACATCCCAAGCTTGGTTGTTGTTCTAAAAGTATTTATTTGGAACTCTATAGGCAACAAAATTTGGTTTCCATACACAAGCTTCTATGGTGCATGCCCGGTGGTGTTCCTCTATGTGGTTTGATAAGCCCAAAGTGCCTCCAGGAGCCTATATTCCCAATATCGGTGATGTAACTAAACATTTTTGGTCAAGATGGCTTCAAGAACTTTGTTTTTGGACTCCACCTTCCCATTTGCTTGTGGATGGTAAGGGAATGACTTTCAATGCTTGATCTTGTATTGGTCTACCCATCCACTGGAAACGGTCATAACTTCTAACGTATTTCTTAGCATTTCTGAAAAGAGTGGTCCAACAATACCCTAGATAAAGGAATTTATATGTGGTTATTTTGTCAAAAAAATGGCCTTCGCATGGTTCATCGTAGCATGCCTTCAATATGTTAAATAATTAATCCTCTCAAATGCACCTTTGAATGATAAGATCGTGTCTAGTACGAAAGAGTTCTCCGTCAATCCATGAGTAAGTGGCACTGAGTTTAATGATCTTAAGTTTCTCCTTTGTAGAAAGATGTTGAGGTAATTTTACCATAGCCAAATAGTTAGCAATATCTGCAAACCAAGAATATTTAGTAGATATTGTGAAAATATGCTCATTAGGGAAATTATCATTAACAGGAATTAATTCACCTTCATTATGAATCCTGGAGAGAAAATCCGTAGCAACATTTTTCCTTACCAGGTCTATCTAATATAGTGATGTTAAATTCTTGTAAAAAAAGAAGCCACCTGGTAACCCTTCCATTAGTAATGGGTTTGTTCATTAGGTACCTAATGGTTGAATGGTCGGTGTGGATGAATACTTCATATCCTATGATATAGTGCCTAAATTTGTTGATGGCATGTACTACTACAAGAAACTCTTTTGTCGTAACTATATAATTCGATTAAGGGGGTTTCATGTTTTTGCTCACAAAATATATGTAATAAGATAATTGATTTTTTTTTTTACCTAACACTACTCCTAAATATATGTCAGAGGCATCTATGGATATATGGAATGGAAGGGACCAGTTTTTCCCTCTTAAAACATGTGCTACAGAAAGTTTCTCTTTCAAAGTTTTAAAAGAAGTTTGGCATGGGATGTTCCAAAAAAATTCATTATCCTTAGTAAGAAGTTTGAATAATGGAGATGCAATCTTTGTGGAATTTTCTATAGTAACCAACATTCCCTAAGAAACTTCTGACATCCTTTTGGGTATTTTTCACTAAAAGATTGGAAATGACTTCTATCTTTATTGGATCCACTTTTATACCTGCAAAAGACACACAGTGACCTAAAACAATTCCTTCGATTTGTAACATGAAACATTTATCATTACTTAATTCCAAAATAGTTTCTTGACATCTGATCAAAACCTTTTCTAAATTTTCTAATGCTTCTTTGAAAGTATTTCCATAGAGAGTAAAATCATCCATATATTCTTCTACACAATCATGGATAAGGTCAAAAAAGATACCTAGTACAACATGTTGAAAATTTGCAAGTGCATTACACAAACCAAAAGGAAGTACTTTGTAAGCGTACATCCCCCATGGACATGTGAAAGTAGTTTTGTCTTGATCCTCGGGAGATATTTGTATTTGATTATAACCACTAAATCCATCCAAAAAGGAAAAGTATTTTTACCTGTTAATGTATCTAAGACCTGATTTATAAAAGGTAGAGGAAAATGATCCTTTAAAGTTGCTTTATTAAATTCCCTATAGTCTACACAAACACACAATTTTCCATTTTTCTTAGGAACAAATACTAGTGGAGATACCCGTTGATAGCCATAAATTGGATATATAAAATTAAATTTGAGTAATTTCTACAATTTATCTCTCACAATTTCTTTCAAGAGTGTATTCATAAGTCTTTGGGGCTGCCAAATAGCCTTGGAATTATCCTCTATGTAGAAAGGATGAATACATGTATTAGGGTGGATTCCACGCATATCGGTGTATTCCCATGCAAATGCACTAGAATGTTTTTGTAATTTTTTGATTAATTACTCTTTTTGAATTCCTTCAAGTTTAGAATTGATATTTAGAGTTTTCCCTTGAAAACTTTCAATAGCTTCATTACTTGATCCTGATGTTGATGCATCAGAAGACATTGCTCCTGAAATTGTTGATAAAGTATCCATAGTACAACTTTCTTGAAAATATTTTTCCAAGCTATGTTTATGATCAAAATCATATTGCCCCCCCCATGATATTTAGTAAAATCGTAATATTAATAAAATTGATTATTTGATTTTCCTCGATATCATTTTTAAAATTCATAATTTGATCAATAGTCAAAATAGGTTGCACTACTTCCTCATTATCATTTGTATCTTGAAAGCATTGTGTGAATTCAAATTCAGTTAAAGATTTAGCAGGTGGATATAGATTAAATTTCTTTATTGAATTCCCATGTGCAATGTCATATCCCTTGATCTACAAATGATGAAAGCATCAACTATAGCTAACCAAGGCCTCCCTAGGATTAGTGGGTTCCCACCCAAGTTAGATTTCGGCTCTAAAACCATGAAATCCATAGGGTACTCCCAAAATCCAAGGAGACTATTATATCCTCTAATACACCTTCTCATTTTGTTGTTGATCTATCAGCTAATTGTAAAATTGTGGGTGTATTACAGAGATTAGAAAATTGTAATTCATCCATGGTATATTTTATCATTACATTAATGGATGATCTTAAATCTATTAATTTGTTTTCAGTTGCAACATTATTGATGTGAATTTTTACAATGGGGCTATTGGGATTAACATATTTTTGCATATAGATTTTACTCGACATAAGATCTTCTACTTTACCAATCACATGCATTGTTTGTGGATTTTTCTTTTTCCTTCCTTTTTTCTTTATACGTAATTCCCTTACTGTCTTAGCATAAATTGGAATGTCTTTGATTGCTTGCAATAATGGAATTTTGATACAAACATTCTTTAAATCATCTAATAAATCATATCATGTTTTAGTGATTTTCTTTTCTAATGTCAACCTTTCTGGGAAAGGTGGAGAACTAGATTGTTGAGTTTGATTTATTGTAGATGAAGAAATTTGATTTATTGGATCTATACTATCATTGTTTTTTATTTGATTAGGAGTTTCCTCCTCTATAGATTCTTCAACAATACTAGGTGCATCTTGATGAAGTACTTTTCCTTATCTAAGATGAATATCATGTAGACCAAGAGAAGTAATCATGTAAGTGGGAAAATTTTGTAGCTCAACATTGTAAGTGGGTTGTGTTATTTTATTATTGGGGTTAGCAACGAGTTGTGCAGGTAGTTGGGTTGGTCTGAGAGGATGATTTGATGGTAATTGAAGTTGTTGTGGTTGTGAAATTTGTAGTTGTGGTGTGTGACTAGAATATGGTTGTTGGACTTGTGGGGGATATTGTTTTTATGTATAAAATTGGGTGTATTGTTGTTTCATGGGATAAGGCTAGGAAGGCATATCCTCGCCAACCTTGTTTCCAAGGTTGGTTTTGGACTTGTTGAGGTGCCCATGCTTTCCAAGGCATAGGAATGGTCCAATTTTGTTGGGGGTATTGTTGAGAAAAACAAGGATTAAATTATTGAGAGGGGTCTTGAGATATACTTGAGTTCCTTGGCTGTCAAGGCCTTTTTTGTGCAACAAAACATAACTACTTTGCAGTTCCTTGATTCCCTTGGTAGGCTAATTTGAGTTCCGGTAGAAATGGGAAATTTTCTGTAGCACGATTATCTGCACATATACCACAAAGATCAATGTTATCTAAATGGAATTCTTTTAAAGGATTCATTTTTCTACATTTTGGACAATAAATAGTTAATGTTGCATCCTCAACCTCTTTCTTTTGATTAATTTTCAATGTGTTTAATTGAGAACCAAGAGTATTGAGAATGTGTGTTTTAAAATTGTCCAATAAATTGCCAATCTCTACTCTACTTACCCCACCAGTGGCTAATTTGTTGACCCTAGAGATAGAATCTCTAGGTCCCTTACCATATTTGGACTTTCCTCGTGAGATATGCTTGTATAAGTCACAAATTTATGGATAGGTTAGGTGAGAAATATCTCATTTACCCACTAAATTCAATACATCAATCCATTCATCTCTAATTCCCCTAATTAAAATGACTTTTAGACTATCCAAATCTAGATGATTTTGCTTTGTTCTTTTAACAGTATAATGAAATCTTCATAAATAATATTCAAGGCTCTCTTCTTCTTTTTGTGTCATTTTAAACATTTCTTCTCTCATTCCTCGGTTTGTACAATAATCATTATATTTTTCAAGGAAAGTTTTTTCTCATCTTATCCCATGTTTTTATTGCATTTGTTCCCAAACCCATAAACTAGTGTAATGCAACATCCTTAAGTGTGGTTGGAAACAACTTCAATTTTTTAGTGTCAGAAAAATAATCATAGCTGCGACATAACACATAAAATTCAAAAAGGAAATTTTTTGGGTCTTCAATTATCATACCATGAAAATTAGGTAGTGTAGAAGGTGGTGTGTTCTTCATTTGAACAACAACTATTGGATCCAAAATTGGAAATCCAAATTCATTCTCAACGGTTGATGTGCTTGTTCCCTCTGGCCTTTCTTGTTGTTCTTCCTCTTCTTCTCAGTCACCAAGTATTCTAGACATATTTTCCTCTCCAATATGTAAAGAGTCTTATGATGTAGCAGAGAGTTATGGTTCTTCAATGGGGTTTTCTGGAAATATAACTTCAGGCTTACCACAAAGTAACTCTTCTTCTTGAGGTTTGGCTGGAAGTATGACAACTTGTTGTGAGGTTGATGGAACTTTTATTGTTTTTCTCCAACTTTTCCTTTGTCTTTTGCTTGTGTAGTCACAATCCTTCCTTACCATCCTCCTATTTTAGTTCTACCTGCATAAGGGTTGTATAATGGTGTGGATCTTACAATACCATGTGATGGAGTGGGTGAAGTGGTGTTTGGTGTACTTCTACCACTAGTAAGTCTACCTCTATTATCTCTACGTCTATTCATGCATTCTACTTAGCATGATTTTAAATGGTTAAAGAGAGATTAAATATAGCTCTATTTAATGTAATGCACATGTTATTACCTTTCATATTAATGTATCCCTTCCCATGCATTCATCCCTACATTCATTTTAAAAGAAAGAAAAATTGAATGTCTCTTTTCATTTCCCCGACAACAGCGCCAAAAATGTTAGTCAATCCAATTAGATGAACTCTATTACATTAAATTATCAACCCGAGGATCATGAATTGATGAAGTGCAATGCAAAATATATGCATGTATTGTTTCTAATCTATTTAACCATGCATAAGGAAAAACTTTTCACTACGTTAGCTACAAAAACAAGGTTTTGTTTAGCTGCAAAAATATCATAGCAATGCTTATCAATGTAAAAACAAAGTGATAAGAACAAATAAATAATTATAATATGTAAAACCACCAATATATTGGACTATTATAACATTCTTCCAATCACTTAACACCATGAAAGTTCTTGTTGATCACAACACTTGATTATTCAATTGATAATTGCTATACTAGTTACTTATGTGTAAACATAAATGAAATAAGTTTCAAAAAGGAAATGACATAATTGAGAAATCACATAACTGTATAAATGAGAACACAATACCAATAATGTTTAAGAAAATGAATAGTGTGCTCCTCCTCAGGGGGTCCTCCTGGCCTGGGGAATGCTATTTGGTGAAATCGTATAAGACTAAACTCTTACAAATGTGGAATTAATAACTCTTGTAAATGAACAGTAACCAGAAACTTTATATTAATCAAAAATTGAGTTTACATCAATTCGATAATGAACAGTAATGAGGATTGTTTTCTGAGGATCTAATCACTCATGTTTATACAATAGAAACATGATTGCTTGGATCCAAACTATACGGATCTCTAAAACAATTTGTATCCAATTACATATGCGCAAATTGCCAAATCAGATTTGGATCTTTCATGGATGTATGGATTTAGCTTGATCATCCACGTATTAGATAAATTCATGACACAATGCATGAATTTATATGATACAATATTGTTCTTTATTGTTTTTTCTTGTGCTCTTTTATGATGAAATCGGGGTTGCGCATTTTTCCATATGTACATGTTGACTAATAAGTTTGACTTCACTTTTGCTCCAACCTGGAAGATCCATGGGATATGTTGATAGGTGGATGAGATTCATGGAATGTTTTGATGCCTTCTAGATGTCGGGGTTTCGTTCAAGGCTAACCGCGTCCCTGTATATCTGTTGGGTATGTGTTATATTCTTTGCATGTGTGTGTGTGGGCACGTCAGATATGACAACTGCGCCTGAAGATCCCTCGTAGTAGCACCATGTTTGTCTCATGTGCACCGGGCACTTTCCTAGGGGGGGGCATGTATGCCCCCCTGGTTACGTGCAGCGTTCGGGGCAGTGCCCCGAATTTTGTTTTTGGGTGGTTTTTGCTATTTTTAGCAGTTTACTAAAAATAATCTCAGTTTTAGGGATTAGGGTTTTGGTATCTACGGAATACCTAAAAACATTGTATATATTGTATAGTGAATGGTGAAATTCGATATAATGAATATAATAAAGGTTTTCTCGGTTGAGGGTTTCTAGTATAAATCTTTGTGTACTATGTGAATGAGCCATTGATTAAATTATGTTTTGCTTAAGAATCTATATGCATTGCTTTACTTCACAGGTTTAAAACTTACATGTGGTATCAAAGCTCATTTTTGGCTTCAAAGGGACACCTTTGTTGTTGAGGGTTTGGCTCAGTCTTGATAGATCAAGTTTATCTTGGGTTTGTGATAAACCTGGGTTTAGTGGGAGCTTTTGCAGTGGTGATTTGAGTTGAAAAAGAGGAATGGCGAGTTCTTCTAGAATCGAGATAGAGAAGTTCAACGGTAAAAACTTTGAGCTATGGAAGCTGAAGATGGAGGACCTTCTTGTAGACAAAGAACAATGGATCGTTGTGGATCCCGGTACACCGTTGACTGGTATGCAGCCTACCGACACACAGACGACTGGTACACAACCTACTAGTGCACAAACTACTAGTACACCACCTACTGGTATGTCGAAGGAAGATTGGGAGAAGTTGGACATAAGAGAAAGGAGTACTATTCCACTCTACCTGGTAGATTCGGTGTTGTTGAATGTCTCAGGAGAATCTACAACCAAGGAATTATGGGATAAGTTGGGGAATTTGTATCAATCAAAGTCCCTGGTAAACAAGTTGTTTCTTCGAAAGAAGTTGTATCATCTTAGGATGGAAGATGGAGATTATGTGACAGAACATCTAAATGCCTTTAATACTCTGGTAAGTCAACTTGGCTATGTTAATATTACGATTTTAGAAGAAGATAAGTGTATTACTTTGTTATGTTCTTTGCCAGACCCTTGGGATAATCTGGTTGTAGCAATAGGTAGTACCACTCAATCTACATTGAAGTATGAGGATGCAGTTTCATCCTTGTTATCTGAAGAGATGAGGCGAAAAAGCATGGATGGTCACAACACGAATGCTTTATTTGTAAGAGGGTGTACCCAAGACAGGAACCCTGGTAAGCCTTCGGGGTGGAGATCTAAATCTATAGGTAGATCTAAGTCTCCAAGAAAATCTTTGAGGAAATGTTGGAAGTGTGGTAAAACAGGGCATTATAAGAAAGATTGCAAGTCTAAGAAGGTTGAAAAACCAAAGGGATCTAATAGTACCTCTTCCACAGAGGTGAAAACCTCCTCTGAAGAAGGAGGTGATGTTTACATTACATCTACAAGTACACATGCATACCGTGATGTATGGTTGATCGACTCAGGTGCGTCATACCATATGACTCCTCATAAAGAGTGGTTCTCTGAATATGAAAAATATGATGGTGGTGATGTATTCCTAGGAGATGACTCGACAACAAAAATCATGGGACATGGAAGGGTTAAGTTGTTGCTAAAAGATGGAAGGATTAGAACACTCCCTAGGGTTCTGCACATTCCAAAACTTGTTAGGAGCCTAATATTTGTAAGCAAGTTGGATGATGCAGGAGTGGATACTATATTTGGAAAGAACACTTGCAAGATGGTACGAGGAGCAATGGTGTTAATGAGGGGAGTTCGGTGTGGAAATCTATACAAGTTGTTGGGAAGCACTTATGTTAATGGATGTAACAGTTCAGTTGTCCTTGAGCAGACAAATAAAGAAGACAAAACCAATATCATCCCTGAAAATAAGACCATGTTGTGGCATCAAAGACTGGGGCATATTGGAGAAAAGGGCCTTTGAACACTACACGATAAAGGCATGGTTGAAGGTATGTCTAATTGCACTTTGGATTTTGATTTCTATGAACATTGCATATATGGTAAACAAAATCGAGTAAGATTCCCATCTGGTGCTACAAGAGCAAAGGGGATCTTAGAGTTGATACACAGTGATGTGTTTGGACCTATTCTTGTTCCATCCCTAGGTAAATCTGTGTATTATGTTTCATTCATAGATGACTTTTCAAGGAACACATGGATTTATTTTCTTAGAAAGAAATCTGAGGTATTTAATAAATTTAAAGAGTTTAAGGCTTTGGTAGAAAATCAGACGGAGAAAAAAATAAAGGTATTGAGAACAAATAATGGTGGAGAATTCTGCGGAAATGAATTCGAAGAATTCTGTAAGAAGTGTGGTATATCAAGGCAGAAGACTACTCCATACACTCCTCAGTAGAATGGAGTTGCAGAAAGGATGAATAGGACACTGATGGAAAAATCAAGGAGCATGCTCAGCGGTGTCGGGTTAGGACAAGAATTTTGGGCAGAGGCAGTGGGTGCAGCATGTTACCTAGTCAATCGATCACCTTCATCAGTGTTGGATGATAAAACTCCACACGAGGTATGGTCTGCAAAGAAACCCTCTCTTCAACATCTTAGAGTGTTTGATCGTGATGCTTATGTACATGTTCCAAAGGAAAATAGAAGTAAGCTGGATAAAAAGGTTGAAAAGTGTATCTTTATTGGTTATAAAGATGGTGTGAAAGGTTATAAGTTTTGGAACCCAGAAACCAAGAAAATTGTTTACAATCGAGATGTTGTTTTCAGAGAGGTAAAAGATGTGTCCAAACAGGAATTCCTACCAACGCAAGACGAACTTGAGAAAATAGAGCTTGAGTTGGATGACGCAAAATCTGAATCATCTGAAGAAGAGGAAGCATAAGAAGAAGAAGAAGAAGAACCTCATACCCCAGTATTGAGGAGATTAGTGAGAGATAAAAGGAAACTAGAAAGGTATAGTCCACCTAATTTCCGTTCCAATTTTGCTTTATATATTACTGGTGACAATCCCAGAACTGTCAAAGAAGCAATGAATTCAGAGGATAGAAAAATCTGGAAGAAGGCCATGGTTGAAGAAATGGATGCCTTGGATAAGAATGAGGCATGGGATATAGTTGAGTTTCCAGCTGGAAGAAAATATGTTGGTAGAAAATGGTTGTTTAAGAAGATGTTTAATGCACAAGGTAAAGTGGATAAATACAAAGCTCGGTTAGTAGCAAAAGGTTATTCCCAGGTAGAGGGAATTGACTTTGGTGAGATTTTTTCTCCTGTTGCTAAGTTAACTTCTATAGATTTCTTTTATCTATTGTTGTTGCTTTTGATCTTGAAGTGGAACAGATGGATGTGAAGACATCATTCCTACATGGGGATCTGGAAGAAGAAATCTACATGAAGCAACCAGAAGGCTTTGTAGTGAAGGGAAAGAAAGAGTTGGTCTGTAAGCTAAAGAAGTCACTATATGGTGTGAAGCAATCACCTAGGATGTGGTACCAAAAGTTTGACACATACATCCTTGGATTGGGATTTGTAAGAAGCAAGGATGATCACTGTGTATATTCCAAGCAGGTTGGTAATCACTTCATTTATGTAGTGTTGTATGTTGATGGCATGTTGTTGGTAGGAAATAACATGGATGTTATCAAGGAGGTGAAATCCCAACTATCCTCCAAATTTGACATGAAGGATCTCGGTGCTGCTAACTTCATTCTGGGAATGGAGATTAAAAGAGATCATGCAAACAGGAAACTCTGGTTGAATCAGAGAAAATATGTTGAGACAATATTCCAGAGGTTTAATATGCATGGAATTAAACTGGTCAAGGTTCCTATTCCTATAGGTGTAAAGTTATCTACAGATCAGTGTCCCAAGACACAGGAAGAATAAGAGGACATGTCCCACGTTCTGTATGCCAGTGCAGTTGGTAGTTTGATGTATGCAATGATCTGTACTAGACCAGACATTGCACATGCAGTGGGAGTTTTGAGCAGGTATATTTCAAAACCAGGGAAGGAGCATTGGACAACAGTAAAGAGGGTCTTCAAGTATCTGTGTGGCACTACCAGTTATGGATTGTGCTACCAAGGAAGACTAGAATTGGACAGAGTGTTGGACATACATGGATTTTTTTATGTAGACTGGGCTGGAAATCTGGATTACAGAAGATCTACAAGTGGGTATGTGTTTGACCTATTTGGAGGAGAAATTAGTTGGATGAGAAAAAGACAGGATGTAGTGGCACTCTCAACTACAGAAGTTGAATACATGGCAGCCACTCATGCAAGTAAGGAAGCAGTATGATTACAAAGATTGTGTTCAGGTATTGGGTTGGTACAATAAGCAGTGAGATTAGATTGTGACAGTCAGAGTGCAATCTTCCTGGCAAAGAACCCTGCTTATCATTCAAAGAAAAAGAATATTGATGTTCAATATCACTTTGTGAGAGACATGGTTGAGGAAAAGAAGGTGTTGCTGGAAAAGGTTGACACTTTGAAGAATGTCGCAGATTCATTGACAAAGTATGCGAGCACAGAAAAGTTCTCCTGGTGTAGAGTAACAATGGGCATTACTGCCATGGATTGTTAACTATATAATTCCCTCTCCCCCTAGATGCAAAGAAAACAACAAGTGGGACAATATTGGGTATGTGTTATATTCTTTGCATGTGTGTGTGTGGGTGCATCAGATATGACAATTGTGTCTGACGATCCCTCGTAGTAGCGCTATGTTCGTGTCGTGTGCATCGGGCGCTTTCCTGGGGGGTCCCAAGGGGGGAAAGTATGCTCACCCTAGTTATGCGCAGTGTTCGGCACCGGGCGTAGCCCAGGGCCGACGAGGTTTGGGGTAGCGCCCCGAAAAAAAAAAATTGGGCAGTTTTTGTTATTTTTAGCGGTTTACTAAAAATAATCCTGGTTTTAGGGATTAGGGTTTTGGCATCTACGGAATACCTAAAAACATTGTATATATTGGATAGTGAATGGTGAAATTTGATATAATGAATATAAGACATGTTTTCCCGGTTGAGGGTTTCTGGTATAAATCTCTATGTACCATGTGAATCAGCCATTGATTAAATTTTGTTTTGCTTAAGAATCTATATGCATTTCTTTACTTCACAGGTTTAAAACTTACAATATCAAATAATTCGTTGCAGAAACTCATCTTAGTAAACACATTATAGAATTGTAATATGAGTTGCTACAGAATCAGAAGATTGTGTAGCTACTGATTATAATAATAATTAATTGAATCATTATGCACTAAGAAGAATGGAATTAAACATAAGAATGGAAAAATTACCTCTAACCTTCTTCAATGCATAATTTTTGTAGTTGATTATGTTTTTGTGGCAAAAAGGAGTGAAATGGAATATAAACGAAGCATAAATATAGGATTTTAAAGGGAAGTATAAAATAGAAATGTGAAAAAATAAGTCAGTTTTGAGGACTCAACACACCTAAAGAACATTTTTAATATTTGAAAAACCATTGGTGATTATGGAGTATTTATGAGGCTTGATCCACATGTGTCACATGTGTCTCAAAAGTTTTGTTGTAGATCAATATGTCATCAACGAAGAAAAGGAGAAAATGACATAAGAGGGGTCAAAATATTTTATTCAAGATGCTCTGAAAAGTGGAGGGTGCATTGCTAACACGAAAAATGAATCCCAAGGAACTCGTAATGGACTTCATGTGTGTGGAAATGAATTTTATAAATATATGCTTCTTTCATTATAATTTGGTGATAACCTGAACATAGATCAAGTTTAGTGAAGAATTGTGCTCTGTGAAACTCATCCAAGATTTTGACAATGACTAGAATGGGGAATTTATTGTGGACCATCTATTTTTTAAGGGTCAAAAACTTGGGACACATGTGCCAAGCACCTTATTTTTTTAGAACCATGATGACTAAAAAGAGGTAGGGGTTGGTACCAAGACGGATCACACCCAGTTCCAAGAATTCATGAATAATATTTTATATCTCATTTTTCTGTGCAAAAGGATGGTGATATGGACACACATTGGGTGGTTAAATACTCGGATTTAGTGGGATGCTATGATCATTCTCACCACATGAGGGTGGTATTCCTTGGGGTAGTTTGCATACTTGTCGGTGCTTGTCCAAAACAAATTCTAATTAAAGATGAACTAACTGGGAATCATCCTCCAAGACTTGGATGGCACTGAATTCTGCAATAATTCCCTAATGACCCTTCTTTAGGAGCTTTTCCATATCATGAGAACTAGATAATTCTATAGAAATGTCTTTGATACCTTTGAGAGAGTAGTAATGTTCGTCATTTTTTAAGCTCATTTATAAGTCCTAGAAATCCATGGTAATGGGTCCCAATGTTCTCGATCATTCTACACCCAAAATTATATCACATCCTCCCATTTTGATGGAAAACATGTCAGTTTTCAAAAATAGTCACCCAATTGGAGTTTCGCATTGTCACATTTTCCAGTGCATTTCATAGACCCCCCATTTTCTATCATGATTTGAAAGTTGTTAGTGATATGGATATAGTGACATGTTTATTTTTCAATGCAATGATGAATTAAATTGTAGGTGTTGCCACTATATATTAATACAAACACCTTCCTATGCTTGATATATTTTACCAACTTTAATGGTTGAGGAGAGGAAATTCCATTCAAGGCATGCAGGCATATTTGGTGTTCCTCACAATGATGGTTTGAAAAAGGAACATCCTCCATAAGGGTGGTGATTTCCTTTAGAGTCAGCCCATCAAATTCATTGTTAGAAATGTCATCAAACATGACCATAAATAATTTGTGTTCCTTCCATTTATGCCCTAGGAAATATTTTTCATCACAAGTGTAAAAAACCTTTGAGTTGACATTCTACCATTTATGCACGTGTCAAATTATGGACCTTGAGGGATGTAGCAAGATATTGATGTTGCACAAAGTTTTGACATGGTCATGGAATAAAGTTTATTTGTTTGGACAAGGAATATGCCACAATGCATGCATGGAAAGGTAGTTGAGATGTCTCTAACTAGGTAGAGATTGATTCATCTCAACATGTGTTGTAGTGTCCTCCTTGAGACCAGTAATAAAACATTGCTTGAAAAATTCATAAGTCAAACTTTTCGTTACGATTACCAAGTACTCAAAAGAAACGATATGTTCTTCCACCATGTTTGTTTGATGTAATTTGGTAAGCAATCCCATACAACTAGAATATATCCACATTAACTCTGGATCTATCATGCACCAAGAGGGATCAAATCCCTCGAGGTGCAAACCCTTCCTCAAGTTTTTTCAATCCCTCTCTATGCATGGTATATCTAGAGTTGATATGGTATATATATATATGACACATGTCAACTCCATCTTGAGCAAAGAAGGAATTACACATCTCCCTCAGACTGAGCTACAAACCCTTAAAATGTTTTAATTGTAGCATAGATCCATCTTAACTCTAAATCTATCATGCACCAAGAGGAATCAAATCCCTTTTGGTGAAAACCTTTCCTCATTTTTTTCAATCTAATTTTTATTTTCACCTCAAGCAACGTGATCCCTCTCCACACATGATATATCCAAAGTTAAGATGGATTTACACTGGTTCTTAAGATATATATATATATATATATATATATATATATCACATGTCAACTCCATGTTGAGCATAGAAGGAATTACACATCTCCCTCATATTGAACAGCACACCATTAAAAAAAATTAACTAAGATCCATCTTAACTTTGGATCTATCCTAAGCCGAGAGGGATCAAATCCCTTGAGGTGCAAACCTTTCCTCAAGTTTTATCAATCTAAAAAAAAGTTTTCACCTCAAGGACCTTGATCCCTCTCCGCTCATGATAGATCTGGAGTTAATATGGATCTATGTTGATTCTTTATGTGTGTGTGTGTGTGTGTGTGTGTGTGTAACAATATTACCAACTTAACGAGAACTGTGACATCAAAACGAGAACTCTAGCCCTTAAAACCCATATTTTTGCATAAAAAACTACAAAATTAACCCTCAAATCAAAAAGTGGTGCTACCGGTAGCACCCTTTTTTTTAGGTTAAAATTACAACTTTTTTTCAAGCATGGCCTAAAACATGTGTATAGTTGCTCCGAAAAACCTTAAAATCAACACCTAAATCAAAGAATGGTGCTACCGACAGAAAAATGTTTTTTCCTAAACGTTAAAATTATACCTCATTTCAAACCTTATCCTAGTGCAACAAGTACCATCGCAACCAAAAACCTAAAAATTAACACATTTTTGAAAGTGGTGTAAAAAATTATCACTGCTATAAACCAAATTGTAAAATCAACCCTTAAATATTTACTTTTTTAAGGTTAGTTTATCACTCCAACCACAAGATAATACATAATGGCATGAAAATATCACCATTTCATATGTCAACATTGAACATAACTTCGAAATATATTTTTTTTATTTTAAATAAACAGTCTATACAAATCACATTTAGTGAAACATAAATTATTTCATTACATTGTTCATATTCAAAACATAAGAGCTAAGAAATTTTGTTATAAATTCTCCATAATAAAAAAAATATAATTCATAAAACATAGAAATGATTCATAACTTCATGTAAGATCATATGTAACTGAGAACACTCATTTATGGTTACCATACAAACATCATATTGATAAAAAATACATAAAATGTTTCATACACTTAATCGAATTCATCAATGGATTCTAACACACCATCAGAATCTACATTTTTTTCATATGAATGACTGGATGAAGATGTAGATGATCCATATCCTTCTCTATTGTCAATGAGTGCACCATCTAAGTCTACATGTATGCCCAACATTTCATATTTCAAAAGCCTCTTTCATCTACGACTAGGTTCCGCAAAATCCCATCTTGCACTTATCTCTTGTGGCAGCAACCTCTTGATCATCTCTATGGTCCTGGAGCGAAGAGTTCCTCTCTTTGTCAAATTGAAGTCATAGACAAGTATGTCAACATCCTCTAATTTTAAGAGGTCGATGCAATCTATTGTTCTATGTCAACACCCTTTCTTTTTCTCTTTATATTGTTCTATTTCTCAACCACCATCTCTTTCTTGAACACACCATTGAATGGGTGTGTACTTGTTGCATACCAATGCACTTCAACTACTATAACATCTTCATTTTCTTTATCGATCCTTATAACCTTTGCAATCCAGAATGGATAACCATGTGGATCTTCAGTAGCTAAGACTGCAATCATGCAACCCTCCTTAATATCTTGTATTGAACCCCTATAAAGATCTTCCATGGATTCACATTGTGCACGTGATCTTCTAGAACCAATATACATTTCTTTTTCCTCTACCTGTGAAAACTCAATAGCATCTTGAGATTCTTGTTTTTCAACAATGTTTCTTTCTTCATATTCATTTGACCTATTTTGTGGCCGAATAAATGGAGTCTTCAAAAATGTATCTTCATTTGTTGAGTTTGAAATTATGTCAATTTGATCATTGAAAAAAGACTCCCACCAAACATAATCAACAACATCAAAATACTCATATGTATCTTTAATGGACTTTTCTATTTCCTCCAAGCATTCTGAATAATCTACGTCTCTATTAAGGCTTTGTGCATTATGGATTTCAGCAACTGATTATAATAACATTAACTTTGATGTAAATATTGGACAATTTGGAATGAACTTCAAAAATGTCAAACGTTATGAAGGCCCCCATTCTACATTAGTTGAATACTTCTTGCCCCATATAAGTGTTTTCCCATCAAATTTTTCCAAGCAAAATTGATGTTGGAAGATAATGTCATTAAGTTCCTCAATACATTTTTCTTCACCATGCGATCCCTGGATAAATCTTTGCATGTCAACATTTTCTTCTAATATGTGAAAAATAGGCTCCGGAATGTATGATTTCTTAATACATTTAATTAATGATGGTAGGCTTCCAATATTTTTCCTCTTCAATGTTACTGAAAAATGACTGAACATTTGATCAATATGATCATGTGTGTGTCCAACAAGAAGGAAACCAACTTTAACCTTTTGAAAGATTCTTAGTTCAATAAGCATGTTGAGATATCCAAAGATAATTTGATTTTTTTCTTTCACGACTAGTGTTTTCCAACTACAGATATAGAACTTTGTTGGACACACCTACCACACTTAGAGGGGGGGGTGAATGAGTGTGGGGCTCTTTTTCCCAAAACTTCCCTCTTGCACAAAACTTATCAATTAGCATTCAACCTTTATTCATTACCCATTGTTGTCATTTATAACCAGTTAGATGTAGGCACATATCAACAACATATATCAGCAATATATCATCAACAAGTCATCATCACAATGGACACAAAGAACACAAGATGTATTTACAATTTATTTTTATTACTGACTACAATCCTTGGGTTTATCAACAACAACTGAATAGAGTACAACTCTACACGAGCACCAGCTCTATATGCAAGACTCAGCTTACATTCTCAACACCAACTAAGATGAGGCAACAATCCTCAACAGATATCAATATGTCAACAAGTACGCGACCTGTCAGTAGTGCAGCCCGCGTGTGAATGTGCCATGACTCACTACAGCCTCCATGTGAACGTGGCCAGTGTATAATGTAACAAGCGTATGCTCTTGAGCACTTAGGGTTTTGCTTTGCTTCACATGCTCAGATCCTCTGCAACCTGCAATCACTTTCTCTTCTATCTTCCACTGTCCAAACTGACCCATAGCCAGTCACAATACATCCAAGCTCTCCAATAGCTTTCTCATGCTCCACAACAAATCAATATGAATGCTATCTCAATCATGTATAAACAACAAGTATACCATAGAAATCATGTCACTACTGAATCACAAGAGTGTTGCTCACTCCATCCATCAAATCAACCAAATTGACCCACATCATAGAAGCCATACCAATAATTCCCTAAGCATTCACAACATATCAAACAATAGCATCTATCAGGACAATAATGTAACCATATGAGTGTCTTAGTGATAGATCTGAGGCCATAGAATGCAGATATGGAACCTGCCTCATCATCCAATAGCTTGGCACCAGCTCAAACACAAATCTCCATGAGGTTATTTAGTCCACGCTCCCTGTACACAGTCAGCCCGCATGTACACTCACCCTATACACAACCAGCCCACGTGTACACGCACCCTATACACAGACAGCCCGTGTGGGCATCAAAAAAGAGGGTTTTCTGTGAATCCGAGACTTTTGTCGTCAAGATCTCCGATATTGTCGAAACTTTGATGCGTCCATGAGATCCTCCTCTCGCTCCCTTCCTCAGAATAGATCTTCAATCATGCTCAAGAGATCCACATCAACAAGATGCTCTCACAAGAAGCTCTCCATCAATACTCCACAAGATATTCACAAGAAGCTCTCAATTGATCCACAAAAAGGATTCTTACAAAATGTGCATTTTACAAGAGATCCTAGCTTCTTATTTATACTTTCATCTTCTAGGTCACTTAACCCATTTTTAGGTTACTTAACCCATTTCTACGTCACTTAACCTATTTTCCTTATTTTAGGGTTAACCACTTTCCATGAATAGAAAGTTCTCCAATACTTTATCATTTAAATATTCCTTCTTGATTTTGTCACTTTACTTTATCATTTAAATAACGATTTCTTCTTTTCAAGCACTTTTGATTCTTTGACCTTTTGGGGCTTCAAGCCTTCATATGGGGGTCCTCCAACTTCATAAGGCCATAACTCTCAAACCGTGAGGAGTTATGTGACATTCCACCTACCACCGGAAATGACATGACAAGAACTATCCATCTAGGATAGTTTCACCAACAACTTCATTGATCTTCATCTCATTATTCCACATACAAGCATGGGTCCTCCAACGTTTCTTCTAGGATAACCCAATCTATAAAGCATCTTCCCGTGAGGGCTTTCACCATAATGGGACCACTTTGGAGTTCATCCATTTGTGCACCTTATCAACCATGATAAGACACTAATGATTCATCTTTGTATCGATTGGTTTCCACTTGGACATATATTATTCTCATCAAGGGCATCATATCAATCAATTACTTGACATCAATCAAACCATACCATTTACATATGCTCCAACAATCTCCCAAATAATCAAACCATTGGCCTCAATGACAAACCATTTGCATC
This sequence comes from Picea engelmannii, assembly GCA_009831015.1. Classification (NCBI taxonomy): domain Eukaryota; kingdom Viridiplantae; phylum Streptophyta; class Pinopsida; order Pinales; family Pinaceae; genus Picea; species Picea engelmannii. Next base: position 2,679,962 of record ML776587.1, on the reverse strand, counting down.
AATGACAAACCATTGGCATCAATGACAACATGATCCAACAAACTTGAGGAAGATTACCAGACCAGTGACTGATCACATGATGAATTATGGTGATGGTCATATTTGCATCATTATGAATATTTGGAGTTTTGAAGTAAACCTTGGACACATTGTTCCATTAAAAACCATACAACCAACCAAGTGAAACTGAATGAAATTCTCTTCCTGTAATTTTTTTGGTTTACGGACAAAATGTGGCAGAAGTGTTTTTTTTTTTTGTCCATGCCATCAATTATCATACCCATATATTTATCTACAGCATCATAACACTTCTTTCTATGTTTCTACAACTTTTTCCTTTCACTTGATTGTTGATTCATGTGTTCTTGAAGTTCTTTGACTATAGAATCTGCACATGACACAAAATGAAAATATTGATAATATGTTTTCATAGTTGATAACTATCGAATTTAAACAAAAAAAATTGTAAATATATACATATTTCTACCCCTTCAAATTTATCTCTTCTTGCTTTAAGAGAAGCACATATACTGCAAATCCCCATCCTTGACTTCTTAGGAATACAGACATTGTTGAATTGTCTCTTCCATACTCTTGTAAAATATTCATATGAAATAAAATTATGATTCCCTTCAACACTTTCAAGATATTCTTTGTATAACTTGTAGATTTCATTCCTTGATAAATTATCTGGAATATGTATTGTCTCTCTATCTGGCATAGACTCTCCATGTTTGGAAAAGAAGTCTCGCATCCATGACAAGGCAGTGTTTTTCAAAGGGCCAATATCTCATCCATGATGTACCTTTGAATAAAATGTAGGATTTTTTTCTAGTCTTGTTTGTATCCTTGATAGACGAATATTACCAATTGAGTGGATTTTTTGAAAGCCTTTCTGCAAAGTAAAATATTACCAACGTGATAATCATATCATGTCTTCATAGATATCATGCACCCCACTAAATATTATTTTTTCATGCTCTTATTCATTGACAAATAATTCTTCCTTTTCTGCAAGGCATACATGTAGTCTATACTTTTCAAACAATTCTTATGACAACAATAACTAGAAATCAAATCACCGATGGAAAATGATTTAGTGAGAAATTATTTCCCGGACCTTGTATAACTAGAATGATTTAGATTGATATAAAAAGATCTAGTCGTCGTCCTGGACACAATATTTATTCGCAATCTCTCCATTATTTGAACATCATCACTAGGAGGAATAGCGTTCTCATTGTAATCATGCATAGCATTATGAGGAGACCGAACAAGAGATTGTTGATCACCTTGATTTGTTGCACCTGAATGATTTACAACATTATCTCCATTCCTAGGTTCATCATCATCTTCATTGATAATCTCGTTGAGAAGAGAAATATCAAGATCATCATTAGTGACACAATCACCTACAAGAAAGTGTCCACAATCAACATAATCATTTTCACTACTTTTGAAATCTCCAGTTGAGGGAAATTCTACATCATCGTCATTATTTCCCTCAAAATGTTGACATGGAGGACAATCTTCAACATTCTCATTAGTACCTTGAAAATCATCACTTGGAGGAAATTCTTCATCATCTTCATTGGAACCTTTGATTTCTCATGCTAAAACAATACCCTCACCATCCATGTTAGTACCTTCAAAATCCTCACTTTGAGGAAACTTTTCATCATCCTCATTAGTCCCTTCAAAATCCTCACTTGGAGGAAAATATTCACCATCCTCATCAATCCCTTCAAAATCCTCACTTGGATGAAAATCTTCATCATGCTCATTAGTCCCTTCAAAATCTTCACTTGGATGAATATCTTCTTCCTCCTCATATGTATCTTCAAAATCATCACTCGGAGGAAAATATCCATTATCCTTATTTGTGCTTTGAAAATCCTCACTAGGAGGGAGATTTTAATCCTCCTCATTAGTACCTTCAAAATCCTCACTTGGAGGAAAATATTCATCATCATCTCTACTACCTTGATAATCCTCACTCGGAGGGAAATTTTCATTATCCTCATCAGTACTTGCAAAATCCTCACTTGGAGTAAAATCTTCATCTTTCTCTTTACTCCCTTGAAGATCCGCACTTGGATGCAAATATTCACCATCTTCTTTACTGCCTTGAAAATCATCACTTGGAGGAAACTCTTCATCATCCCCATCGGTACCTTCAAAATCCTCACTTGGAGGAAAATATTCATCATCATTTTCACCATATTCCTCCCCTTCATCATTGGTGCCTTCAAAGTCTTAAGAATTAGGACTTTCCCAATCAATATGCTCAATATTGCTTGCACTATGATCAAATTTCTCACTAGGTGAAACATATGACTCCTCATTTACATTGGAAGTATTCCCACCACATTTTCCAGCCTCAGAAGAGGAGGCATGTGAACAATATGTTGATGCTCCGGAAATAAAATCCTCTCTATCTGATGAAGCCATCACTGCTCACTACAAACATAGAATGGTGCAAATGCCCACTCTCCTAATGACATTCTTATAGCTTGTGGAATGAACATTTCCCTCTAAAATATTCCCTCCAATTTTTCCCCAAAAATTTGCCCCCAAATTTTTCCTCTCAAAATTTCCCTCCAATTTTTTGCCAAAACTTTTTCCCCCAAAATTTCCCTCCAAATATTTCCCAAATTTTTTTCCCTCCAATTTTTCTCAAAAATCCCCCCCCCGAATTTTTCCCTAAAGCTTCCTCTTTAATATTTTACCTTCAATATTAAATAAATCTTACTCTATTAATTCATCATAAATTAATTAATTACATTATGTTTTATCATTTTTAATTTATCCCACATTGATTAAACGTAGAGATGGTTTATATAATATTTGATATATATACATAATCTTCTTCTATTTTATTTATCCCATATGAGATAAACAAACTAACAAGTGGTATAGTACTTGGTATATATACACACTCTTGTTTTGGTTTTTTACATCGCATCAACTATTGAGCAACGTTTGTTGAATATTTTGGAGAAATCACTATGCATTTCAAAGGTCGGTTTTTTTTTAAATTTTATACGTTTATTTTTTTTGTAAGTGACTGTGAATTCTTGTATCACTGAGAGAAGTTATGATACAAAAAAGAAACGGGGAGTCCCTTGATCTTCCAAAAAGGAAACCATATCAGGGATCCCAGAGTTGCGTTGTCTAAGATAGTAGGAGGAGAGTTGGGCCACCACCATGGGAAACCGACCTAGTCCTCCGAAGACCAGTTTGATAAATTGAAACATAACATATACAAAATATATAATCATAAAAAGGGGTAGCTCCTACACTGAATACAACTTGACCAGGGGTTGATCCTGTGCTAGTCCAAGATGATGGGATGCCTTTTGTCTCCATCCTTTCTAGCCGCATTCTCCTTCCTCTGCTCCATCCTGTGCATCTTTCTGATACAAGATGGTGTTCTGCTCCGGTTTGCTGGAGTGATGTCCATGTGGTAGACATAGCATAGGTAAAGGTGGAATTGGCCTGCCATTCGTTCCATTTTTTCTTTCTGGCTCCTCTGGTTCTCAGCTAGTCTTTTTGCACTGGCCTCTAGGTTGCTGAGGCAACTCGGAATTTCTATGAGCACCTTCCTCTGGTCTCCGATTGCCTCCCTACTGGTCTCTTTCCGGTCAGTGCTAATCTTTCCTATCAACATTTTTGTTCATCAACCCTCCTCCATCGTTTTGTGGTAGAGAGTTGTTCTGGGTTGTGTGGCCCCTGGGTCCCTTATCCCATTCGCTTATTGAATTAGTTTTGTCCAGGCTTTGCCCTTGTGTGTGTTGTTGATTTCTCTCTCCCACCTGTTGATGATCACTTTGCCCTTTGGATCGACCTACATGAGAAAGGTACCCTTGGCTTCTCTGGCTACTTTCTCCATCCTTGTAATCCTCTGGGCGCTTGACAGAGGTTCTTTCCCCTGGGAGCTTCTCTTAATATGAGTTTTCTTCATTCGTACCATCTTGTCTTGTTTGTGGTGGTTTTTTCTTTGGGTTCTTCTCGTGTTCCTATTCGCCCCTTCCTGGTATGTAAGATGGCCTCTGTAATTGCTTCTCTCTGGTCTGTGGCTATTCCCAGTGTTTCTTCTTTTATGGGATCTCCCCAACTGCGGGCTCGTCCTGGCAATCATGGGCCACTCGTAAAGGTGTACCTTCTAGTCCTTTTTCATTGTTTCGGAGTGTGTTCTCTTGGTAGCTTTGTCGTAATCCCTGCGCCAATCCATTGCTCTGCATGATGTACGCAAATATTTACCACTCCCTGTATCTGTACTTGGGTGAGGTGTACCCATACTTGGCCATGGAAAACCCTTTTGTTCTTCGTCCTTTGCCGCCCACTGATTATCTTTTTTGTTTTCCCACGGACAACCCTTGTACTTATTCCTATTGACAGGACCGTGGTGTCGTACCTCCTATGTGAGCTAGATCTGCATTGTAACTCGTGTTTGAGTGGTGGGATATCGGATTATGCCTGGATCCTACATTCCCTTCAGTTATTCCTGCACCTCCATCCTCGATGTGGTCCTTCATACTTTGGTTGTCGTCATAGTCTTTTGTCGCTAGTTGGATGTACTATGTTCGGAACTGACCATTCAGGATGTTACTCCAGATAGTGTCTAGTTATGGTCATTCCTTGTCGACCCCCTCGTTAGCTATTATGTCCACCAATCCATTTGCTGACCTCCATACCCAACGCAACTCCACTGTGATCCCCGTCTGTAAGTGCTCCTAAATTTTTTGCAGGGAATGTGCCAAGCGCCAGTGCCTCTGAATTTTTCCCACTCTGGTACCGTTTTGGAGTCTCCTTACTATGTTGATAACCAGCCTGGAATCTCCTTCCACTATGGCGTTTGTCATCCCTTATCGGCTTAGAATCTCGAGGTCGGTCTCCATGACTCCGAATTTCACGGCGTTGTTGGTTGAGTTTCCTAGACTCCTAGCGTACAACCAGATGATATTTCCTTTATTGTCCCTGATTACTCCTCCCATTCCTGTCCGTCCTAGGTTACCTTTTGACGCCCCGTAGAAATTTAGCTTGAGGGATCCTACTGGTGGTGGTTTCCAATTGCACTCACCTACTTGGAGTTGTGGTGGTCGTCTTACCTGATTGGGGTTGCGTCCATCTTTCAGGTGGAAGGCTTCTAGGATTCAGGAATCCTAGTCTGTGAGTTTCACTCTTCATGTCTGGCAGTTGCGGCTCTGTATCGTTTCTCTTGTCATGGGAATTATTCCTTCCTTGATCTTCCCTTCCGGCCAGCTTTGGTTCCTAAAGATGCGTCGGTTCCTTTCCTTCCATATTTCTCATATGATCATTCCAGGGATGAGGGTCTAACAGATATTCACCTCTTTGTTTTCATTGTAGTTCACTTTCCATATGTTGATAGTTGCGGAGATGTTACCTCGGATCCTATTGGACTGTCGGAAGATACCTGTCGCCCTGTCCCAGATTTCTACTATGTAGGTGCATTCGTCAAGGAGATGGTTTGTTTTTTATTCCTTGGCTTGGAATTGGTGGCATCTGGAAGGACCTATGAATCCCCTTTTCCTTAGGTTTTCCCAAGTTAGAATTCAGTTGTGGAGTATTAACCATTGGAAAATTTTTATTTTTGGCCAATGGGGGTTGTTCCAAAGCTTATCCCATTGTTGCGTCGAGTCTTCTTGATCCTACTCCACGATATAGTGTCAGAATTCTTTTAGATTGAACTCCCCGCCATATTTTTGTCCCATCTCAATTGGTCATTTCCTTCTATGAATGCTATTTTTCGTCTCCCCAATTCCTCCTCCACTTATTTTACTATTGTTGCAGTTTGGTCTCTATTCTGTGGAGTGAGAGTGTCCCAGATTCTCCATTTGTTGCGGTCTGTTTCTTTTTTCCAATAATGGTAGACTCTAGTTTTACCTTGCATAATCAAATCATGTTTGAGTTCCTCCCTGTCCAGGTTCTACATTCTAGGTTCCTATTGCCAGGCATCCTCCCAGAATCTGGTTGTTCTGTCATTCCTTATTTCCCAAAAGTTGTGTGTCTGAATCCAGGTTTTGTTGCGCCAGGCTAGGTTCCAGATGGTTGAACCTTCCCTGGTGCCTCTGAAGCAGATTTTGTCCTAGTCGCATATGTCTGGGGCATACTTTTCCTTCCATAGGTTTACCCATAGTGTAGTATTTTCTTTGACCCAACGCCACCATAGTTTCACCTTGTAGGTGTCATTGGTCACTTGTGGGTCTTGTAGCCCCAGACCTCCTTTGCTTTTTGGTTTACAAACCTTCTCCCAAGCCACCAGGGCCCATTTTTTCTTTTTTTCTGCTCCTCACCACAGGAAGTCCCTTTGGATGGTTCTTATTTTTTGTAGTATCCCCTGGGGGGTTGGGAAAACAGACATCATAAAGGCTGGAATTGCTTGCAAAACAGACTTTGTCAAAATAAGTCTTCCGACTAGGTTGAGGGATCTGTAGGTCCAATTTTTCAGACTTTGATTATTCCTTCGTAGGTTGACATTTTGTAAGCTTTGTCTGTCAGGGGAATGCCCAAATACTTAGTTGGGAGTGCTTTGCGTTCAAAGCCCAAAATGTTGACCAAATTTCTTTGGATTGTGGGGTTGGTATTGAAGAAGAAGATCATAGATTTGGAATGGTTGATCTCTGCACCCGAGGCTTCCCAAAAATATTCTAGGATTCGTTTGTAGGCTTTTTATTCATTGACCGTGGGTGTGCCATGAAGTAAGGTGTCATCCACGAACTATTGGTGTGTGGAAGTAGGGCAATTTTTGAAAGGTTTGATACATGTCATTTCACCTGTTGCAGTTGTGCTTTTTATGCTACGACTGAGACCTTCCATCATCAGAATTAACAGGAAGGGGGATAGTGGGTCTCCTTGTCTGATGCCTCTCGTGGGCTAGAAAGGTTTGGCAGGGGCTCCATTTATTAGTAGCAATTAGCTTGTTGTGGATACTAGGTTGACTATCCAGTTGATCTAGTGTTGGGTGAAACCAAAGGCTTCCAAAGTCTTGACCATATAGTGCCAGCTAATTTTGTCATAAGCTTTTGCTAGGTCCAATTGTATTATCATTCCCCCTCTCTTCTGAATCTTCAGGGTGTGGATAATCTCGTGGGCATGGATGATATTGTCCATTATTTGTCTTCCTTCCACGAAGCCTGCCTATTCTTGTGATACCAATGTGGGTAGGAGGGGTTTCAATCTATTTGCTATAACTTTGGAGATTATCTTATAAACCACATTGCACAGCGCTATAGGTCTATAACAATCAGGGGTTTTGGTTTCATTTTCTTTGGGGATTAGTGTAATCATTGTAGCATTTAGAGCTTTTAGAATGGAGGTTGACCTTCTAGAGTCTTCCACTACCCTATAAACGTCATGTTTGAAAATTTCCCAGTAGGCTTTGAAGAAGTCCACAGTGAAGCCATCTAGACCTAGGGATTTCCCATTGGGCATTTCCTAGAGTACTTGGTCAATTTCCTCCTCAGCAATGGGTTTGTTTAGGTTGTTATTTTGTTCCTCGGTGACTAGGCGGGGGATATGCTGGATTATCCTTTGTATGGCATCTGTTCTGTCTTGGTTGGGTTCCTGGGCTATCCCATGGAATTGGTTTACCAGAGTGGTTTCGATCTCCTTATGTGACTCTCGCTCTATTCCATCTTGGTCCTTAATCTTCAGGATTTTGTTATGGGCTCTTCTGGCCATGGTTGTTCTATGAAAAAACTTGGTGTTCCACTCTCCTTCCCTTAGCCATATGATATGGGACTTTTGTCGCCAAAGTGTTTTTCTTGTTGGCATCGAGCTTCCCATTCCTGGGTCATCGAGATCTCTTCCTTTTTTCGATCCTCTGTATAGCCCTTTGAAATGCAAATTTCCTGGAGTTTTTTCATTTTTTCTTCTATGTTGTTTTTCTCTTGGTTTATATTCCCAAAAGTGTCCTTGTTCCACTCCTTGAGATTATATTTGATGTACTTTAGTTTCTTATAGAGTTTGAACATCCTTTTCCCTTGCTCTAGTTGCTCCTCCCTCCACCACTGGTTGATTTTGTCCTTGAAACTCGGGTGTTCAATACAAAATTTCTCAAATCTGAAGGGTATGTTCTTTGGTGTGGTTTGGAAGCCTGCTTCCAGTTGCACTGGTCAGTGATATGATCCCACCCCCAGGGAAGGATGTTGCAATCTAAGGTTAGCCCCTACATAATGATTGACTCTGATACTAGGAATCTATTGAGTCTTGTTGCTACCTGATACTGGTTCATACGTTTATTGTTCTAGGTGAACTGGCCATTATTAGTTTTGAGGTCTACCATCTCCGTTGTGTCTATGAAATTTGAGAATTATTCTGCATCCCTATCCAATCTTCTTGTACCTCCTTTTTTCTCCGCAAGTGATGTGATGATGTTGAATTCCCCTACCAGGATCCATTGGAGGTTGTTGGATCGAGTTTTAAGGTCTTCTAGGTCTCGTATCATTCCTCTCTTTTCCTCTGACACTTGGGGCCCATACACATTAGTGCATAGAATCACCTCTGTGTTTCCAATGATTTGCATGTGAACCGTAAGGGTGTGCCTGGTCGCTTCGGCTGTTATTAGGCTCAGTACTTGTGGGTTCCATAAGGTGAGAATACCTCCTACCATTTGGTGGCCTCCGATAGCCACCATCTTTTACTTGCACCATTTTTGTTTACTGATTGCCTCCATTCTGTCTGTAGTGCATTTTGTCTCTTGAATGAAACAAAGATCTGGTTGTTCCTGCTTTAGTCTATTTCTAAGGATTCTTTGCTTTCTCGAGTTGTTTAGGCCTCTTATATTCCAAGTTATAACCGTCATTTAAACATGTGGGGGGGGAGTTGGCGAAGAGTTTCTTGATCTTACCCGAGTTTATTAGTAGCGCTCCAAGCTCCTGTAGGGCTACGTTATTTGATTTCTTGCCTTTTTTCCTCCTTGTCTGTTTGGGTGAGAGTTGTGGTTGTCCCTCACCAGATTTGACTCCTAGGTGTCCTATCTCCCCGCATGTGCACTTTAGTCCTCTATCTTTGGCTTCCTACCTTAGGAGAAACAGGTGTTGAATGCGTTCAAGTTGTTGTGTTGGTACGTTGTCTACTCCATGTCTTTTCCATTGCTACAATATGTTCGGGAGATCTATCCCTTCCTTTTCCACAAGGTCTCGGAGATCAGAATCTTATGTACCTACTTCGCTCGGGGTCATTTCCGCATCTCCCTCTGCTTCTTGCATGGGGGTGTTGTCGTCTCTGGTTTCTCCATCCATCGGGGTTGCGCAACTCCCATGTTCCTTCTTATTACTTGGTTGATCGGTGGGCTTGTTTGTTACTTGTTCTCTGAATTATTGAGCTTTTTCCAAATCATTTTCATCTTCTTCCCCTTTATTTTTTTTGTCCCTTCCTTCCATTTTATTCCGGGTCTCAGGGTTATTTCCTACTAGGGTTTTACTCTATTTTTTTTTTCTCTGCTTCTGGGGTTCGGTTTTATAAACCCATCCTCATCCTATTGTGGTTTGGGGTTTTCCGCTTCCTATTTTTTATTAAGAGAGAATTATCTTATCAGGTGGCCATGTTCATGGAATCTTCAGCATCTGAAGGGGATCTGTTAATAATCTATGTTTTGGATCCATTCCTCATCCCTGAATTTCAGACTTATGGCTTCTGGGACTGCTCCGGACACATCCATCTCTATGCAGATTATTGCGTAACATGTATACCTCCCTTTTAGGGTGGCTTCTGACGTCTTCACATATTTCCCCAGTTTTTTTCCTATTTATTTGAAAGTAGAGGGCAACCAATAGTCTAGGGGTAAGGAATAAAATCTCAGCCAGACCGGCACCTTTTTGAAAGTATCTTTTTCTGGGGAGAAATTTCCCTTCCATCGTTGCATATACAATCCCACTGAGGCATGGAAGTATGGACCTCCCTCAAAGGCTCTATCCCTGTCCTCTAGGTTCATGAATATTGTTGTGAAGAAGCCTTTCAAGCCCAGGTGGAGCTCCACTTCTCCGTTTGGCTTCCAGTGATATTTAATCCATTTGCGGAACATTCTTTTTGTGGGCCACAAACCCATGAACTTACAGATTAGTGCATGCGTCTTCATCTGGTCCCTGTAGACTTGTGTTTGTGGATCCTCCAGTATCACCTTGGATATCATTGTTGTTTTGGGTTTGCACGGGTTGCGCCCTTCTTTCCCATTGGGCTTTGTTGTGTCTTGTACCTCACTCTAAGTTTCTCTGGCATCTTCTTCCATGCACTCGCTTTTGCCCTGGTTCCTTTCCTGACCTTTTTTTGGGTCTGATCTAGAGGTGCCTGTCATTGGTGCCTTGAAAAATACACCTCTTGGCCCTTTCCCTCTGTCCACCACTTCCTTTTTGCATGAGGGGATACCCTTACCCCCCCCCCCTTTGGTGCTCATGTTGTCCTCTGCAATGGCAGCGACTGCCAAACCCTAGATTGCAATTGCTCCAAACCCTAAAAATCTTAGCATACGAAAATCAGTTCTAAAATTTTCTTTTAAGATGAGAAGCTTAAATTTTATATGTTTTAGGAAAAAAAACAAAGTAATCTTTTTATCTATGCAAAACATTGAAAACCTTAAATTTCATGTGATTTTTTATATTTTTTTGGAAATAGATCATGAATTTTCAATTTTTTATATATTTTGAAAGAAATTTTAGCAAAATTTATCACGTTCTAAGACTTAAAAATGACGAAACCCTCCTAAATTTACTATACTTCAAACCTAAAAAAAATTAAAAAACTTTAAAAAATTATTGTTTTATTGCTTTTAAAAGTTTTTTTTACGTTTTTTTTTTTTAAGTGTTTTTTTCTTTTCAGTCACTAGGACGATGCGAGGCATTTCCCACGGCACCTTGGGACCAATTCTGTGATCATACTTGGCCACTGGAGCATCGAGGGCCTGATTAACCAACAAACCAAAACCTACAAAACCCAAAAAAAAAACAATTCTTTTTTTAATTTATAATATAGATTTAATTAAGTTTTATTTTTATTTTTAATTAAAATTAATTTTAATTGTTTTTGTTTGGCCAGTCGGGGGAGGGCGATGTCGGGCATCGTCCACGTGGCCAAGTACATGCATGGACTTGGACACGCGAGCATCGGGGGCGATGTCCGGCATTGCCCTCCCCCGGTTGGCAAGCAGACAACGTGTGTTGTATGTCGATCGACAGGGGGACAACGATGACAGGAATCACCCCTGGCGGGTGCCGGGGGAGATGCCCGACATCACCCTCCCTCGGCCAACTGGCAAACTGTCCAATGTTTAATTTAAATTTAAATTTAAATATTTTTTGTTTTGTTTTAATAAAAAAAAATTATATAATTGTTTTAATAAAAATTAAAAAAAAAAATGGTTTTGTTTTAATTTTTTGCTTTCAATGTATTTTTTTTTAAATAAACTTTGATTTTTAAAGTTTAGTATTTTTATAAAATTTGTTTATTTAAAAAAAAAAATTTGTTTATGTTTTTTTTTTATCTAAAAGTACTTTTTATTTTTAATTGTCTTTTTTTT
>ML776587.1:2651213-2668217 GCA_009831015.1 Picea engelmannii | reverse complement strand
TTATGGAATGTATTAATGGGGTGGACTAGCCACAAATTCGGTTACAAATTAGCCTCAAGTTTCTTCGGGCCTATCTTTATGCACCATTCTACCTCTATAGCTAAAGGCTTGTGAACTGCACTAGATTCTGAACGTCGTTTAAAAGATCTAGAATTTCCAGTCAATTTTCAATGCCGAAACTGTAGTCACTGTTTCAGCAAATGCATCAGCACTGTTTTAGCATAAGTCTCCGCTCTGAATCAGCTTTTGTTACATCGGTGTTTCAACAAATGTTCCAACACTGTTTCAGCGAAAGTTCCAGTACTGTGTTTCAGCATCTAATACAGTACTGTGTTTCAGCATCTGTTACATCACTGTTACAGCACTGTGTTTCAGCATCTGTTACAGCACTGTTGCAGCACTGTGTTTCAGCAACTGAACATCACCGTGTTTCAGCATCTGTTTCGGCACTGAGTTTCAACCACTGTTACAGCCCTGTGTTTCAGCAACTGTTACAGCGTTGTTATAGCACTGTGTTTCAGCAACTGTAACAGTACTGTGTTTCAGCATCTGTTACAGCACTGAGTTTCAGCATCTGTTTCAGCACTCTAATTCAAATCTGTTACAACACTGTTACAACACTGTGTTTCAGCAGCTGTAACAGCACTGTGTTTCAGCAACTGTAACAGTACTGTGTTTCAGCATTTGTTACAGCGTTGTTTTAGCCTATGATCCAGCACTGTTTCAACACTTCCTCTCTCTACTTCCTCAGAGCTTCGCATCTGCACTTTGGATTCCTTCCTGGCAATTTTCAGAGGTCTGCAATTTCTGACTGGAGAGCCCCTGAGGAGATCTTCTCCCCGGACTCTAAGGGATTGGTTCATGATTTTCTATTCCATTTATGTTGATGACTCCCTTGCCCAGGGAGGTTCCTCTGTTCGCTTCGCGGTTTTCCAACTGATTAAGATTCCTGAGGACGTGGTAGAACTTCACCTCTTCAAATTCTTTCATATGATCTGTAACCTTCCTATAATAGTGTTCCAGCCCCATGTTTTTGGGAGCCCTCCTCTGATTGAGAGCTTGTATAAAAATTCTAGAATCACCAATGACAGCCAATTTTGCTATTGATAACCTTCTAATCTGAGCCAACCCCTKCCAGATTGCTAAGATTTCAGCTGTATTATTGGTGTTCTGACCCAGCCCCCATGCAAAGCTGAGCACAATTTTCCCTGAGATGTTGAGCAGAACCCCTCCGCTTCCCGCGGGGCCAGGATTCCCTTTCGAGGCCCCATCCACCTGCAGGATATGTTTCTCCAAAGAAGATCTCCACTTTATGAACTCTTGTTCTTCCAGCCTAATTTCCCAATGGGAGTAGTGTTTGGAAATTTGCTTGGTTCTGTTCAGGAGGGAGGGCTCAAGCTCGCGGAACCAGGCATACTCATCTTTGTTAGGGGTTACTTCGTTGGTGACATTTGTTTTTGAGGCTACCAGGTCACCCAACATCGCTTTAACTTTGAGAGTCGTTTGGATCGACGTCCCTGCGATATCCCTGAAGATTCTTCTATTGCGTTCCAGCCACAGTTTCCAGCAGACTACTTTTGGCACCCACATCCAGCAGTGTTTCAGAAGGCTCAAATTGGAAAAGAGAAGGGAGCCAAATTGACCCAGGAGGAGAACAAGGAAGTAACGGAAGTAGGTAAGGGCACATTCAACTGGCCAAGAATGAGATTCCAAAGTTCCAGAGCAAAGGGGCAGAGGAGAAAGAGGTGGACAGAAGATTCAACCTGACAAGCACAGAGAGGGCATCTAGAGGGCCCTTCCCAGCCTCTTTTGGAGAGATTTTCCCAAGTAAGGATACTGTTATGCAGAAGAGACCAGCAGAAGAGATCTATTTTGGGAAGGGAAGGAAGGAGCCAGAGATTTTTCCACACCGAGGGGTCAGGGGCAACCCAAGCAATTGCCTGCAAGGCTGCATAACCAGCTGCAGCTGAGTAACAGCCAGACGAAGAGCCCCAACCTATTTTGTCCTTTTTCCTAGCTGAGGAGGGGGAGCACCCTTGAAGAGCTTCCAGGAGGGTTCGAGCTTCAGTTTCTAAAGGCTGCGGATAGACCCCCAAGTCCCACTTGATCCACAAGCCGCCCTGGTCCCAAACTGAAAGGTCCCACAGAGTGAATTTGCTATTAGAATGGATCCAGCTTTTAATGTTCTCCAGCCCTTCCAGAGATCTTAAAGGGGTCTGTCCTAAGATAGAGTCTTCCCAGAACTTGATCTTTCTGTCGTTTCCCGAAATCCAAGAGAGCCTTGAGGTAATCAAGTCAAGAGCCTTAAGGCATAGAGAAAGGATAGGAGAACCTTTCTTGGTCAAGGGGGGGCGCTCAAGACACCTTTCTTTGTGACCACAGAAGTATTTAGTCCTTAGAGCTTTAGAGCTCCAAGTGGAGTTACCTCTTATCATTTTCCAAAGAATCTTACCTCCCATGGCCAGATTTTGAGTGGCCACATCTCTGACTTGCAGCCTGCCTTCCATCCTGGGGGCCTTAACCTTATCCCAACTGAATAGGTGCATTTTTTCCCCCTCATTCCTTCCCCCTTCCCAAAGGAATTTTCTCAAGATGTTGTCTATTTCTCTCACAGTTCCTCTTGGGGCAAAGAGAATGGAGGCCTGATAGATAGGAAGAGAGGTGAGGACCGAGTTTATGAGGATTAATTTTCCAGCTTTGTTCAGCCAGGTTGTTCCCCAGGCCAAGATCCTGGTTTTCATATTGTCCATCAGAGGCAGCCACAGGCTACTTCTGGGGGTTGCTTTGACTAGCGGGATTCCTAGATATTTTATGGACTCCCACGTTGAAGTTCCTTCCATTTCCAGCGCCCTGGAAATACCAATCATTTATATAGGAGGGCAGTTCCAGCCATAAATTTTACTCTTCCTCAAGCTGATTTCGCTGCCTGAGATTTCAGTGTAGTCGTCCAATTCTTTCTTGAAGGCTCTTGTTGTGGGGAGGTTGGCTTGGCCCAGAAGGAGCGTGTCATTGGCAAATTGAGCATGGTTAATTCTCTCCACTCTTGGAGCAATTGAGAGGCCCATTAAGGTGCGTTGCTGCAGGCTCTTATTCAACTGAAAACTTAGCACAGAAGCTTGAATGGCATAGAGAAGGGGGGACAGAGGGAAGCCCTGTCTAAGTCCCCTTGAGGCTTGGAAAAACTCTGCAGGTCTGCCATTAACCAGGGGGGCGATCCATGGCCCCTCTATACAGGCCTTTATCCAGCGAACCATATGGGGGTGAAATCCCATCTTGAACATCACAGCAAAAAGGAAATTCAGCCGGACTCTATCAAAGGCATTCGCCAAATCTAGTTTTATTAGCATCCCTTTCTCCTTCCTTTGACAGCTTGAGTGGATGGCCTCTTGCACAAGGATGATATTGTCCTGGATTTGTCTCCCCTGAATGAAGCCCCCTTGGTTCTCCGGGATGATCCTGGGGAGGACTTTTTTTATTATGTTTTCTATTACTTTGGTGATGATTTTGTACCCCGTATTGAAAAGCGAAATAGGACGGAATCTTTCAAAGATTTGGGCACCTTTCTCTTTGGGGATTAAAGCTAGAAAGGAGGAGTTGGTGCTCCCTCCAATTTTGCTACAGTTCTGAGATTTCCTCACCATTTTGACTAGATCTTTTTTTATTATATCCCAGCGGGCTATATAGAATCTGGTCGTGAATCCATCAGGCCCGGGGGCTTTATCCGGGTTAATTGCTTGGATAGCTTTGTTGATTTCCTCTATCGTGATAGGGGCTGTCAACCATCGATTGTCATCTTCATTAACATTTTGGGGACCACCGTAAGAGGATAGAGATCTGGTCTAGGAGGGGCCTCCAGCTCTTCAGTAAACAGATTTTTATAGAAGGAGTGGGCTGCTAGTTTGATCTCCTCATATTTTTTGAAGGTTTTCCCCTGAAAATGGATCTCTCTGATTGAGTTGTGATTTTTCTGGGATTCTGCCTGCTTGTGGAAGAAAGAAGTATTTTTATCTCCTGCTTGAAGCCAGAGACTTCTCGACTTTCTCACCAGTATTCTTCCTCTTTTCTCAGGGCTTTGTGAAGCTTCTTTTGCAACTCCACCTCGTCGTTCAGCTTTGCTGGGGTGACAGGGGCAGACTCCATATGCAGCTGATGATTCTCCAAGGACATTTGGGCTTTTTTTCTTTCCTGCAAGGGGGAAGGCAGGTTCTTTACCCAGTTTTTGAGATCCACTTTGAGCCTTCTCAGTTTCTCTTCCCAAATGAAGAACGGTGAACCCAACACACTCTTCTTCCAGGACTCCAACACCAGCTCAAGGAAGCCTTCTGAGGTGACCCATAGAGGGCAGAAGCGGAAGGGGATCGGGCCCAGATTTTCTACAAGGGTAAGGGAAAGGGAGATGGGCTTATGATCCGAGGTGTAAGCTTGCAGGATTTCAGATGAGGCAAACAGGCYGAGGGTTAAAAAGGAGGAGTGAACCAGGAATCGGTCTAAGCGGGCTGCAATGTGCCCCGGTCCCTCTCTTTTGTTGTTCCAGGTGAATTTKCCTTTACTAGGTTTGATATCCTCCAGATCCCAATCTAGCAGAATGTCTTCCACCCACTCCCGGGCCGGATCTCTTACAAGGGTTCCTCCTTTTTTWYCAGAGAGGGCTAGGGTGACATTCAGGTCTCCGGCAAGAATAAGGTTCTCATGATGATTAGTAGAGAGGAAGTTRTTCRTGGATTCCCAAMAAKMTTTTTTTTTCCGATAAWAGAAYTGGAGCATAAATGTTAAAGAGGCTAACCTGATGTCCAGACTCGCGGTGYTGCAGCTTCGTGAACAACCAATGGATGGTATTATKCTCTTCGATCAGGTCTAGCGTTGAGGAGTTCCARAAGGTGGCTAGACCTCCTGAAGCTCCCCTGGCAYTTACARCTCTACCTGCTCCTTTTTTCCAGAAATTTTTGCTAGCCCGGATGGTCTCAGGCTCCGCCATCTTCKTCTCCTGGATCAGCAGTACATCCGGGGAAGTCATTCTGACTAGATCTTTGACAGCTTCTTCTTTTAGTTTACTTCCCAACCCTCTACAGTTCCAGGAGACGAAAATCATTAGGAGCCAGAGGGGGGCGGGTGGCTCCTTTCGAAGCCTTACCTTTTTTTGAGGATCTTGTTTCTATCATATCCGGGATGGTATGTTGAACTCCTGCAGTTACGTCCCTGTATGATTTCTCCTCCCTTTTTTTCCTTTCTGGTTTCCTTCCTCTAGGGGCCTTCTCCGGGGTTCCAACTGGACTGCTGGTTTCCGTGGCCCCCTCATCTGTGTCTGCACCTATTTCGGATCCTAATGGGATGTGCTCCTCGTCCGAATTCATGGGTTCATCTGCTGGAGGGGTTTCGTTGACCGTGGTCGGATTTTCTTTAGCTGGCGGGGACTGAGAGACTATAACGAAGGGCTCTTTCACGATTTCCTTTGGTTTTTCAGCACCTTCTTTCGGAGGTTCCTTCCTAGGGATTTGTTTTGAAGAAGAAGGTTGGCTCGACTGCTCTAACCTTAGGTCTTTGGATTTAGGTACTGGTTTGCTTTTCTTGACCTTTTGCCATGCCTCAACATCTTCCTTTTCTGGGATTTGGTTCTTTGGGCAGTTTCTCTGGAAATGTCCGTGCTCTTGACAAGTTCTACACTTGAAGGGCAGGTGTTCATAATCTAGTTTCTGGTAGTGAGACCAGTTGCCCACCGTCAGCTTCACCGCCTCTGGGAGCCCTGCCTCAAGGTCCACTTCAACACATATCCTAGCACAGTTATAGATGGACTTATTGTCTGCCTTATCAATGAATTTCCCTATTCCATTCCCTATCTTTTGCAGAGCTTCATAGTTCCAGTAGTGAACCGGCAAGTTGGGGAGCCTGACCCAAACAGGTACCTCCTTTGGCAGTTCTGCCGTGGGATCGAAGTCTGGGGTCCAGCGGTTTAGATACAACCCCTGGGTTCCCATAAAGTATGGTCCATTTCTGAAAATGAGGTCCTTGTCTTCCTTGTTTATAAACTCGAAGAGAAAAAAGCCGTTGCTCAAAGGGTAGCAGGTAACTCCTTGCTGAAGAAGGGGCTTCCAGTTCCTTTGGACCCAAGCGTCGGTGGATTTTTCTGAGGGCCAGAGACCCATAAACTGGCCTACCAGTCCTCTCTCAGAGAGAGCTAGAGCTATCTTGACCGATTGCGTCTCTGACAGGGCGATTTCTGGGATTTCATCGAGATTTTTAATGAATTTTGGAACCAGAACAGAGAGTTTGCGCTTACCTCCGCTGGCGACCAGCTTCCTGAACGCGACTGAGTCTGAAATCGGGGGGGAGGGGCTGAATCCCCACCCCCAGGGGCGGCCATGGCCGACGCTGGCTGCAAATGCGTACCCGAGGCGATCTTCCACGAACCCTAACGCATCCACAGAGAGTGCCCTATTTTTTATATAATTTTAATTTAACTTTAATTTTTAGATAATTTTGATCTAACTTTAGTTTTTTTTCCATGAACAAAATATATTTTATTTTTTCCTTAAAAAAATTGTGTTTATTTTTATTTTTATTTTTATATAGGACAAATGGCAAGAAAGAAAATCTTTGTGAATATATATGGAACAAGACCTACAATAATGGCATCCAAAAGCCTAGTCAGGACCTTCATGAATGCTAGGCAACAAAATGTTAGCCCATCAAATGAGGTCACAAAATCAATGAAGAATGTTAAGAGTGAAAAACTATCAATGGTGAGAGTAGAATGGAGCATTTTTGGTATCTTAAAGACAAACAAGCCGCCAATGGAGAACAAATAATTTTTTATTGTGTTGAATTTGAACATGTCCAAGCAAGCCATCAGTCACTTGGCATGTTACGAGATATATGTTTGGTGCCGGGAATAGATATTGTTTATGCATTGGTGAAACAATCAAAGACATATCTCAAGATTATATATTGTTTGAATATGAACAATTATAAAAAGGAAGAAAATTTCACTGAATTATATGCAATGATCGTGACAAACATTGAGATTGGCAATGTAAGTTTGCTTATTCTTATATTTGTAGCATGTATTATTATAAGTTTCATGATAATTGTTAAATCTTATTTAATAATGGAAATGATGTATTTTATTTTTACAGGATTTTGCTAGGCACCTTTCAGAGATATTGGTGGGGATTTATTCTACAGAGAGAAATATCATGGAAGTCATCAATTCCTTTCATATCGATAAGGCATATGAAGGAAGGAAAAAGAAGCAGAGAGTAATGAAAGTTGAAGCTGCAACAGAAAACAGAGAAGAACAACAAAGAAGAAATAAAAGTCATCATTCTAGAAAGGATAAAAGGGTTACATTTGAAGATATGGAAACTCCAGATGAAGATGCCATTGATATTAATTCCAATGAGGTTACCTATATTCCTCAAAACAAGACTAAAAAACATAAGTGCAAAAGAGGTATGGCCAATGATGATTTCATTCCTAGTGATTATGAAAAGATTGTTGAGTTTTATGAAACTCATTTAAATTGTAAAAAGAGGAAAGAAAAGGTTGTTGATGAAGAAGAATTGATAGTTACCTCTGAATATCATGATGGAAGTCCTAAAGTTAGTAGAGAAATAATAACACTCGGTGTTGATCTAGAAGATGGTATTATCAAACAACACAAAATACCATTCGAGATTGACTAAGGAGGAAAAATTTGGTTGATGAGGACCATACATTTCTATTAAATGTGAAACAGCTATATAAACCCACAGAAGGCCAAGAAAAATACCAAATTAGAAAACCACATCAATTGCATATCCAAAACTTGAAAGCATTGATTAGGCACAATTCATATGCACATGTGGTTGACTACTTAGTTCTTGTTGACCAAATGGAAGTTCCTACCAAGGATGCATTTGATAGGTCAAAATGTTTTGAGTATAAATATTATGTTATTGAAGGATATCATTATGCAGAGGCTAGAAAAGAATTGATGCAAGAGTATCCCAATAACCCTCTCTTTGAGACAGACAGATGTGTAATTAATGTTGGTTTAACATATGGAGAAGCAAATTTATTAGCATGGGATCATAAGATAGATAATGAGTATAGGATGACCATGACTTTCATTCAAAGAGTAAGATTTATCCATAATCATTTTTATGTAATATGTGGTGGGGATAGATCAAGCGTTGATGAAAAGTTTAGGAAGGAATGTTGTATGGAAATAGGCTTCCCTATTGATGAGGAAAGTGTAAAAGTAAAAAATCGCAAAGGAATTGATGCATTCAGAGCTGTGGATAGCTATTTCCAATTGGGATTTAAAATTGGACAAACATGAAATTTGGTAGATGAGATATTCGACTTATGGGAAAATATTGGTATAAAAAATCAGAAGGTTAGGAAGTATAAACCCTTAATAGGTAGCAAAAATAAGACATATCTTGAAATCAAAAACCTGCCAGATGATATGACTATAACGCATTGGAGAACGATGCAAGGAGTGAAGGATGAGAAACTTGTCATAGTTATATTATCACGTGTAAGGTCAGGTGAATTATCAATGGAGGAAATGTGTGATGAATTTAAAAAGTAAGTCTGATGAGTTATTTCTTATTTATGTTATGATTAAAAAAATATTGTTTCTATATAAAATAAGAAAGTATTTTATTCTATATATGATTATAACATTAACTTTTGTTTTATTTAGTCACAAGGTTTATATGAGAATACAAGAGGAAATTGTTAAGATGTTGAATGAGCAGAGTTGGGAGGATGTTAGACTCAACTATCCAGATGCAAGATCTTCAACAACATTGAGTCAATTCTTTGTTGCATTCAAAAAGGTATGTTGATTTATTACATTCATTTTATTCATTTTTACATTAATTTATTTCAATTTAATTAGTTATAGATATATAGTTATATGTTTTTTATTTTCATTAAAGATGTCAAAGAATAATATAGTTGGAGTACCTGAAAACTTCAAAAGTTATATTCAAAAAGCTAAGTTTGAAAGAGAAAGAAGACGACATCTTCAAAATGTTGAGCTTGATGACACCCTTGATCACTACATTTGGAATGGGCTTGACATTGTTCAATATAAAGTGATATTAGGAGAATGTGAAAAAATTGCAAATCTTGTTCCTAAAAAGGAATACTCCCTAGTTATTGCAGATATCCCTCATGATTATAATATCCAAAACATTGAATATGATACTAAAGTGCTTATGGGATTTCTAGAAGTCACAACATCACCATTTTGAATATGTTTGGTTTTTCATTCAGACACACAACAAGGATTAGTACAATCAAGTTTCAAGGGAAAATAAAAGACAAGGATGCATCTTTATTGGTAAGATATTCAAATTGTATGTTTAGCGATTAAGATTAGAAATATATTTTATTAATTCACAAGTTAATTGAATTTGTACTTATTTATGTTACAGAAAAAAAAAAACCTAATATTCATAGCTCCAATAGTGAACCATTTACCCGTGATATTGAAAGTATACATATTGCAAGCTAGACAAAACATGATACTTATGATTCTATTATTTACAATGTAAAGGATGGAAAGAAGCCTAGTAGTTTATTAGTTTACAATGTTGTGGCTAGAAAGATAACATATGAGGAAAAACATTTCAAACAAGAGATCGTTAACATTTATCAAAAGCGACAAGCATTAATTAATTATCTTATAGATACATTTTCAAATGAAGGAGATTTGGTTTTGGATTTGTTCTCTGGTTCATGTGAGATTTATGATATAACATTTATGAAATCATACTTCACTCTTTATTATTTTTAATTTATGTTGTTTTACATTATTTAGTTTAATTATTTATTTTGTATTTGGTGATTAGGTGCAACATTAGCTTGTTGCTTACAAAAAGGAAGGAATTGCATAGCCATTGAAAGTGATGCAGTGCAATGTGGTTTTATTCAACAAAGAATTAATGTTATCCGAGCTTTTCCAAATGAAATGCAAGAAATTGGCTGGAGGAAAGGAGATTTTAATGACTCAAAGGTCGAAAAAATATCATAGGAACCTCAAGTACCATTAAGAGGTCTACTTGGAAAAGATCACTTTGAAGAACTTGTGGATATCAATAACTCAATGGAAGAGCAACATGATCCAAATGAGCCAATGGAAGCACAGAATGATGTCCAAGAAAATGATGATGTGTCTTTCGAGGATGATGAATTTGGGATATATGACATTATCGATTAGTTTTAAGATGCCCTTAAAGACAATGTTGAATTTTGCAAATTTTTGATGAGTTATAATTGTAATGTTTTGACTTTCAAATTTTAAAATAAGAATAAATATGCATCTATTGTTTTTTTATGATGAATATGTTTTATATTGTTTTGTTTTTTTTTACTTTTTTTATGTGATTTAATATGCTAGAGAAAATGACATTAAATATTGTCAATTTTTTCTATAAATGTATAAAAATATCATAAAAAATGTTAATTTTTATTAATTGTTTCTATTTTTTTGTTCAATTTTGTCCATAAAAACCCCTTATGTGACACGTTATTTATAGTGGAAAGCTTCCAAAATATATAGGTTTTTTGTTATAAATTGCTTTGAAATGTATATTCTTTTGCTAAATATTTAAAAATAGTGTTATTTAGCTGCAATTATTTGCTATGTATTGAAGAAAAAATAAAAAATGTGTTAAAAATACAATTTTGCACTATATTTAAAAACTATGGCACCGTGAATTAAATAATGACATAATTATATGAAAAATCTTAATTTCAAAAACATAAATCATATATAATATTTTTATAACATTTTTAGTATCATTAAAAATCATAAAAAAAAAAAAAAAAAAAAAAAAAAAAATAGAAAAAAATTGAAAATAGTTGGAAAACAAGCATTTAAAAAACAAAACAAAAAAAATGATTTAGGAAAATTTGAAAATAGTTCAAAAAACAAGCATTTTAGAAACAAAATGTGGATCTGTTATAGATAAGAAGATTTAAAATATCAAAAAACTATCTCAAAATGAAAAGGGGTGCTACCGGTAGCACCATTTTTCAAAATGTGGTAAAAAATGGGACCCTCGAAAAAACAAGAACTCGACAAAGTTCTCATTAAGTTGGTAATAGTATTATGTATGTATATGTTATTGAAATATTTAATTAAAGTGGATGTCAAAATATTTTATTTATGGTCAACAAATATTTTTTTTTGTTATTAACATTTTTTTTAAATGTCACTTGTCAACTCTATGTTAAGCACTAAAGGAATTACACATCCCCCTCATACTGGGATGTATACAGCATATATTGGTGGAAAAAGAAATTGTTTACTATATATATATATATATATATAAGAAAAATACTTTATATTTTGAGATAAAATATACATATTTCTATCCATTAATAGGACTTCTGATTTTCATCACTTTCCTTCTTCCCAATATCATATATAAGCCTGAGTACATCAAAACATTTCATACAGGAGATAGTTTATTTTTCTATCGTTCATACATTTTAACCAATGAAAAAATTGAATCTCTATTATATCCTTCTGTAGCAACATTTAAACAAAAAAATATTCCTCCTCCAAGGGGAGATCGTCCTAAAATTCCTGAATGATGAAAACTCCATTGTCTAGCATTAAATCATCCTTAGATAATCGATCATCTTAGGAGTTTAATTCTCTGCAAATGTGTGTACAAACAAAAGAATCCAGATTATCCAACAACACCCTAATATTTCCCATCATAGGTTGAAGACGAACTGCCAACACTTGGATTTCTCTTTTATCCCAGCTAATTACACATTTAAAATTGCCCATTATTTTCACTTTTGAGATATTTTTGGATTTTAAGAAAAATAACAAGACCCATAATGCCAAGAAATCAATTTTCATATTAGTACCCCCACTTGGACAATATCATATATCAAATCAATGAGAAGCATTCATAATCAAGATAGCACCAGTGCCACATCTCTATGGGGTGTCCTGGAAAGCACCATCGAAAAATTCCAAAGGCAAGTTGTAATCCACATATGGCATTATTGGATGGCGTTTGATTTTTTTTTGGAGAGATACCTTATAGGCACATGCTTGTTTGAATATTAGTCTCGCAACTACCTCTTCTGGAATATAGAAGTTCTGGAAAATACAGATATTTCTAGTACACAACAGGAAATATATAAAGATACAAGATAGGGAACGATACTCTTTTAAAACCTTCAAACCCAAGACGCCAACAAACCATTCTTCTAAACATCCAGATAACAACCCAATTGAATATTTGAAAAGAGGCACAATTAAATTCCAAACTCAACAAGCATACTCACATTGTGAGAAAAGATGGTTGGTCAATTCCTCATTGGATCTGCACATTGCACACTAGTTTTTCCCTATCCATCCCCTTCTGAGGCCGACATCCCACGTTAACAATTTGTTCTCCATCACCAACTAGAAATAGATCTGCAGTTTTAATGGAGCATTCAATTTCCATAAAGGGTACCTCCACCATTTTTGGATTTCATTGAAATCTTCTTTAGCCAATGCTAAATAATCAATTTTGAACATACTCCCAGACTACATGTTACGGGTCCAACACAAAGTATCCACATCATCATTGTTGAGAGAGACAAAGTTTTCTTCGAGGTTATTTGTAAACCTTTTCCATTCCTCTTTGTGATTGTCTGTGATACCAAGGTCTTCCATGCCCAACCATGAGGATCTTCATGTTTCATCTCTTATTAAGAGATAAGCATCTCTTAACGAGTGAATACCCATGATATGGAGATGGCTGATAATTTTTGTCGATAGTCTATGGGCCCCTGAAAAACAATTGAAGGATCCTCTCCAATTTGAATTGACCTTTTTTTGCCAATTTTCCAAGCCATCCACCTTTCAATTACTCGGATTAAATCCACCATTGCTTTCCAAACCATTGAGCTTCTAATAACTAATTTGTGTGGATTTTGAATCCATTCTTCTTTGGATGCACCTGTCAGATATTTAGTTGTTATTAATTTTCCAAACAACATTTGATTGTTAATAAATCTCCATAGGCATTTTGCAGTTAAATATTTGTTAAATATGGAGAAAAAAAGTTACCCCCCACCCTCCCAACTTTTTAGGCATTGCCAACTTTTTCCATTTGACCAAGGGAATACCATCAACTTCCTTTTTTCCAGACCAAAGAAAATTAAAACGTATTTTTTGGATTTGAGATAGTATCCCCTTAGGAAACTTAGTGATCGATGCCTAGAAGACCGAAATACTACACAACACTCACTTTATGAGGACCAGTCGACCACCTCACGACAACCAATGGCTAACCCACAAGCCAATCTATGATTCAATTTTCTTTACTAGTCATAACCAGTTTTTAAAAGAGTAAGCATTTGGAAATAAATGAAAGCTCGAAAACTTTATACAGAAACCCAAGTCAACCTGTGAGTATGGAAGGAGAATCCTTAATTGAGACTTCAAATCTTCATTAATACCATCGATTTGAATGGATGACTTCTCTTGATTAATTTCCATTCCTGTAGCTTGAAAAAAAGGAACAAAATTTCCTTTAATGCTTTGAATTTGTGTTGGGAACCTGCACTAAAAATCACTACATCATCAATGAAAAGGATCTGAGAAAAAATTGATTCAATGAAGTGAAGGACTTTGAATCTTCCATTGGACTTAGCATTTTTTATAAGCATGCTTAGGCCCTTAGCTTAAATCAATAAGAGGAATGGAGACAAAGGGAAACCTTGTCGAAGGCCTAAAGAATATTGGAAGAACTTTGAAGGGGAGCTAATTATTAACACAATGAAAGACGTTGAGGAAATACAGTTCAAGATCCAATTTACAATATGAATAGTCATTCCCATCTGAATCAAAGCGAGACGTGTGAAAACCTAGTTGACTTTGTCATAGGCCTTAGAGAAGTCAATTTTCAGAGCAAAGGTTGGGATATTCTTGGTCTTAATCAAGTGTAATGCTTCATGGGCTTAGGAAACCGCGTCATGAATTTGACGATTAAACAAAAATCAAAACTGTTCTTCTGAAATAAAATCACTCATCAAGGGCTTCAGTTTGTTTTATATGATCTTGGTTATCAATTTATAGATCGGATTATAGCGTGATATTGGCCAAAAATATGAAAAGGATTTAGCCTCTTGAGACTTTTGAATGAGAGCCAGAAATGTTTTATTTAAAGAACTTGGTATTTTTCCATAATATTGAGACTCTTAGACGACTTTGAGAATATCCCCCTTAACCAAATCATAGAATCCTAATTAAAACTCCATTGTTAAACCATTAGGGCTAGGAATTTTACATTTTTGGAAAGCCTTGAGAGTGCTTATCACTTCTTCCTTTGAGATTTTTGCAAGATGGATATTTTTCATATCTTCTGAAAAAACTTTTGGAAAGAGATCAATCACCTTGAGAATTTCTACAGTCGGACATCCACTCGGTTCTTTAAAAAGGTTAGAGAAGAACTTGATGCCAGCCTCAACAATTTTAGAGTGAGATTTATAAAAATGTCCATATCGATCCCTTATTTTAGAAATGGAGTTTACATTTTTGTGGAACTAAGAAAATCTGTGGAAATTTTTTGAATTATTTTCACCTTCCTTAATCCATATTGTTTGGCTCTTGATGCACCATTTAGTCCTTTCTAAATCAAGAAGGGACTGGTGTTTTTTGATAAGATTTCCCAAAGAATCCACTTCTGCTTGGGAAAGAGAACCCATCGATTTCTCTACTAACAAAGTGTCTAGATTTCTTTCCATTTCTTTCAATTCTGATTAAGATTTTTCATAGTAGGATCGAGCCCATCGTTTGGATAAGGAAACCACTTTGGAGATATTGCATGTGAACTAATAAATAAAAGAGGAATTCTCATCCTCTTTTAAAGGAGACCAAGATTTTTTATCATAGAAACATACTCCTCTTAGTGAAGCCAGGAATCATTGAATTTTATTGGTGAAGGAGGTTTTTTGTCGGGAGGAATAATGTTTAGAAATATAGGGAGATGATTTGAATCCCCCCCCCATCGAGACCCAATATGACCAAATCCAACCTTTATTGAGTAGATATTCGGAAACCAGAAAGAGATCCAATAGTTTTTCCACAAAATTTTCCCCTTTCCATCCATTGTTCCAGGTCTGAGACAATTTGACAGGTCCTAAATCAAAAAATCAATTTTTCCAGATCCAATTAGAGAAAAAAGGTTCTTGAGAATACCTTCGAGGAGAGCCACCCCATACCTCTATCAACAAGAGTGTAGAGTTATAATCCCCTCCCAAAATAATATGTGAACCCCTCGTTACACCAGAGGAGATGAGGCCTCCCCAAAATGGAAGACGGACTGCATAAGGGCCACACAAATTTATTACTTTGAAACAAAAACATAAGTTTCGGTCCTCCAAATCCACCACAGTTTCGAAAGGGACCAGATTGTAATAAGGCCACCTTGCAAATGAACCAAGTCAGACGAACAGAAGGACCATCCTTTTAAAACAGGTCTCAAGGATTTTTCAGCCTTCTAACCCACACACATTGTTTCTTGGATCATTATAATATCAAGGTTATTTAAAAAAACAAAGTGTTTGAGGTCCCCCCAAACCCCGACAATTTAAGGATAAAATAATCATTAAGAAACCCCTTCTTGGGTTATCCCCACTCTAAGGGCACAGAAAATGGTTAAATGTTTTCCATTTTTAATGTCTTTTTTGGCATGTATTTAAAAAAGGGATAATAGATACTTTCTCCCTATTTTCCTACCCCCCTTCTTGTCCATAGCCAAACCTCCCGAAGAAGATATGATACCTTTGTATTTAACCTTTGATCGGAGAAGGTAATCTAAATTTGTAATACTAGAAGACAAAATGGAATCCGAGGAGACCAGGGAACCTTTCAACCTAGGATATCCATCGCTTGGTCCCAAAGGGGAAGGCCTTGTGATATTAACAAGAGAGGGGGATAATTTTTAAAGGAAGGCTCCACCATGTATTTCCTACTAGATTCAAATTCTATGGTAGGATTATCAATCGTCTTTGTAGGAATATCACAAGCAGGGGACCTCGACCGGTCATCAGAACTTATGATCAAACTTTTTAAATGATTTGAGGACTGAAAGACAGAAATCTTAGTCGTCTCATTGGCGCCAATGGAAATGGGTTGTGTCAATTATTTCACCTTATCACCTTATGAAAACTAATTTCCTTTGGAATTGACATGATTTTCCCATCCTTTGACTTCATTGTGATGAACTTGATTGAATTTATGTTTCCAAATATTTTTAAAAAGAGGGAAATTGGAGGCAGTTTTGCTACACTGAGACAAGAGGTTGTTGACATTATTGATTGTGTGTTTTCATTGATGGCAACATTAGTCAAACATGTATAGTAATCAGAGAAAAAGAAATATCACCTTGGGGAAAGGAAGATCACCTTGGGGCACAAGCAATTCGTGATCATTGTTGATCATGATAGGATCAACAAATTATCTTATGTTCCTAAAGCTCAAGAGAGATAGCGGGGAGATCCTACAAAGAATACAAATAGAGAATCATAGCATGCAATGTCAAGGTCAAGGGAAAATATCAAGAGCAATAGAGTATTGTGATCGTGTATAGACAGTGCATAAACGATTGCATTGATTGAATCTCGGAAGAGATGGTGCATTTGAAGTAACACAACAGAAATAGAGTTTTGAAAATTAAGGAAATCCACGCAAAGGATTGTGGAGTAATTGTGATCGTTCCTTTTTGAATTTTGGGAGTAATCACAACCATTGAATCAAGGAGGAATCATGTCCATCGATGTAGTTTTCAGGACAAATTCAGGACTGTCAGATCAAGGTGGAGCCAATGGTTGAGAGAAATTAAATCCCAACCTGTTAGAAAAACAGGACCGCGGAGCAATAAAATAAAACAAATGCAAAAACAAAACACAGAAGACACACAATACAAGAGAGACACAGATTTACGTGGTTCACCCAGTGTGGGCTACGTCCACCAGAGAAATTGCCAGGTCCTT
>ML776587.1:2616558-2646463 GCA_009831015.1 Picea engelmannii | reverse complement strand
ACCCCGTAGAGGGGGTACCCCCCCTCTGCACTCCCCTGCATGGAAGAGTGTACATACTTCTGGGGGATAAATACTTCATGGGGTATAAACACGGCTGAAAGCAAGGACCTCTGAATCAGGAAGATAATCAAGCTCCACAACCGACATATTGGAATAGATAATTCTCAACCATAGATAAAGACCAATAGGACTCCATAACTTTTCCACTTCGGTGAACATTGGAGACAAGGCAAAGGCATGAACTTGTGAAGTCACGAAAACCCACTAGTCGTTATATCAAGGAGCATCTTCAGGCGAATTCTCAATCATCCGATCGATTTTAGTGGAAGGACAGGGTAAGCCACAATATCTGGGAGTCCCAAAGTAAATGAACTCATGCAGACCATCGATCTAAGATCCCTACGGGTGAGCTCTCAACCATTGGATCAAACAGTCAACTCTGGTGTTGACCCCTCCAGCGAAAATAAGTATGAATCATGTAGGAATACCCGAACGTCGAAGCAACAAAATCTCGTCGACCATCACATTAGAGGAAGAGCAAGGAAATCTCGTCAGTCGTTGATCAAGTGTAGAGGAAGGTTATGATAAGTGGGGCCAAAGGCACGAAGTCCCAGAGTAAACAAAGGGTTTATGATCAAGAAAAGGGAATATCTATGGTGGTAGATCTATTTGGTGCTTCATCGATAAATGGATGTAGAAAGAAGCCATAATATCCCAGAGTTTGGGAATCACCAAAATCCCTCTAACCATTTGATCAAAAATGAGCTTTGGATAATGAAGATTCCCCTGGATCACTCGATCATGCAAGGGAAGGAATATTTAGCCTAAAGTTGACCACTATGGGATTACGAAGAGTCTCAAACAACTAAAACTCTTGAATCCATGAAGTACCAAAGCCATGAAGTGCAAAGCCATGATCCAGGAGGTAGACATGTGGAAAAATAAAAAGATGACACATGGCCCAATCAACCGGTGACAAGTGTCAAGGTATAGTTGTCACATTAGGTATACGAAATTCATGAATCAAGGTGACATGTGGCAGCCACTCATCCAATTCCATGTCAACATTGACGTTAGAAAGTCACATCACTCTAGTATTACAGCCTCTGGGGATGTTCAGCTTCTCCTACTAGAAAAAATTCCCTAAGAGTCAAAGGGAAAAGTCACAAACTAATGTTGGTCGTTGATTTAAGATCCTCCAAGCTCTCTCATAACCGTTAGATCAAGTGTAGTGGAAGGATAGAGTAAGCATGATATGTTAACCAAGAGAAAGCAATCATCGTCGTGTTATGACTTATTCACTAGGTAAACCTCCAGAGGAATTGAACTACTTCAGGTTTCTAGTAACCCAGAGTCTCGGAGTGCCAAATCCCTGAAGTAAGATCTGATCGAATGTCAAGGAGGACAATCCACAATCGAGATACAAAATCACAAAGTAACGTGCATGAATTTTATGGACACGCATCATCTCAATATCAAAGCACACATGGGAAGGCCATTAACAAAACACCTTCTTGAGTTTGCGCGGATCGTCAACTCAACCACAGAGTAAGTTAGAACCATCTGATCTACTAGTGAAATAGAGTATACGCACTTCAGATAAATTTACTCCAGGAGAGTTGGAAGATTGCAAAGGTCGTAAATCCTGAAGGTCGAAGTATCGAAGGAATTGGTTCCAGTACCGGTCACGTGATAAGGTAAAGAAGATAATAAGGAGCACAAAAGGGCCTAGAATTAAATAAGCCCTCAAAAATTTGAATACAATCTCATGTAGGAGAATAAGGGGGAAAAGAGAAAGCGCTAACAGAACAACACTTGGAATGGATAAGCCTATGGTTTTGAGCATGCGGTCACATAAAGGAAAGATAAAGTGCCTGGAGCTTAACTCTGTTTCCTGTAGGAAACCCAAGAAGAACACCATAACAATACAGAGAGATGCTAAAAGCTCAAATATGATATTTTGGAGAACTGGGGATGCAATAGAAGCACAAGAATGAAATAAAGAGGTATGGGATCCAGTTAAGAGAAATCGATCCATACATGTGATCGATTTATGAAAATCCCTCTTACTAAATTGAAAATCTTTCACAATAATGTATGAATAATAATAGAGGAATATATTAACTCTAAATTAAAATACAAACATTATTATTGATAAGTTAAATGAAGAGGTGTAATGGTTTAAAAAAGGGACACAATGCTTCAAAGCTCACACCCGATGGAAGAATATATAAGAAAGAAATAACGGTGGAGAAGAAAGTGTCTTTGCAGTCCATATTAGAAGATCAAAGGCAAAAGTAGAGTCCAAGAAAAAAAAAATGAAAATACTTATGCAGTGAGGGTGGAAGGGAGGAGCAAGGAAGGATTCGTATCCTTTTCTAAAGTAAAGTGTGAAAATAAGGGATGTGGTGCTTCCTAGGGTTGGTGCCCTAAAACAAGGGAGTTGGTGGTTCCTAGGATTGGTGCCCTAAAACAAGGGATTTGGTGCTTCCTAGGGTTGGTTCCTTAAAACAAAGGAGATGGTGCTTCCTAGGGTTGGTTCCCTGAAGAAGGGGATTTGTGTCTCCAAGAGTCGGTGCTATAAAGAGGATTGGTGTCCTTCACAATCACAGATTATTCTTTATAAACTTTGTAATTCTTGTTAAGTATACTTATATAATTTAATCTTAAATACAAGTCCATTGTTGATCTATTGTGATGATAAATATAATAAAAAAGTAACAATTTATTTGTTAAACAGGTAATATTGATTCACACTCACTCTCAATATTTGCAAAAATTGGTATCGGAGCGAAGTGCCTTTAGCACAGTCTAATAACTGGAAGGTAGATCTTGAAAGTAATGGATCAGCAAGAGGGAATGTCTTCCAACAAAGCACCATTGTTTAAAGGAGATTATTATGCTCTCTGAAAAATAAGAATGAAAATATATTTTATGGCTCTTGGTTTTGGTGTTTGGAAATATGTAGAAAATTGGTACACTGCACCAGCTACTCCACCCACAGATACTCCAGGAAAGAAGATTTGCAATGACAACTCAAGAGCAGTCAATGTCATTCTAGGAGGGTTAGAAAATCCTATATTTGTGAAGGTAATGTATTGTAAGTCATCTAAGGAGATCTGGGACAAACTTGAGGTTATATATGAAGGAGACAACAAATTCAAGGAAACCAAACTACAAACCTACAGAGCTCATTTTGAAACATTGAAGATGAAAGATGAAGAGAACATTGTTGAATATATTTGTAGAGTAGATGAGGTAGTTAACTCAATCAGAGCATATGGAGAAGAACTTAATACAAACCCATTGTACAAAAGATCTTAACATCATTACCTATGAGGTATGATGCAAATATTTATACAATTGAAGACAGACCAGACCTTGACAAACTCACAGTAGATGAGCTCCATGGAATTCTTACAGCATATGAGATGAGGACAGGACAAGAAAAACCATCAAAAGGAGAAACAACCTTTAAGGTTTATAAAGCAAAGAAGAATCAGGAACAAATGTCTAATGAAGATCAGTCAGTCATTCAAATGTAGAAGAGGCCAACTTTATAAGGAAACTCCAGAAATGATCTGAAAAATATAAAGGAAAGTCACCCTTCAAATGTTTCAATTGTGGTATAATCGGACACTTTGCTAACAAGTGCCCCTATCCTAAGCAAGAAGAAAGTGATGATGAAAGAACTTTCAAAAAATAGAAGAAGAGAAAAACCAAAGATAAAAGGAACTTCTACAAGAAGAAGAAAACTTTCTTTGCCCTAGAAGACAATAGCTCATCTGAATAAAGTGAAGAAGAGGAGACAAAGCTTATATTTATGGGAATGAAAAATCAAGATGATAATCATTCGAAATATGAAGAAGAAGTAAACCTTGAGGAAGAATTTATCTGTGCAATTGAAGAACTAAGAAAATCTAAAAAGTAAAACAAGTTACTAAGGGAACAACTTCTAAAGTATGAAGAAGTTATAAAATCAAGAGAAAAGGAGGTTTCCAAAACCATTAGTGATTCAAAACAATTTATTATTGAGTTAAAAACCCAACTCCAAGAAACCAAAAGAAAAGAAGAAATATTGAATAAGGAACTCAATGAAAAACAACAAACATGTAAGATATTGGAAGATGAAATAATTCAACTAAAAGGGAAACTAGAAAAATAAGACATTCAATCTAAGTTTGAAAACAACTCAAAAATCCTGAACAACATTCTTAGTAGTCATAGATCATCAAATTATAAGACAAGACTAGGATATGATCCCTCTACATAACAGAAGAATGACCAACATCCAATCATCTATGCAAATGCTCTCAAGAACTCCATAAGAAGAGAATAAAATAAGGAAAGGACAATACCATTGAAGAATGTCCCAAATAAATAGAAATTTTCACTCCCTACTAAAAAAAAGGATGACAAAAAGAATAAAATCATCAGAAGGAATCCCTCTAACATAAGTCAATATATTTTCCTTGGATATTGTTATTCCTGCAATAATTTTGGACATAAAGCAGTACATTGTAAATCTTATAGAAAGTACAATCCAAGAAATGTTCAAAGATATGAAAGCAATAAGAATAATGCAGAAAGAAGAAATCATAACTCATTCTCTCCCTTACAAGACTTCAATATTGAATACCAAAAATGTAGCAATTATGGTCATAAGGCTAGTGAATGTAGATTGCCAAAGTATTCCATGAAGGCAAGTATCTCCAGCATTAAGGAAAATTATAAGAAGATATGGAGAAGAAAAGCTAAAGTACAAAGGAAAAAAAATGATGAAGATATTGCACCTGAAATAGATAAAATTGACAATAGGAGAATGATGGGTGAAGTGTCTAATAAGGTATATGAAAATCAGAGTTATGCATATGAAGTGGATCAAACTCAAGAAAATGAAACCCCTAAAGAAAAATGTGACACAATTGCATAACTTGATAATGTTCTGCAAATAAATTATTCATTACCCAACAAATGGAAAATGCAAAAAGAAAATTCTCAAGAAAACGATAAAGAAGCTTTTGTTGCACAAGATAGTAATGATGATGATGAACTTTCAATAGGATATCAATCAAAAGAATTAAGTGATGATGATCTTGGAAATTTTCAAACACTATTTTGATGATCTACTAAAAATCTTCCTCAACAAAAAATATAAACAAAAGAAAGGGAGGAATTAGAAAAGACTTAAGATTGTTCTTGTTGATACCCCTATGAGTATTGAAGCACAAAAGAATGAAGAGGATCTTGGGTTACAAATTAATAGATAACTAAGCATCATTTAAAGCAACATGGTTTGATGGTATAAACTATATTTTGCAAGATCTGACATGCTTTGTTTTAGGTCTTCATCTGCCAAGGAACAATGTTGGTTATGTATTATGCCACTGAAGTTATGTGAATGGTTTATGAGGCAGATCTTTCATGGTACATGGTTGGTACATATGTGAGCTCCATTGATATATATTATGATAGAGTCATATCATGTGTGATATGACACTTGTTTAAAGCACATTGTTGGTACATTGATAGAGGCACTTATTGATGATCTTGATATATGCTTGGTTCACATTTGGCACATATTCTTGACATATATTTTTCTTCATGGTTGATGCATGAGATAGTATGTATTATTGGCATACACTTGATGTATGGTGTGGCATGAGTTTAGATGGTAGATTCATGGACAGGTCCAAGGATCATTATAGGAAGAGCAGATCATTCTTGAGCAGTTGAATTGTGTTTCAGTAGAGTAGTAGTATATTGAAGCGGAAGTAGAGTGTAGTGGTAGCATATTGTTCATCTTGCAAAGAAGATAGAGGGAGACATACCCACAGAGGGATTTATTCTTATTCACATGAATGGTTGGAGCAATATGATTTGAGGCAGAAAGATGATTGGTAGCCATGCCACCAACATTTCCTCAGAGTAATATCCCTTTTCCAACGAGGGAGAGATTCATAGACAAGGGGGGCATCACCTCAGTGGGAGTGTCACCCTAAAGGGAGCAAGGAAACATCCTTTTTTTTCATTGATGTCAAAGGGGGAGAAAAAGTAGTAAAACGGTTTCAATTCCCAAATTTAAAGATGAGATCGTTGATAGCAGTAGCAAAGAAAACTCATTTGTTTTACAGATATGTTTCCCTCAATGCCAAAGGGGGAGACTATTGGAATTATTGATTTTGTGTTGTCATTGATGGAAACATGATTCAAACATGTACACTGATCAGAGAAAAAGGAATATCACCTTGGGGCAAAGGAAGATCACCTTGGGGCAGAAAAAATTTGTGAATCATCATTTTTTATCATGATAGGATCAACAAATGATCCTATGTTCCTAAATCTCGGGAGAGATAGTGGGGAGATTCTACAAAGAATACACACAGATAATTATAGCACACAATGTTAAGGTCGAAGGAAAATATCAAGAGAAATAGAGTATTATGATCGCGTATAGACAGTACATAAGCGAGAGCACCGATCTAAGCTCAGAAGAGATGGTGCATTTGAAGTAACATAGCCGAAATAGAGTTCTTCAAATTAAGGAAATACATGCAAAGGACCATGGATTAATTTTGATCA
This sequence comes from Picea engelmannii, assembly GCA_009831015.1. Taxonomy (NCBI): domain Eukaryota; kingdom Viridiplantae; phylum Streptophyta; class Pinopsida; order Pinales; family Pinaceae; genus Picea; species Picea engelmannii. Next base: position 2,639,881 of record ML776587.1, on the reverse strand, counting down.
TTCCTTTTTGAATTTTGGGAGTAATCATTGAATCAAGGAGGAATCATGTTCATCGATGTAGTTTTCGGGACAAATTTAGGACCATTAGATCGAGGTGGAGCAAGAGGCTGGGAGAAATTAAATCCCAAACATCATATCGGGATAGATAATCCTCAACCATATATCAAGACCAATAGGACTCTAGAACTTCGCCACTTCGGTAAACATTAGACACAAGGAAGAGGCATGAACTCACGAAGTCACGAAATCCCACCAGTCGTTAGATCAAGGAGGGTCTTCGGGTGAATTCTCAGCCATCTGATTGAGTTTAGTGGAAGGACAGCGTAAGCCACAATATCACGGATTCCTAGAGTAAAATAACCCATGCAAACCATCAATCTAATATCCCTATGGATGAGCTCTCAACCATTGGATCAAAAAATCAACCCTGATGATGACCACTCCGATGAAAATAATTCTGAATCATGTAGGAATACCTGAAGGCTGAAGCAAAAAACTCTCATCGACCGTCGGATCAGAGGAAGAGCAGGGAAATTTGGTCAACCATTGATCAAGTGTAGTGGAAGGATAGGATAAGTGGGGCCAAAGGAACGAAGTTCTGTAGTAAACAAAGGTCGTCTGATCAAGACAAGGGAAGCTACGGTGGTAGATATATTCGGCGCTTCGATGATAATTGGATGTAGAAAGGAGCCATAATATCCCGGAGTCTCGGAATCACCAAAGTCTCGTTAGCCGTTCGATCAAGAATGACATTCTAATAACGAATATTTCCCTGGACTATTTGATCATGCAAGGGAAGGAATATTTACCCCGATGTTGACCACTCCGATATTATGAAGAGTCCAAAACAACTAAAACTCTCGAAGCCACGAAGTGCAAATCCATGATCCAGGAGGGAGACATGTGGGAAAAGACAAAGATGACACGTGGCCCAATCAACTGGTGACAAGTTTCAAGGCCTAGTTGGCACATTAGGTATACGAAAGTCACGAATCAAGGTGAGATGTGGCAACCACTTCCACGTCAACAGTGATCTCAGCAAGCCACGTCACTCCGAGATTACAGCCTCTAGGGATGTTCATCTTCTCCTACTAGAAAAAATGCTTGAAGCACCAAAGGGAGAAGTCATGAACTAATGTTGACCGTTGATCTAAGATCCTTCAGGTTCTCCCATGACCGTGAGATCAAGCGTAGTGGCATGAGATGTTAACCGTCAGCAAGTGGTCATCATCGTGTTATGACTTATTCGGTAGGTAAACCTCTGGAGGAATTGAACTACTTCATGTTTCTAGTAACCCAGAGTCTCAGAGTGTTGAAGCCCCGAAGTAAGATATAATCATTTGTTGAGGAGGAAGATCCACGGTCAAGATCCAAAAGTGCAAATTAATGTGCATGAATTTTATGGACACGTGTCAGCTCAATATTAAAGCACACATGGGAAGGCCATTAACAAAACACCTTGTTGAGTTTGCGCGGACTATCCACTCAACCAAAGATTAAGTCAGATCTATTTGATATACCAGTGAAATAGAGTATTCTCACTTCGGCGAAATTTACTCCTGGAGAGTTGGAAGATTGCAAAGGCTGGAAATCCTGAAGGTCGGAGTATCGAAGAACTTGGTTCCAGCACCAGTCGCGTGATAAGGTAAAGAAGATAATAAGGAGCGCAAAAGGGCCTAGAATTAAATAATCCCTCATAAATTTGAATACGGTCTCATGTAGGAGAATGAGGGGGAAAAGAGAAAGTGTTAACATAACAACGCTTTAAATGGATAAGCCTATGGTTTTGAGCCTACAATCACATAAAGGAAAGATAAAGCGCATGGGGCTTAACTATGTTTCATGTAGGAAACCCAAGAAGAACACCATAACAATACAGAGAGCTGGTAAAAGCTCAAATATGATCTATTGGAGAACTGGGGATGTAGCATAAGCATAAGAATGAAATAAAGAGGCATGGGATCGAGTTAAAAGAAATCAATCCATACATGTGATCGATTTATGAAAATCTCTCTTACCAAATTGAAAAGTTTTCACGATAATGTATGAATAATAGTAGAGGAAGATATTAATTCTAAATTAAAAGACAAACATTATTATTGATAATTTAAATAAAGATGTGCACTGGTTTAAAAAAAGGGAAACAATGCTTCAAATCTCACACCAGTTGGAAGAATATATAAGCAAGAAAGAATGGTGAAGAATAAAGTGTATTTGTAGTCCATATTAGAAGCAGAGTCCAAGAAGGAAAACTTAAGATACTTATGCAGTGAGAGTGGAATGGAGTAGCAAGGAAGGATTCATATCTGTTTCTAGAGTAAAGTGTGAAAATAAGGGAATTGGTGTTTCCTAGGGTTGGTGCCCTAAAACAATGGAGTTGGTGCTTCCTAGGGTTGGTTCCCTAAAAAAAGGGAGTTGGTGCTCTAAACAGGATTAGTGTCCTTCACAATCACAAATTATTCTTTATAAACTTTTTAATTCTTGTTAAGTATACTTATATAATTGATTCTTAAATACAAGTCCATTGTTGATCAACTGTGATGATAAATAGAATAACAAAGTAATAACTAATTGTTTAACATGGTAATATTGATTCACCCCCCCCCTCTCATTATTTCCAAAAGAGGTGATCGACCTCATGATAGCCATAGCACCATAATGGAATTCTCCAGTAATCCACCTATTGTTTCCAGGAATGACCAGCGAAGACCAAATATAATTCATCTACCAAACCTTCATATGGTCCAACTTCAATCTGTAACTAGGCCCAACGCATGTTTGTTTTCCTTTCCCATTCGATTTCCAAGCTAATGAAATTCCTGAGCTTTCTTGTGATTTCTCTTAGCATATCCTCTCACAATAATGGAAGAGGAAAATTGGGTAAGATTTCACAAATCTCAGCTGGGGACATTGGGTATTTTGTCTGAACGAAATTGACATCCCAAGATTTTAGGGTGAGGCCCAAAGGACCCCAAACCCACTCTCGAATAAATATGAGCTCCATATTAGCCTTAGAATTGAACTGGAAATAGTTCCATCCTCGAGAGAGAATGTGAAAACTTGGACAATAACCTAACACCTCTTTCCAGTGATCATTGATCCAAGAATGAAGAGTTGAGGGGCTTAATGTCTTACCATAGAAATGGCCAACGACTATGTTCGACAACATAGGTATTCCAACAGAGGACGAACACCTTTAGTAACCACTCACACAACTAGATCAGAGATCAACACACCAATGTTTTGATGTGGTAAAACCCCTACGGAGAAACATCCATGGCCCCAACCAACGCGGCCACTTGGAGCAGTTTATTAATGCAAAAGAAAAAGATTACAAAGAGAGTTTCTCACAATCGATCATCGGAAAATGATAATCCATGCTCTTTAAATAGATATCATGGCCAATCGGGTGTTAAGACACAGATCAATGGTCGTTAAGATCGAGGAGAATATGGACCGTCGGGTCACTCTATGTTGGGAACATATCAATACTGTTGGATTTCCTAACTACAAATGCATACTAATTCATACTAAAGAAACACACTAAGAAACACACTTTTACCTAACGACACATTAGACCAAGTAGATCTTAACTAACCCCCAAGTGTCTAAATATCCTAACATCCCCCCCTTAAGAACAACTTGGGATAGGATTGAAGGATTTACAATAGTGACACAATAGGAGAAGGAAGGAGGCATTAGAGCCTATCCCCCATTAATGAAAACTTCTTGAACTCCTAACATAAATCGAAGTTTGGAAAACTTCACTTCTGTAAGAGACTTTGTGAAAATGTCTACAACTTGATCTTCTGTAGGGAAAAAGAGCACTTCAATAACTTGATCATGAATGAGCTTTCTGATGAAGTGCATGTGTAGCTCGTTGTGTTTGTTGCACTGATGTTGAACTAGGTCTTTGGCGATCTTGATGGCACTCTGATTGTCGCACCAAAGGTTGGTCGGATGATGTTGTTGGAATTCAAACTCTAAAAGAATCTGTCGAAGCCATAAGGCTTCCTGAATTTATGTATCGATGCTCGGTACTCTGATTCTGTTGAACAAAGTGCAATAGCTTGTTGTTTCTTACAGGCCTAAGTGATGGGTCCTGAACCAAGGTTGAAAACATAACTTTCAATAGACTTCTGATCATCACGGTCGTCGGCCCACTCTGAATCAGTGAAACCAACCAATAAAGGAGTCCCCCCCGAACTGTCAACCGTTTGATCTGGTCAGGCTCTGCAATACTATTAGCACTTGGTTTTTGAGCCACATTCTAGTGGTAATCCCATCGATTAATAAAATTGAAGTTATTTTGAGGGCGCTCTAGGCCCTTTTTGACTTGCAATAAGCGCCCAAGTGCTTATATTTTACTTTAGGTTCCTTGGGCATGGATTTTTTTTTAAATGAAGATTTTCAAATGGAAATAAAGAAAGAACGAGATAAACTTTGACTCGTAGAAGGACAGGAATACATTGTGGGATTAACCAAATTGGATATTTTGAAGGCGAGAAATTTATCAAACCTTGTGCATATTTTACGAAATTTCAAAATTTTGGCGTTGTGAATTTATGTTACAACAGGGGGTATTGGAGATATTACACACCCACCTAGTATTTATTTTCCTAAGTTCATTTTTCTATATTGAGAGTGCCCCTTGGTCCGATATATTCTCTTCTAAATGATAATATTCTCCCTTAGATGAGGGAACCACATCCTCTTCAGTGATTACTCAGTTGTGCTTCAGTTACACTAGTGGATTCAAGTCTCGAATGGCCACCTCAGTATTATCACCAAGTGTTGCATGCTCACCTTGGTATCATCACCACGAGGGGGAACTTCACATGCATGAGGCTAGGAGAGCGCCACACATCTACATGCATGAGATTCTATCTGCTCTATTTGCGTGAGCCATTTAATTGATGACTGCATGGCCAATTAACTAGGACTAGGTGGGGCCCCAAAGTGTAGAACAGTCGGTGATGGAGTATGTTGTTAAGGCACTCTATTATGTGAATTCATTGATTCAAAACTCTTGACTTAATTTATTTCTTGTGTGAGGGGATATGTTGCATGCCTGGAGATTACAGTGGTAGCAATCAGATAACACGACCTTGTGTCACACGAGTACGTGTCTGACTATGTAATGATCCCAAGCCAAATTCTTTCTTGGAATCACTAACTACTACTAATTTATTGAGTTATTAAGTGCATACAAGATTCATCAACACATGGAGATCACAATATATTCAAGATGTAGAAGCACAAGCAAAGATCTGACCTTTTTATTATGAGCAATGTAAGATCAATACAATAGATGGCCGATATGGCATAAACCTCAGATGGTCGTACAAGCAATAGATATGAGCTGCTACAAAATGCACCCGACAATAAAAAATAAGCCTCCAAAGGCTGGATATACAATGAAGACTGAATCAAGCAGATCTGAGCCGTACTAATGCTCAACCTCCAAGCTGGAAAGTGCCACATCCTGCTAGAATGTTGAAGCCCTCAATAATTCTTCCCTGCTACCAAAAGTGTCCAATCATCCTGAGAAATATGCCAAATGATAGATCGAACAACTGTAAGGACAACCCAGATGTCCAAATTCCCAAATCCACTCTCAAACCCCGTAGATCTAAATTCCTCCACTGAATGGTGTGCCCCACTGGATGACTGAAACCCTAGTTGGTTCGGCTCTGATGAAGGAGGCCTCCAAATGCTCTGAAAATCTCCAAGAATATAGATCGGGCTATGAGAATCCCGTGGGAGAAGTTTCGGACTCAGATCTCAAGAAGATCCTCCTAGATCTGAGTTTTACTGAATCACAGGACGTCCCCTATGGCTCCAAGATGTCCCAATCTGCAGACAAATGTAGAATGATGATAACCCTCCAGAAAATCCCTCAAACTGATGGTCATGCCCCTGCAAACAAAACCCAACTGTTAGAATGGCCCCGGGCCCTCGGGATAAACTGGATCGAACCTCCCTCTAGATGATGGTGCGCCCTTGCTGGAAACACAAGAACAGTACGGCATGCTACCTTTTGAAGCGCTATATGGAGATGGGCTGAGACTAGAATGGTGTGGAGGAGTCTTTCATCACCGAGACCAAGTTGCGGAACAAGGTGAGTGGATATTTCACCAATGAGTTTTTCACAAGGGTTTGTACAGCAAAACCCCCAAATTGAATGCTCAAGAGCAATAGAAAATGCTAATCCAAAACCAGAATGAGTAATAGGTGTGCCCCTGCCTCTTACTTATACTTTTCCTTCTAATTCTCTATTGAGTTAGGCTAACTCCCAGGGTTAATCTTCTATTCTTCTGTTGAGTTATCTTTTACTCCTTTATCCTTTTCCTTTCTTAAGTCAACTTAAAAATATAACTTTTAACTTCTTGACTTTCCCCCCCTCAATGTGAGACTATGACCTAGTGGGGGTGCCCAGGCCACTGAGTCTCCTCATCACCTCTCTAATAGGTGGGGGACATTACAGACTAGTTGTTGATTCCACCAGTCACAAAAAAAAAATAGGATTGGGTGGAAGTTCACTACGGTTTATGTCAGTGTGTGTCCACATCTCTCTAGATCACTATTGTGGCACATTATTTCAGACATGTAGAGTATATCACATTTATTTTTCCATTCTCTCATGATGTTAATACAATTATTTCATTATTTCTCCTATTCTTCTCGCAACTTTCCAGTTATGTTGTTCATTGTTTCTAGCTAGATTCTTGGTGCAGATTTCAACCCAGTTTCATAAACCAATCATCATGTTTATGGTGTTCCAAAGAATTTTTTATCTCTAAGTATTCTAGTATCATGTTGAAGGTTCCTATAAGATAACAAGATGGATTAAGGGAATCAGGAAGCACATCACCCCTTGCCTATGATGGGGGGATTTCCTCAAAGTATTTTGATGTAGCCTCGGGTTGGGAGGAATTTTTTGTGTTAATAGATTGAAAAGAAGAAGCTTGTATTGAGAAGGTTTTTTATTGAGATATATTATCTTATTTACTAGTGCATCATTGAGAGGTAATAACTTGGATTCGACAAGATCATAATATCTTATTGGAAGAAGAAGAGTGCTTCTATATAAGGATATGACATTCATCTATGTTTTGAATGTTATGTTTATGACACATGTACCACGTGTTTGAGATAGGGAAAGGGTAAGAACCTAAAAAAAAATTATCAATTGCATAAGTACATGTTTTAAAAGATGGTGCCTTACATTCTTGGTGCCACATGGGTGGAGGTATGTGCGGATTCAGAGGAGGTGGCCTTTGATCTAAGGATAGAGGTTCAACTTGGTAAACATGTTGAGGAGGGAAAGGTTTCTTAAGAGTACCTTCATACACCCAACATACTTCTAGAAAATATTACTAACATCAAGCTTATACCAGACCAACAAGAAGATTAATAAAATGCAGTATAGACCAATGAGAATATTAATAAAAGATAGTATGGATCAATGAGAAGATTAATATAAGGTAGTATGACTAATGAGAAGATCATTTCCTTATTTATACCAATGAGAATTTGAGCCATTCTTCATAGAGAAATTTATTGAACCTTCCTTGTAACATTGTACCCCATCCTTGACCACCCCAATCAAAATATCCCACTAATGAAAGTGTGGGGGATTTCCTTGAAGGATTACTATTTCTAGGGTTATTGTGTCCATGAAGGGTTACATCTCATTCAATGTCCTTTCAGTTTGATTAATATAGCTATGAAGAGTGACATGAGGAATTTCCATTGAAGGGTTACATCTCATTCCCCATCCATTCATCCTAAGAAATAAATATATCTAGGCCAAGAATAAATCTAGGAAGAATGCAAAGGATAAAACCTTCAAGGTTTGGAAATATCTGTATTTGTTTATTCTCAATCAAATCCTAGACAATTTTGAACCAATGGAATACTTATGTCACCCATTAATTAGATTCGTTCACCATATTTGTACGAAATAGAATTTCTAACTTGAATTTGCAAGTTGTCGCCCTCCCTTGATAAATCTAGGGGAAATGATGTTGTCATATCTGACCCATTAGGTATTCCATATTCTATGTTAGAATACCCAAAAAGGAAATTTCTCTTTAGAATACTACTTTTGGGTATTCTAAGAATCACATTAAGCCAAGGTATTATTATTTTTCCCCATTCTTTATCACACTACAACAGGATGATGAATTGATTCATTTGTTTTTTCCCCTTAATATTATAATTCTTAGGAGAAAAGGTGACATAAATAGAGTCTCACAAACAAAGGATCATGCATTCCCACCTGCATGTGATACCTTATTGTAGTGAGGACATGAACATATATATTTTTTTACTTAATAGTATTTTCCCTTATTCTTATTTCTAGCTATGATCAAAAGTGGAAAATAGTCAAAACTAGTTAATGGTTCAATTTGTGCTTGTTAAATAAAGAGAAGTTGATCCATTTCTCTCTGCTTGCTCAATCAATATTTTAGAGAGCTATCCCTCACATTTTCAAGTTTGAATTCATGCATTTTTTTTCTCTTGTCCTCTTGAGAAAAATAGTTGAGTAGTCATAGGAAGGCCAAGCCATGATCGATCATCCTATATTAGAAGAGTATTGGTTTGATAAAGGTTGAGCACAAAACAAGGGATCAAATTTTGATTAGGGGATTCACTCAAGAGATCAACTTTGATTCCATACCCTTAGAGGTAGGTCTTGATTGGACTACTCATGATCGAACACACATATATTGATAGGTTAATCAATAGGGTTTAAGGTGAGTGAAAATTGATTGCTTATGAATATAGATATAGAGGTGATATAGTTTGATTTATTAAACTAGTTAGAGCACCTAACACTCAAAATACAATGATGAACCAATTGTAATAAGTGTTATTAATGCTACACACCCACTAAAAAGTGAAAAAGGCCTCAAAATTTATGGGTAATGGAGATGTGGTGTAAATGATTCAAGGATTCAAGGAGGTGGACCGGGATGTGCACTAAAAAAACTCTATAGTCTATTGGACATTCAAGTTCTCGATAGAAAATATGGAAAATTATGAAGTGCGCCAAATAGTAAGACTTCTTCCTACATAAAAGGATAACAAGAATTAGGAAAGAATGCTTAGGAGGAAGGGGGAGAAGCCAACAAGAAATAATCAAGTTCTTGAAAATAGGAATGAAAGGAGGACATATTCCAACATTAACAATAAAAACTATGGAAAGGATCTTTCCTTGAAGGGAATTTTCCTAGCTCTAATATCACAATTTTCGCCTCTCTAGGAAGGCCTCAAGACCTCCCCTTTGATTGAGTCCTTTTGGGGTCACTTGAGGCTAGCTCACTCTTTTCAAAAACAATGGATGTAGGTTGAATTATGAGGGTCGTTGGAGGGACTTATTGATGAGAAACAGAAGTAAGGATCACTCGATTCATACTGCTCTAATCTCTGGGTAAAATAAACCACTACAACAACACTAAAGGCAACCTTATAAATGAACTAAAACACAGTTTAGGGATTTAGTTTTTAGTTGTTTCTAAATTATTGATTTAGGTCACTCAATGGTTATGAGAATAAGAGGGTGTACGCTCTCAATGCTTCTATCTTGATGGCTGGGGGAAAATACTCATATATCAATAATGGAACCAAAAAAATGGAGAAATGGGTGCAAAAGGAAGAGGAGCTATGGAAGAGGGGAAAGGCTTGCCCCAAGCATCTAAAGTATGAGGAAAAGAGGATTTAAAGTACACAAAATACTAGGAAATGGAGAAGGCAAGGAAAGATATAAAGAAGACCGAACACTACCATGTAAGAGGTAGACATAGATGATGACAGGAGGTCCAAGATAGCCCCATAAAGGTCACATAAGGGATGGGGATCCTTTCAAATCAACAAACCCATGTTAAAATATGGGTTCCTTTCAAGGTTATCAAAGCTCACCCAAGGTACTGACAAAAACTTGAGGAAGGAAGGAGAAGGAAAAGGGAAGGCGAGGAAGAGGAGGGGCTACCCCAAGAAAATTAAGGTAGGCTTATAGTGGAACAAAGGGAAGGATCGAGTGATACATAAAATATTAGAGGATGAATGCTTTCTAGGAGAGGGTGGACAAGAAGAGGGGAAAGAACATAAAGAGGAAATCCTATAGGTCAAAAAGTCAACATGTTTAAGGTGTACCATACAAGGTTTAAAATAAATATTATAATACATTTTTTTTTAAATAAAATAAATTTTAAAATTTTAAAAACACTATAAATTTAAAAAAAAAAAATTAAAAAATAAATGTGGAAGGGGAGGGTGAGAGGGGGCATGATCATGGAATACCATTAATTCTAATTAGTTAATTTCCCAATGTTCATCCTTATCAACATCCCTTTGCACAAAAAATTGAAATTGAAAATATCAGTATAGAACTATTGGAGGACACCATGATGCATCCTAGTACTAGCCCATATTCTTCATCAGTCATCATGGTCTTAAAGAAAGAAGGAAACTAGTGCATGTACACAGATTTCCATGTTCTTAATAGGTTGACATTCAAATAAAAATTTCCCATCTCAGTCATTGATGACCTCTTGGATGAGCTTTGTGGTGTCAAATTCTTCACTAAATTGGACCTTCACTCTAGGTATCACCAAATCCAGATGGAGGTGGACATTCCTAAGACTACCTTCCACACACATAGAGGACATTATAAGTTTTCGGTGATGCCTTTTGGTATTTGCAATGCCCCATCCACTTTCTCATAGCCTCATGCACAAGATTTTTCGACCCTTTCTGCACAACTTTGTGTTTCTCTTCTTTAATGATAGCTCAATTTGTATCAAGACATGGGAAGCACATGTGGAGCCTGTTGATAGATACCTACAACTACTTAAGGATAACCATTTGTTCCTCAATTGTTCCAAGTGCACTTTTCGTACCTCTAAAGTGGAATACTTGGGTCACATAGTATGTCAGGGGTGTGAGTAGATCCAAAGAAAATCAAGGCTATCAAAAATCGGTCATGCCTTAAGACTCTAAAAAGATTACATAGTTTTTAAGGACCTACTAGTTACTACTAGAAGTTTATGCAAAATTATGGGTGAATTGTATCCCCACAAACTACCTTTCTCAAGAAGAATGCATTTTCTTGGAATGATACAATAGAGAAAGCCTTTAATGTCTTAAAGGAAGCCATGTGTACTACTCAAGTCTTAGAAATGTCAGATTTCACTAAGATTGTTTTCTCGGAATGTGAAGCCTCTAGAAAAGGCCTTGGGGTGGTGTTGATGCAAGAAGGGTGCCCATTAGTATTCACCAGTGAAAAATTGTGTGATAAGAACTTGGGAAATTCCACCTATGAGACAGAAATGATGGCCATCATTCATATTATCGATGTATGGAACTTGTATCTTATTAGGAGACTCTTCTAAATCAAGACGGGCCATCATAGCTTAAAGTACTTTTTGGAACGGTGGTTGTCATCACTAGAGTAGTACAAGTGGGTCACTAAGATGTTAGGTTATGATTATGGGGTCATATACAAGAAAGGAAAGGAGAATGTGGTGGTTGTTGCATTGTCTAGGAAATATAAGAAGGAATGTCTCATCTTTGCCTTATCCTTACCAATATTAGATAGGATTTCAAAGGTAATTACAAGGAAAACACCTTCTAGCAAATATTTTTAGTGTTACAATATTGGGAAAAATTATCAAAAAAACATCTTCTAAAACCTCCATTATTGGTAACAAAGATTTAGCCTGAGTTTTAACAAATTTTCACTATAGATGAAAATTCAAGGCAGTTCGAGGTCCTAGCAAAGGTTTTATTGTCAATTTCCATATGTCGCTAGTGTGCATCAGTGTGTCAATTTTATATAATATGCACTAGTGCACTATGTAACGATATACACCAAGGCTTCCAAATATCTCTACTAAGCATCAGTGTGTATGACATATTTTTGAATCCTTAGTGCTTAATTTAGATATTCAAAGAACTAGGGAGCTTCAATCAATAACAAGCACCAATGCACCATGAATTTGTATGCATCGGGGCTTTAAAAATATATTACACACTAATGTGTATGGTATATATTATGAAGCCCTGGTGTTTAGTTTATCTAATGAAAGAACTATTGTGTATATCTTTTTGTGCATTGTAAGTTCTTGTAACGGTAACAATAATAGTAATGGTACCATTAACAACGTCGTTGAAGGAAGCAATGTTTTTTGTTGTCATTAGGAGCATTGATTATTTTATTACATTTATTTTCATTGGTGTGCAATACTCATTTAAACACACTTGTGCATATGTAGGTATGAATTGCACCATTGATTTAAAACCAACGTAGATCCATCTTAAACCCGGATCTATCAAGCTCCGAGAGGGATCAAATTTCTTAATCTATAAATTTAATTTATGTGTTGTCATATAAATATGTACATACATAGTTATTTAAGTTTTTCTAATTGATCCAAAAAAAAAAATTAATGCAACGTTATCTAATCTAACATAACACTATCATGACAACATCTCCCTCATATTGGGTTGTATATCACCTCGCTACTCTCAGTGCAATGAATACAATGCAATGATATGTTTCAATGCTGAATTTTTCCATGTTTTGGATGTGCAAATGCAATTTCTTGTTTTTTCTTTACAAAATTTCAATTAATCATTAGAAAATAAAATATTTTTATAATAATATTGATTTTTATATTTTAATTATTGTGTTTGGATATAATCATTGCATTAATGTGTTGTATGATTTAAACAAATATATCGACTGATTACACCTCTATTAATTGTAACAATGTAAAACACCCATATATTTAATCAACAACGTAACATTTTACGACATTGGATAATGCAATAGAATAAGAAATTCATTTTATGATTTACAAATCAGATACCCTTCATTATACAAAATGGGAAAACATAAAGGCCCATGATATTCAAAATGTCCATAAATAATTGTTATAGTTATTGATAACATGTCATCCAAGTGAGACAATATGTCTACATTAAACAGCATGTCTGATTTGCAATACAGAAAAACATTCCAAAATAAACAACTTGTTACATTCAATTTCAATGATCATCATTCATCATTCTAACTACTATCATTGCTCAAGTTGCTTGCATGTTTCATTCTTCATCACCTACACAGGATATTGTACTTGGATTTTTTGGAATGTTTTGTCGATTGGTTTGATTTGACATTGCACATTTTGATGTTCCATCTACAAACATAGAAATATAGTGTAATGAGTATATCCACATTTATAGTATTACATATAAGAATGGATAAATCAAAAAGTGTATCATAACAACGAATGTTTCATAAATAATACACATTCTTTTGCAATTATGGTCGATGTCTTCTCTCTAGATATCTTCTATTAACTCCACTCCATACTTGTTTCCTATGATTTTTATACGTCATCACAAAGCATAGATATAATCAAAGGCTTCTTGTTGTTCCTTTAATTATAAAATAAAGGAAGTAAAACAACATAGCTACTTACAAATTGTTCAATAAATCCTTGATACTCCAATATATACACACAACCCATACTTAATCCAATGTCAATCAAATGTTTAGATGGCTATTCTTTATATGTTGCACTTGTTAGAAAACAACCATGGATGATTGTAAATCAATTAAAATATATACAACACAACAAATATGAAATCTTAAGTAAGAAAAACATGTTAAGTACTCATAAATTTCATAATCAATCATTTTATGCCTTGTCGTTCCATCTTATGTGCCAAATGGGTTCCATTTTCTTTTTGCAACAAGAAAACAATTGAAAGTCAATATTTCATCTGATAATTAAAATCTTTGTACATAGAAAAAATCAATGAACATGTATGTTTGATGGACGTTGTTGTTGGGACGATGCAATTATGCTCATTTATTTAACCATCTCCTTGTACACCTTTTTCAACATCCCTACCAGCATGTTTCAGATATCACATTGATCATCCTTTGAAAATTTATGAATCTTTTCAAAAATGAAAAATACAATGAAAAAAATTGATTAATATTTATATGAAAACAAATTTAGCAAAAATAGTAATTTTGTAATTTTTTGGACCACTATATGCATATTACAAAAAAACATGTTTGGCAATAATACATTTAAAATATTATTTTTTGTTATTGTATGTTTTTTTCTATTGCAAGTCTCACAAGTCTCATTGATCATTGCTCCAAGAACACATGTAGTTTATGTATAACCTAATTCTTGGAGTCATTAGATTAATTTTTGTATTGTGAATGAAAAGAATGTCTATACATTATTTTCACTATATCCCTTATAGTTTTATAAATGTTTTCCCCATTTTATTAACTCACCGCACCACTCTAGATTAACTAAGGACCAATTCATCATCTTTACACCTTTCATGATTTTTATTTTCATAGAACAACCTTATGTTCCCTCATTGTCAATTCCTACACAACATTTAATAAATGTGAAATCAAATGTTTGAAACATGTTAGCAATTATTGTTAAGTACATTTAAGGTAAAAAGTCAAAGAGAAACTTCATATTGATCACCTTTTGATCCACCTAATTTCTCTCTTTACAACATTTCCACTTATATTATGAACAATATTTTGGAGTTTCATTGAGATTTTTTATCTGTATAGCATGCATTGTCCAATACACATTATTTAAGCCTACAGGTAATTCAAATATATTACTTTTATAATACAATTTGAAATAGTTTGGCGTGTTCTCTCCCTGGGATCTGCTTCCCTTGGTTTCATTGTTATAATTTTTTCCTTAATCTTCTATCAATAAAAACTTTGGAGAATGAAATACGAAAATTATAAAATATTTTGCAAATTAAGTAAAGAATTTCAAACTAAAATCATTTTCAGGTTAGTTGTTAGGGACCTAACCCCTCATGTAGGTAGAATAATATATTTTCATGTAATAAAGGTCAATATTAATAAGTCATATCAATAAGAAATAATAAGTCCAATGTAAGAAGACCTAATAGAAGCTTTCGCTTCTAGAAGGATCTTCCTCTAGATGGTTCTTTTGATAGACATATTTAGTATAAATAGGAGTCGAGGGTATGAGAACTTTTGTCTTGGATATTATTGTAATAGAGTTCTACTCTATTGGAGAATTCCCCCTCGAAGAGGCAAGTGAACAATGCTCTCGATAATCAAAGTGACATTTCCAGTGTTATTTTGTTATCATTTTGGTAATATCGTGGTGTTGTTCTGGTTATATTGTTGTTCATCTGTCATTTCTAGCTATTTATTTATGTTCTACGTACTTTTTATATCTGGAATATTACAAGTGGTATAAGAGCACCGTTCTCGACAGAAATTTGTGGGTTAATTTTTTTCAAGGTAGAGACGTATTCCGGCGTCTTTAAGCTACATATTTTTGTCATTACGCTCATAAACTCGTGGTTGGGGATTCATACATGTGGGAAATACAAGTGGTACTTAAGCGCACATTTGTTGGCCACCCTTGTAACCCCTGTTGGTACCCCTTCGAGTGGTAGCACATCAAACAGCACCTGTATATGGATCGGCCTAGATCTCTTGAAGCCCTCCATAGATAAACCGATTGGCCGCCTGACTGCTATAGTGCCACCGAGAACAGCACTTAGGAAGATACTCTCTAGTACCAGGGTAGTCGGATAGTATAGCTAAGGGTATGATCTAGCCTCCTTAGTTGATGCCCTGAGATATTGGGCCGAGTACTACTGTTGGACCACGCACGTATATCAGAGAGCTATAGCACAAGGAAAACCCTTGTCTGTAGAACCCTTGAATACCTAACCCTTGGGACGGAAACGAAAACAGAACAGATAAGATCTATTGTGGCGCAATTATGTCTCCTGCATTCGAGTTACGAAATTACTACACATTTCTTCATGTTAAGCATTTGGACATTTCATCACTGCAGTATTCTTCAGATCAGAGTATAACTCTGCGGGATTAAAAAAAATAAAAAAATAAAAATAAAAAAGTTTGGATCCTATTGGCACCATTATTTGATACCTATTCTGTTGGTTTTCTCTCTTCACCCTAATCGCAGTCATACCTATCATTTTTCAGCAAAAAACAAATTGTGGACCCAACCTCCTTCCAACACCCATATTTGGGCTTTACCCCATTGGATTCACCTCGTCCCCCTGATCATTGTGATACACTTCACCCATAACCCATTTTTTGTGTGGTCCTACCCGCCCCTTTTCGTGTTCCCTAGTCATCATGGCCCATACCCGTAGCCAAGACTTGGAAGTTCGCTTCAATACCTTGCACTCTAATTTCACATAAACCCAACAAGAAGTGCGATAAATCAATGCCAATATCCTCTCCATCAATCAAAAAATGCATTCCTCCATCACGGCTTCATTCGTTACCTCAATCGAGGAACTCAAATAAGAGCTCAAGCAAGACATTACTACCCAGCTTGAATCTATCACTACGACGATCTGCGCTAAGCTGCATATCTCTACAGATCTTCCCTTATCTGACCCACCTTTGCATACCGAAGGTGAAACTTCCTCTCATTCCCAGAATTTTCAGCCCCATCACTTTCAATGTGACCTACGCCTTTTGTGTGTGGATGTGACCAAATTTGATGGATTGAATCCCACTGGTTGGGTAACTCAAATGGAACATTATTTCTCTTTGTATGGCATTACAGATGAGTTGGCCAAACTTCGGTATGGTATTCTCCATCTAGATCAAGAACGTTGGCAATGGTGGCAATGGAGAAAAAACGCTCGCCAAGGGTATGTGGCTTGGACACACTTTGTGGCTGAGCTTTATGAACGCTTTGACACTGACACCAACCATTTAGGCCATTTGACAAAGTTGAAACAATCTGGCACAATGGAAGACTTTATAGTTTCTTTTGAGCGGCTGGCTTTTCGTATAGATGGCATGTCTAATTCTTTTTTCCGAGAATGTTTTATCAGTGGCCTCAAGGATGAGATTCGTGCTCATGTCCTCGTGGATCGACCTCAGAGTTGGTTGGACGCTACTAAAACCGCAAACCCTCCTTTATTCCTCGTACTAAACTGATAACTCCCACTCCTACTCCACTCAAGATCCAAAAATTGACCAAGGCCGAAATGGCTTAACGCCAACTCAAAGGCCTTTTTTATAATTGTGATGACAAAAATTTTACGGGACACAAGTGTAAGGAACAAAATATTTTTATGGCCATCTCAGAGGATGTTGAGGCTTCCCTTGTGTCTGTGTCACCTGAACCCACAGACATAACCCCTCCTTCAGACCCTCCTAAAGTAGAACCGTTCATTTCCCTAAATGCTCTCATTGGCTTCTCTGCTCACCAAACCCTCAAGCTAATTGGTTACATCAAGCATAGAAAGGTCAGCATTCTTGTTGATAGTGGAAGCACCCATAATTTTATTCATCGTCGCATTTCCCAAGAAACTAATTGTTATATTTGTTTAGTCAATAATTTACAAATCATGATTGCCAATGGTGGGTCCATGAAATGTGGAGGCCGTTGTGAAAATGTGCTTCTCCAAATTGGTGACTACCATCTGAAATGTTAGGGTCCTAACCCGCACAGGTAAAACAATATATTCGGATGTAATAAAGGTCAATATTAATAAGGCCTTTCAATAAAATAGAATAAGGCAGATGTAAGAAAACCTAATAGAAGCTTCTGCTTCTACAAGGATCTTCCTCTAGATGCTTCTTTTTAGTATAAATAGGAGTCGAGGGTATGAGAACCCTAGCTTGGATATTATTGTAATAGAGCTCTGCTCAACTGGAGGTTGCCCCCTCGAAGAGGCCTGTGAACATTGCTTTCAAATTCAAAGTGTTATTTCTGTTGTTATTCTTATATCATTTCAGTGTTATTGTGGTGAATGTTCTGGTTATATTGTTGTTATTTTTCCATTACTAGCATTTTATTTCTGTTCTGCATACATTTTATATCTGGTATATTACAAGTGGTATCAGAGCACTTTCCTCGGCAGCAAGTGTGGGTTAAATTTTTTTCCAAGGTAGAGACGTATTACGGTGTCTTTAAGCCATAGAGATCTGTCGTTACRCGCATAAAACCGTGGTTGATGGATTCATACATGCAGGAAATACAAGTGGTACTTAAGCGCACATATGTTGGCCACCCTTGTAACCCCTGTTGGTACCCCTTCGAGTGGTAGCGCATCAGACAGCACCTATGTACGGATCGGCCTAGATTACCTAAAGCCCTCTTTAGATAAACCGATCGGTCGCCTCACTGCTATAGTGTCACCGAGAACAGCACTCGGGAAGATACTCTCTAGTACCTGGGTAGTCGGGTAGTACGGCTAAGGGTACAGTCTATCCTCCTTAGTTAGTGCCCTGAGATATTGGGCCGAGTACTACTGTTGGACCTCGCACATATATCAAAGAGATATAGCACAGGGAAAACCCTTGTCTGTAGAACCCTTGAATACCTAACCCTTGGGGATAGAAACATAAACAAATTAAAATAGACAAGATCTATTGTCGTGCAACTGTGTTCGGGTTGCCAAGTAAATACACATTTCTTTTTGGTTAAGCATTTGGGCATTTCTTCTCTTCAGTATTCTTCAAACCGGACGTAAAAAAAAAAAGGGTTTGGAAATTTTTTCACCATTATTGCAGCCCTATTCCATTGGATTCATCTCTTCGCCCTTATCACATTCATCCATATCATTTTTTTAGCAAAAATTTTTTACCCCGCCTGCCCCTTTTCAGTTCCCCCATCCTCATGGCCCATACTCGTAGCCAAGACTTGGAAGCTTGCTTCAACACCTTGCAGTCTGGTCTCATTGAGACCTAACAAGAAGTGAAACAACTCAGTGCCAATGTCGTCACCATCAATACAACCATGCAGTCCTCAATGGGTGAAATCAAACAAGACCTCACCACCTAGCTTGAATCAATCTTTTCGACACTCTGCACCAAACTGCATATCCCTACAGATAACCCTTCCTCTTCATCACCCCCACATACTGAAGGTGACCATTCCTCTCATTCCCATACCTTGCAGAACCATCACTTTCAATGTGACCTACGCCTTTCACGGGTGGATGTGACCAAATTTGACGGCTCGAACCCCACTAGTTGGGTAACCCAAATGGAACATTACTTCTCTTTATACAGCATTACAGATGACTTGGCCAAACTCTGGTATGGTGTTCTCCATCTAGATCAAGAACGTTGGCAATGGTGGCAATGGAAAAAAAAATCTCGTCAAGGGTATATTGCTTGGACACAATTTGTGGCAAATCTTTATGAACGCTTTGACACTGACACCAACCATTTGGGCCATTTGACAAAACTGAAACAATTAGGAACAGTGGAAGACTTTATAGCTGCCTTTGAGCGCCTGGCTTTTAGAACAGAGGGCATGTCTGATGCCTTTTTCTGAGAGTGTTTTATCAGCAGCCTCAAGGATGAAATTCGGGCCCATGTCCTCATGGCTCGGCCTGAGAGTTGAGTGGAGGCTACCAAAATAGATAAAGAAGCACAACGAGTTGTATCTTCTCAAAACTGCAAACCCTCCTTCAACCCTCGCCCTAAACCAGTAAATCCCACTACTCCCTCTGCTCCACTAAAGATCCAAAAATTGACCCGGGCTGAAATGGCTGAATGCCAACTCAAAGGCCTTTGTTATAACTGTGATGACAAATATTTCCCGGGCTACAAGTGTAAGGAACAAAATATTTTTATGGCTATCTTCGAGGAGATTTCGGAAGAAGATGAAGAAACTCCCTCTATGTCTAAATCACCTGAATCCACTGACATAACCCCTCCCTCAGAGCCTCCCGAAGTAGAACCAGTCATTTCCCTCAATGATCTCACTGGCTTCTCCGCTCCCCAAACCCTCAAGCTAATCGGTTACATCAAGCATCGGAAGCTCATCATTCTGGTTGATAGTGGCAGCACCCATAATTTTATTCATCGCCGCATTGCCCAAGAAATTCATTGTTACATCCATGCCGTCAATAATTTCCAAATCATGATTGTTAATGGTGGTTCCATGAAATGCGGAGGGCGTTGTGAAAATGTGTGTCTCCAAATTGGTGACTACCACCTGAAATCCCATATGTTTGCTATCGACATGGGAGGTTGTGACATTGTTTTGGGTGCAAACTGGCTAAGGACTTTGGGTCCCATTCTCATGGATTTTAAAGACTTAACCATGTAATTCGACCAAGAGGGCCACCAATATAAGTTCCAAGGCATCACCGCAGGTTCACCTGAGATCATTAGTTCCCGTCGCATGGAAAAGATGCTCAAAAAGGATCATTATGGTGTTATCGCCCAACTCCATGCCATACAAGCAACAGAGACACCTTCCATACCGCAAGACCTCCAAGCAATCCTTTCTAAACATCAATTGGTCTTTTCCACTCCCCAAGGTCTCCCTCATTCCCGTGGTGTTCATGATCATTCCATTCCCCTTGTACCAGGAAGCCTTCCTCCCAATATATGTTAGTATCGTCACCCCTTTTCCCAAAAAAATGAAATTGAGAAAATGGTCCAGGAACTCCTTAATGCGGGCGTTATCCACCCTAGTATGAGACCCTATTCGTCTCTTGTGGTCATGGTCCTGAAGAAAGAAGCTTCTTGGCGAATGTGTCCTGACTTCCGTGCCCTCAACAAACTTACCATCAAAGACAAATTCCCCATTCCTGTCATTGATGACCTCCTGGATGAATTGAGTGGCGCCCAATTCTTCACCAAACTGGATCTTTGTTCGGGCTACCACCAGATACGTATGAAAGAGGCAGATATTCCCAAGACTGCCTTTAAAACTCATGAGAGCCACTATGAGTTTTTGGTCATGCCCTTTCGCTTGTGTAATTCCCCCTCCACCTTTCAAAGCCTCGTGAATTATGTCTTCCGTCCTTTTCTCCGCCATTGTCTTAGTTTTCTTTGATGATATCCTCATCTATAGCAAAACCCGAACAGACTATCTTGCTCATGTGGATCGAGTTCTCCATCTACTCTCTCAGCACCAACTTTTCTTGAAACAGTCTAAATGTGTTTTTGGCACCTCAAAAGTAGAATACTTGGGTCATCTAGTTGGAAAAGATGGCATCAGGGTGGATCCTAAAAAGATTGAAGCTATGCAAGACTAGCCTCACCCAAAGACTCTTAAGAGATTGTGTGGATTTCTAGGCTTAACAGGGTATTATCACAAGTTTGTTAAGAATTATGGGAAGATTGCAGCGCCTCTTACTAGTCTCCTCAAAAAGAACTCTTTCACTTGGACTCCATCTGCTGCTCAAGCTTTTCAAACCTTGAAAATGGTCATGTGCACCACTCAAACCCTTGCCCTTCCTGATTTCACAAATACCTTTGTGTTGGAATGTGATGCCTCAGGGAAAGTAATTGGTGTTGTCCTTATGCAAGAGGGTCGACCTTTGGCATTTACCAGCAAGCAACTATCTGAAAGAAATCTGGGCAAATCCATCTATGAAAAGGAAATGTTGGCTATTCTGCATGTCGTGGATCTGTGGTGTCCTTATCTATTGGGGCAACGGTTCCAAATTAAGACAGACCATCAAAGCCTCAAGTATTTTCTGGAGCAACGCATTTCCTCCCTAGAACAACAAAAATGGGTGACTAAACTCTTTGGATATGATAATGAGATCATTTATAAGAAAGGCAAAGACAATGTGGTTGTGGATGCACTTTCCCGAAAATATGAAGATGAAGGATCTCTTTTTTCTCTTTCATTCATTGTATCAGATTGGCTCCAAGTCGTTCGCCAGGAATGGCTACAAGACCCCAATAGTTCGCAGTTGATCCAGCAATTGCATTCCAATGCTCCAGCTTCCCCAGGGTACTCTTGGCTCCATGAGGAACTTTGATACAAAGGCCGTTTGTATTTAAGTAAACAATCAAAGCTTAAATCCACGGTGCTTTCTTAGATTCATGCTACACCCACAACAGGGCACTCCGGGTTCACCAAAACCTATGACAGGGTCAAACATTCCTTTTTCTGGGATGGTATGAAACAGGACATTCGTAATTTTGTAGTTGAATGTGACGTGTGTCAACGCAACAAGGGAGAAACAGTCAAATCGTCGGGCACACTACAACCGTTGTCGATTCCACCTGCTATTTGGAAGGAAATCTCTATGGATTTTATTACCAGCTTACCCAAATCGGGAAATAAACCCGTCATCATGGTGGTTGTTGATCGCCTTTCCAAGTACGCTCATTTCTGGACCCTTCAACACCCGTTTACAGCATCCACGGTGGCTCAAATCTTCATGTATCAGGTCTTCAAGCTTCATGGCATGTCACACTCTATTGTTTTTTATCGCGACCCAACTTTCACAAGAAATTTTTGGCAAGAACTGTTCAAGATGCAAGGCACAGAATTGCATCTCAGTACAGCTTATCATCCCCAAACTGATGGCCAAACAGAAGTTGTCAACAAGTGTTTGGAAACATATTTGAGGTGTTTTGCCTCGGAAAAGAAAAATCAGTGAGCTCAATGGTTACCCCTAGCTGAATGGCGGTACAACACTTCATACCATACAACTACACACATGACTCCTTTTGAAACGGTATATGGACAAAAGCCACCTTCAGTTCTCTCATACTTACCGGGTGCCTCGAAGGTCCAAGCAGTTGACCTAACACTTACAGCTCGAGAGGCCATTCTTCATACCCTCAAAGAGAATTTGGTCATAGCACAGAATCGCATGAATCAACAAGCAGATCAAGGTCGCTCTGAATGTCAATTTGTAGAAGGGGATCAGGTGTTTTTTCGACTGCAACTTTACAAACAAACTTCCCTCAAGACCGATCATTGTCAGAAGCTAGCACCCAAATTTTATGGTCCTTATACCGTGTTCAAGCGTGTAGGACAAATCGCCTATCAGTTAGCTTTTCCCAGCCATTTGAAGCTACATCCTATTTTTCATGTTTCATGCTTAAAGAAGGTGATTGGAGCTAAGTGCCAAATTCAAACCAACCTTCCAGAGTTAGTTGAAGAAGGATCCATTTGGCTACAACCAGAAGCAGTTTTGGACCAACATGAGCATCGCCTACGTCAGAGAACCATCAAGGAAGTGCTAGTCCAGTGGAAAGATACAACTCCAGCAGACGCCACTTGGGAACCAGCGACCATTCTACAGCAATTTCCTCATCTCAAGCCTTGAGAACAAGGTTGTTTTTAAGGGGGCGGACATGTTAGGGTCTGAACCCGCACATAGGTAGAACAATATATTCGGATGTAATAAAGGTCAATATTAATAAGGCCTTTCAATAAAATAGAATAAGGCGGATGTAAGAAGACCTAATAGAAGCTTCCGCTTCTAGAAGGATCTTCCTCTAGATGCTTCT
>ML776587.1:2596857-2616508 GCA_009831015.1 Picea engelmannii | reverse complement strand
GTAATAGAGCTCTGCTCAACTGGAGGTTTCCCCCTCGAAGAGGCCCGTGAACATTGCTTTCAGATTCAAAGTGTTATTTTTGTTGTTATTCTTATATCATTTCAGTGTTATTGTGGTGAATGTTCTGGTTATATTGTTGTTATGCTGCCATTACTAGCATTTTATTTGTATTCTGCATACATTTTATATCTGGTATATTACATGAAATTTCATATGTTTGTTATCGACATGGGCGGTTGTGACATTGTGTTGGGTGTGGAATGGCTAAGGAATTTGGGTCCCATTCTCATGGATTTTAAGGAATTAACCATGCAATTCGACTAGGAGGGCCAATGATATCAGTTCCAAGGCATCACCGTCAGTTCCCCAAAGATCATTAGTTCCCATCGCATGGAAAAGCTGCTCAAAAAAGGTCATTCTGGCATTATTGCCCAACTCCATGCCATCCAAGCCACTGAGACACCCTCTGTGTCGTGGGACCTCCAATCCATCATCTCTAAACATCAAAGGGTTTTTTCCACTCCCCAATTACTCCCTCCTTCCCGTAGTGTTCATGGTCATTCCATTCCCCTTGTCCCAGGAAGCCTTCCTCCTAATATTCGTCCCTATCGTCACCCCTTTTTCCCAAAAAAATGAAATTGAGAAAATGGTTCAAGAACTCCTCAACGCAGGTGTTATCCGCCCTAGTACGATCCCCTACTCTTCTCCTGTGGTCATGGTGTTGAAGAAATAAGGTTCTTGGCGCATGTGTCCGAACTTCCACGCCCTCAACAAACTCACCATTAAAGACAAATTTATCATTCCTGTCATTGATGACCTC
The DNA here is from genome assembly GCA_009831015.1 of Picea engelmannii. Classification (NCBI taxonomy): domain Eukaryota; kingdom Viridiplantae; phylum Streptophyta; class Pinopsida; order Pinales; family Pinaceae; genus Picea; species Picea engelmannii. Next base: position 2,615,688 of record ML776587.1, on the reverse strand, counting down.
TTGGATGAATTGAGTGGCACATAGTTCTTTACTAAACTTGATCTTTGTTCGGGCTACCACCAAATCCGTATGAAAGAGGCAGACATTCCTAAGATTGCCTTTAGAACTCATGAGGGCCACTATGAGTTTCTGGTCATGTCCTTTGGCTTGTGTAATGCTCCATCAACTTTCCAAAGCCTCATGAATCATGTCTTCCATCATTTTCTCCGTCATTTTGTGTTAGTTTTCTTTGATGATATCCTCATCTACAACAAAACCTAGACAGACCATCTTGCTCATGTGGATCAAGTTCTCCATCTACTCTCTCAGCACCAACTTTTCCTCAAACAATCTAAATGTGCTTTTGGCGCCTCAAAAGTAGAGTACTTGGGTCATCTTGTTGGCAAGGACAGTGTCAGGGTGGATCCTAAAAAGATTGAAGCTATGCAAGATTGGCCTCACCCAAAGACTCTCAAAATATTGTGAGGATTTCCGATTTTAACAGGTTATTATCGCAAGTTTGTTAAGACCTCTCACTGCACTCCTTAAAAAGAATTCTTTCACTTGGACTCCAGCAATTGCTCAGGATTTTCAAACCTTAAAGATGGCCATGTGCACCACTCCAGTCCTGGCCCTTCTTGATTTCACAAAGGCCTTTGTCCTAGAATGTGACGCTTCTGAGAAAGGAATTGGTGTTGTTCTTATGCAAGAGGGTCGGTCTTTGGCCTTTACAAGCAAACAATTGTTCGAGAGAAATTTGGGAAAATCAATATATGAAAAGGAAATGTTGGCTATTTTGCATGTCGTGGATCTTTGGCGACCTTATCTATTGGGGAAACGCTTCCAAATTAAAACAGATCATCAAAGCCTCAAGTATTTTCTAGAACAACGCCTTTCCTCCCCTGAGCAACAAAAATGGGTGACTAAGTTCTTTGGATATGATTATGAGATCATTTACAAAAAAGGCAAAGACAATGTGGTTGTTGATGCACTTTCCATAAAATATGAAGATGAAGGGTCTCTTTTTTCTCTCTCTTTCATTGTACCAGATTAGCTCCAAGTTGTTTGCCAGGAATCACTACACGATCCCAAAAGTTCGCATCTGATACAACAATTGCAGTCCAATTCTCCAATTTCCCCAGGGTACTCTTGGCTCAATGATGAGCTTCGATACAAAGGTCGTTTGTATTTAATTAAATAGTCAAAACTTAAATCCACGGTATTTTCTGAGCTTCATGCTACACCCACAGCTGGGTACTCCGGGTTTACCAAAACCTATGACCGAGTCAAACGTTTTTTTTTGTTTTTTTTTTTTTTTAGGGAGGGTATGAAACAAGTCATTCGTAATTTTGTGGCTGAATTTGATGTGTGTCAACGCAACAAGGGTGAAACTGTCAAATCTACTGGCACACTACAACCGCTTCTGATTCCACCTACTATTTGGTGGAATATCTCTATGGATTTTATTGTCGACTTACCTAAATCGGGAAATAAATTATTCATCATGGTGGTAGTTGATCGTCTTTCCAAGTATGTTCATTTATGTGCTCTTCAACACCCATTTACAACATCTATTGTGGCTCAATTTTTCATGGATCAGGTCTTCAAGCTTCATGGCATGCCACATTCTATTGTTTCTGATCGCGACCCAACTTTCACTAGCAAATTTTGGCAAGAACTGTTCAAGCTACAAGGCACCCAATTGCATCTCAGCACAGCTTATCATCCCCGGGTTGATAGTCAAACTGAAGTTGTCAACAAATGTTTGGAAACATATTTGAGGTTTTTTGCATCGGAAAGGCAGAAACAGTGGGCTCAATAGTTACCACTAGTTGAATGGTGGTACAACACTTTGTACCATACAGTTACATGCATGACTCCTTTTGAAACGATATATGGACAAAATCCACATTCAGTCCTCTCATATTTTTCAGGTGTCTCTAAGGTCCAGGCGGTTGACCAAATGCTTACAGTTAGAGAAGTTATTCTTTGTACCCTCAAAGAGAATTTGGTCATGGCCCAGAATCGCATGAAACAACAAGCATAAGAAAGGTCGCTTTGAACGTCAATTTACATAAGGGAATCAGGTGTTTCTTCGACTGCAACCTTACAAGCAAACTTCCCTCAAGGATGACCATTGTCAGAAACTGGCGCCCAAATTTTATGGTCCTTATACCGTTCTCAAGAGTGTGGGGCAGGTGGCCTATCAGTTAGCTTTGCCCATTCATTCTATGCTCCATCATGTTTTTCATGTTTCCTGCTTAAAGAAAGTGATTGGAACTAAGTGCCAAACTCAAACCAACCTTCCTGAGTTGGACGAAGAAGGTTCCATTTGGCTACAACCACAAACAGTTTAAGACCAGCGTGAGCGTCGACTATGTCAGCGAACCATCAAGAAAGTGTTAGTCCAATGGAAAGATACAACTCCAACAGATGCCACTTGGGAACCAACGACCATTCTACAGCAATTTCCCCATCTCAAACCTTGAGGACAAGGTTGGTTTTAAGGGGGAGGACATGTTAGGAACCTAACCCCTCATGTAGGTAGAATAATATATTTCCATATAATAAAGGTCAATATTAATAAGGCCTAGCAATAAGGAAGAATAAGTCCAATGTAAGAAGACCGAATAGAAGCTTTCGCTTCTAGAAGGATCTTCCTCTAGATGGTTCTTTTGATAGACATATTTAGTATAAATAGAAGTCGAGGGTATGAGAACTTTTGTATTGGATATTATTGTAATAGAGCTCTGCTCTGCTGGAGGTTGTCCCCTAGAAGAGGCAAGTGAACAATGCTCTCGGTAATCTAAGTGTTATTTCTGGTCTTATTTTGTTATCATTTTGGTATTATCGTAGTGTTGTTCTGGTTATATTGTTGTTCATCTCCCCTTTCTAGCTATTTATTATGTTCTATATAATTTTTATATTTGGAATATTACATTAGTGTGTACAATACAGTAACACACACTAGTGCGCTTAATACATACATAAGCACCAGTGCGTAGTCACTATATAATGCGCACTAGTAAACTTGTAACAAACATTTCCAAAGTGATGTGCTTAATATAGTGTTTTGTGGTGGCGCATTGTTTATGTAAAGTGCACACCAAGAAATGTGAAAGTGTTTGTTTTTTTTAACTAACAACAATAGGGTTTAGAATCGAATAGAATAAGTGGTCCTAATCTAACGGATACCCAAAGCCCTATATACAAATACAAAAAGGCAATAAATATTCATTACTTGAAAAAAAACTTATTATTAAATAGTGGAGAGAATAAATCCCCAATGTTAGAGTTTGCAGCAACATAAAACAAAAGAGAAACAACAAGAAAATAAGGGATATAATCATGAAGGTAATTCTGAAACCCTTCTATTTTCTTGAAAATGCATTATAAATAATGATATGAATAAATAAAAAAATTATGGATTTTTTTAATTAACTGAGTATAAATTTGAGATGAATAAAATAGAGTTGTGTACCTTAAATTTATCTTTTACAGATTTGTATATGACCTATGACAATCCCTTGCAAATTCAGCTCTACAAAAATAGATATCCACTTGAAAGTCCTCCCTAGTAAATAGTTCTTGAACAAATTTTGGAAAAAAAATAAAATGGAGATTAGAGTTTTCTTTTATAAACTTAATTTTACAAAATGAAATTTCCATTTATTTTTCCACTTGACATTTCAATGCATTAATGAAAACATGTATTTTCTGACTTGTATTTTTATTTCATTTTATTTTATTCCAACTTGCACGACTTATACACATGCACATCAAACTGGCTTATAAACTTAAACACACTAAATTAAAGGTTTATAATGAAAATGGAAATGCAAAACACCACAATTATAACTTTGTGAAGGTTTTCCTTTGTAGAGGTTTCTTGTCGATGTGTATAATAATTTAGCACATCGATGCATGTAGATTATACATGTGTCGATGCATTAAATATGAATTAAGTGCTCTAGTTACTCAAAAAGACCTTAGATGTGAAGTTATAATGTTACAAGTTTCCCATACTTTCTTTTAAGAATGTAGACATGTATTGATTGTAGTTTTAGTTCAAATGCAAAGGAAAAAGGTGATAATATCAAATGGTCAACTCTTTGTATTCCAACTCACTCTATATTGTTCTAGATTCATGAGTTTTCCCTTACCATTTGTGGTAAGTCCAATTTTATTTGTATTTCGGTTATCTGATTGAATTTATGATGCCTTTACAAGTGAATTTTAATAATTATGCATTGAATTTTAAAAGATCTTGATTAAAATTCAAGTTTGTATGGGCAAGATATTCCATCGGTGCAAAAATGTTGCAAGCTCTTATTAAGAACAAGATATCATAGGCAAATGGTAGAAAAAAATGGAGAATCGCTTTACCTTACCAATTGTAACATGTCATCTTTCAACAACCATCATGGGCGCATGGTACGTCAATGTGGACTAGATCTTTTTATAACACCCCAATAGTGTGATGTTGTTCAAAATGTAAAGCGTTGAAGTTGAACTCTCGACGTGTCATTTTGTTCCATTATATCAATGATTGACTACCCAAAGTTGACTGTGTAAATCCCACTATGGTCAAGGATTCAATTGGTGACATAGAAAAGACACATAGGAACACTTGCATATGCTCCTTTGTTGAAAAGTTGGATGCCAAATCAATTATGTTTCATCATAAATTAACCAACCTATATCCTTTTATTGAGTCAACCAACAGTGCTAGTGAACCAAAGTATGATATCAATACAACCCAAAGAAAATTACTAGGAGATCCAAAAAATTCAACAAGCTGAGAGAAACAAAGTCCAAGTACAAAGCAAGGTAGGTTCAATTGTTTGAGGGTAGCAATGACTTGTCTCTTCATGTCCACCTGCAAAGTAATACCAAACCTATTAACAACCACATTTTGTATGGTACGTTGTCATCTTCTCTGCCTATGTTGAGACTATATTCTCATTTTGTGGTAATAATTACATGATTGCCAAGTCTAAAATAGATGTTCCAAATCTCAAGTTGTTTATCATTTCACATGTTTTCATTCCTCCCAAATAGTCAATAGCACATACGTCATTTTGTAGTCCTCTTTATGATGAGTCTAATTACTTGATTACTGTTAAATACAAACACGGAATTTCCATGAATGGTTACGCTTATGGAAATCTTAATAGGAATAACCTGTTATGTATTGATTGTCATCCATCCCAAAGTTGACTGTGTAAATCCCACTATGGTCAAGGATTCAATTGGTGATATAGAAAAGACACATAGGAACACTTGCATATGCTCCTTTGTTGAAAAGTTGGATGCCAAATCAATTATGTTTCATCCTAAATTAACCAACCTATGTCCTATTGAATCAACCAACAGTTCTAGTGAACCAAAGTATGATATCAATACTACCCAAAGAAAATTACTAGGAGATCCAAAAAATTCAACAAGTTGAGAGAAACGAAGTCCACGTACAAAGCAAGGTTGGTTCAATTATTTGAGGGTAGCAATGACTTGTTTCTTCATGTCCACCTACAAAGTAATACCAAACCTATTAACAACCACATTTTGAATGGCACTTTGACATCTCTGACTATATTCTCCTTTTGTGGTAATAATTACATGATTTCCAAGTCTAAAATAGATGTTCCAAATCTCAAGTTGTTTATCATTACACATGTTTTCATTCCTCCCAAATAGTCAATAGCACATACGTCATTTTGTGGTCCTCTTTATGATGAGTCTAATTACTTGATTACTGTTAAATACAAACACGGAATTTCCATGAATGGTTATGCTTATGGAAATCTTAACAGGAAGAACCTGTTATATATTGATTGTCGTCCATCCCAAAGTTGATTGTGTAAATCCCACTATGGTCAAGGATTCAGTTGGTGATATAGAAAAGACACGTAGGAACACTTGCATATGCTCCTTTGTTAAAAAGTTGGATGCCAAATCAATTATGTTTCATCCTAAATTAACCAACATATATCCTTCTATTGAGTCAACCAACAGTACTAATGAACCAAAGTATGATATTAATACTACCCAAAGAAAATTACTAGGAAATCCAAAAAAATCAACAAACTGGCAGAAACAAAGTCCAAGTACAAAGCAAGGTTGGTTCAATTGTTTGAGGGTAGCAATGGCTTGTCTCTTCATGTCCACCTGCAAAGTAATACCAAACCTATTAACAACCACATTTTGTATGGCACTTTGCCATCTTCTCTGCCTATGTTGAGACTATATTCTCCTTTTGTGGTAATAATTACATGATTGCCAATTCTAAAATAGATGTTCCAAATCTCAAGTTGTTTTATCATTTCACATGTTTTCATTCCTCCCAAATAGTCAATAGCACATATGTCATTTTGTGGTCCTCTTTATGATGAGTCTAATTACTTGATTACTATTAAATACAAACACAGAATTTCCATGAATGGTTACGCTTATGGAAATCTTAACAGGAAGAACATGTTATATATTGATTGTCGTCCATCCCAATGTTGACTGTGTAAATCCCACTATGGTCAAGGATTCAGTTGGTGATATAGAAAAAACACATAGAAACACTTGTGTATGCTCCTTTGTTGAAAAGTTGAATGCCAAATCAATTATGCTTCATCCTAAATTAACCAACCTATATCCTTCTATTGAGTCAACCAACAGTTCTAGTGAACCAAAGTATGATAACACTACTACCCAAAGAAAATTACTAGGATATCCAAAAAATTCAACAAGCTGAGAGAAACAAAGTCCAAGTACAAAGCAAGGTTGGTTCAATTGTTTGAGGGTAGCAATGACTTGTCTCTTCATGTCCACCTGCAAAGTAATACCAAACCTATTAACAACCACATTTTGTATGGCACTTTGCCATCTTCTCTGCCTATGTTGAGACTATATTCTCCTGTTGTGGTAATAATTACATGATTGCCAAGTCTAAAATAGATGTTTCAAATCTCAAGTTGTTTATCATTTCACATGTTTTCATTCCTCCCAAATAGTCAATAGCACATATGTCATTTTGTGGTCATCTTTATGACGAGTCTAATTACTTGATTATTGTTAAATACAAACACGGAATTTCCATGAATGGTTACGCTTATGGAATTCTTTACAAGAAGAACCTGTTATATATTGATTGTTGTCCATCCCAAAGTTGACTATGTAAATCCCACTATGGTCAAAGATTCAGTTGGTGATATAGAAAAGACACATAGGAACACTTGCATATGCTCCTTTGTTGAAAAGTTGGATGCCAAATCAATTATGTTTCATCCTAAATTAACCAACCTATATCCTTCTATTGAGTCAACCAACAGTTCTAATGAACCAAAGTATGATATCAATACAACCCAGAGAAAATTACTCGGATATCAGAAAAATTCAACAAACTGAGAGAAACAAAGTCCAAGTACAAATCAATGTTGGTTCAATTGTTTGAGGGTAGCAATGACTTGCCTCTTCATGTCCACCTGCAAAGTAATACCAAACATATTAACAACCACATTTTGTATGGCACTTTGCCATCTTCTCTGCCTATGTTGAGACTATTCTCCTTTTGTGGTAATAATTACCTGATTGCCAAGTCTAAAATAAATGTTTCAAATCTCAAGTTGTTTATCATTTCACATGTTTTCATTCCTCCCAAATAGTCAATAGCACATGTCATTTTGTGGTCCTCTTTATAATGAGTCTAATTACTTGATTATTGTTAAATACAAACACAGAATTTCCATGAATGGTTACGCTTATGGAATTCTTTACAGGAAGAACCTATTATATATTGATTGTCGTCCATCCATTGATGGGAACATTGGATGGTTGATAAATAGTTGTAGGTTCTCATTGTTCAGTACAAATTTTTCATTCAAGGAACACTCCAATGACAAAATTTTATGAAAAGGAAGTCATCCAAATTTGTTGTTGTGCATGCAATACATAGTTTGTATCCTAGTGATTAGTTGTTAATAAACTATAACTTTCATAGACTACCAACTTGTAATAGAACTACCTTTAAACATCCCCTTAAGGCATAGAAAAAAATTATGGAGTAATTGTATTTTTAAATTTTCAATTACTATTGGGGAAAAAATTCCACACTTCTAATAAATATTTGATCCATGTTTGTACATACTAAATGCATTGTGTTTACTAATATCATAGATTTAATGTTCAATATTTTTCCAATCAAGATTTCGACAACAAAAAATTTGTCTACCATTTACCATTGCACCCCACTACAATATCAAATCAATAAAAAGTTGTTAAAGGAGCACAACTTAGAGCGGAAGCATACTAAGCATTGTTGAATCAACCACCCATTCAATTCCCACTATGTCATAAGTTACCAATCCAAGACATCAATAAAAACACTAGCTCTTGGGGATGAAGATAATAATATAGAGGTGGGTATGGATGATTTCTTATAGGACAACCATGTCATGGAAGGAATGTTATTACATGCATTCTAACAAGATGAGCTAGGGGATGATATTCATATTGTCGATACCTTCTTCAAAAGCCTAAAATATGCTTCCACCACCTCTCTCTTTGGACATGGGTCAAGGTCTGCCCAACTAGGGACAACAATGTTATCATACAACTTGAAAGCAATGTATGTTAAGTCAAATTCGTGTTTTTCAACCCAACAGAGGCAACTGACCATCAAGTCCCCTATATGTTAACGAATATCGTCACACAATCAACAATGAAAAGGGATTCTATGCATGTTTGATGACAATGTACATTTTCATTGCCTACTAATTGTAGATTACTCAAAGATATTCCAAGTGGTAATGTCCTCTCCACATCAAAATTTTCATTATGGATTATCTATTAAAGTGAGCTACCTACAATAACCATTACCTTTGTCATACTAGTAAAAGCCATTACATTTGCATTCTCCTCCACTTTATATTGTAAGAACCTCAATCATCTTTCCATGTTACCTCTCAACCACGGCCCTAAAATCCTAGAATGTTTGAAGATCATCTAACTAGTATTTAATAAAATACATCAAACTTTTTCTCAAAAATTCATAATAGAGTTCTAGTGGAACACAATAACATGCATGCAACATTTCCAACTCCCTATACTCTCTTTGCCGAATTTCTCCCTGTGTTGTTTACCTAAGTTGCAAGCTTTACAAATACATTCCCCCTAAACTTGATGCAAACTATAAACCATATACCATCTATAAATTTCTTTCAAAGTGCAAGACTTAGTACTTTGAATGACCATCCATTTGGTGCCAAAGTTAACTTTTGAAGGAGTTTTAGGCCACTAATGATGTGGTTATAACTCCCATTTGTAAGCATAGGTTTATTACAAACATTTAAAAAGGCCAAAACAAAATGCAAAAAGAGTTGTAGAAACAAGATCCTTGCTCTCCATCTTTTCACTTTAATATTAAGAGGATCTCTTATATTCCCAAGTCTAGTAAGATTATTTGTAAATTTTCACTATATGCCATGTACAAAACTTTTAGAGTGTTCTAAGGCTATTGAGAGTTCTTCACATTTTGAATGTGATAAGATATCATCTAAGCCACCATACCAATAATAGCAAGAGCTTTTATCCGTCTTCATATGCTTCCTTTTCATCCAAATTATTTACCCTAAGCACCTTTTCATGGTCTACAATGTTATAAAGCCTTCTCAATACAATGATGCTTTAACTCTGAATTTCCCAAGATTTCTTACCATCAGCCTATGTGATCAGAAATAGAGCGCCCTAAACATAAGTGTCTCTATAAGGTCATTGATGTGCTCTATAAACAGTTTGCCCCTAGTTCAGATACTCCTATCCTAAATGTAAAACTCTTTAGAGAGTTTCTCCAACTCTATAGTCCAACTCACACCCTAATAAGCAAGAATTTTCCAGCACCTGGATGACTGTCAAATATGACTATTTTGTCCAACTCTCAACCTGCAATTTTCCAACACATGATCTGACATTCAAAGAGAACTACTCCCCCTTAGACAGGGCTACATTTACCTGTGTCTTGCAACTCTCTCACACTACCAATCTAGAATAAGCGACAAAGAGACAAGTAAACAGAACCATAGCATACACCTCACTGAATTGTGAGCACCTACACCACATTTCAATATGAGAATTGCTACGTTTGACATAAATTTAATGATCTAAGATGACACTTTTCAAATATACAGATTCATTTCACCAAATATCTAACTCATCACTGTAACCAAATCCTATGCTTCTCCTGAAAAGAGGATCATAATTGCAACCATACTTTCTCCGGTTGGAGTGAAATGAGAAAAATAGTATGCCACTGCTTCTAGGCCAACTCTTAATTGATCAGTAACCTCTCAAGAACCCCATCACTAATGTCATTATGTTTACCCAACCTGTTACATGTACTTTCCAACAGCTCAAGCCACTCTTGGAACCTCCTTGTAAGCCAGTTATGCTACTTCAAGTGCTGTTTTACCTACAACAAAATTCTGGGTAGCCAGTCCAAATATACATTAACAAAGTATTGAATAAATTGCAGAGGGCAAATATTTGAAAATCCTAATCAGAACATTGAGAACAATTAAAAGTTCATTAAGTTGACCTTTATGACCACACTTCAATACACTTGCTATTTTGGATGCTGCCTGATTCACAGAAAAAAAAAACATGTTTCAAGACCTGTGCCTCCAGTTAAAGATTATCAAGGGTTGTAAAAAGTGCAACGGCAGATTATCTTACCCACACTTTCATCAAAATTTACAATGGAATGGGTTATTACATGCAGATCATTCTTCTATAAAATGAGGCAAACCTACATCATCTAGATGAGTCTCCAAATGTATTCCGGTGATGTTCAAAGAATACAAACTGAAGCAGAAGTGAATACCTGAGAAAATGTATATACAAACACAACCCCTTTAAATCTAGTAACCACAAAAGAAGCTAACAGAAGCTGTTAGCAAACAACCTCAATGGCAGTGAAATCATCTTGGAATAACAAAAATAACAAAAGTTTTAATCTAGCTCACTGCACTTGTAATCCAAGGGAATTCAAATCCCTCGGACTATGCAAGAAAGAAACTAGAAATAGAGAACTTGCACAAAAGCTTGTTATACTGTTTGCACTGCTAGTTTTACTAGTTCTTCTGCAGGCATAATCATCATTGAGATTAAGTCACATACTACTTTAGGAAACCAGTTTTTTCTTCTGCCATTTTTGCATGGCAACAAGCTGTCTTCTGTTAAATTGCACTATTATGAACATGGAACAGCCCTGTTCTGAACCAATGCCTTGATAATGATAAAAAGTCTATGAATAACAGTCGACTTCGAGGGGTAAACCTCCTTTTACAATATATTCAATGCACAAGACAAGATCTGATGAACCTAAGACTAAAAACCTGGAGTGTAGACCTGTGGTTGTTAGGTCTAGAACATGGCCATCATGTTTTCCATCATTTTTGTTTAAAACCCCTGTTGCTGCCATGCAAGGCATGAAAAATGGATTCCGTTGTTCTCAACCAGCTGAGAGTTGAGCAATGCAGGGAGCCCAGAGTCAGCAGGAACCCTGGAAGGGTTGCAAGTGGCAATAACATGGGGCAAAATGATAGTGAGTCAATCCAAAGCAAGAAATAGTCACGGAATAGGGCCTACAGGAAAAAGACACTAGTGTCGGAGCATGCCACAGATTTCGGCAGTGGTTCCACAAGTTGTATGAGCAGTACAAGCATTAAAATAGTGGTAAAGGAGTAAAACCAGTGACGCCACTAGTCATGAACAGGAACCACCACTACAAAAGGATTTTTAAAGCTTTTGCAAAAATGCAAAGAGGGCAAGGGAAACCCAAGCAATAATAAGCAGCCTACATGCCGATGGTCTAGAGACAGGTTGGTGATGTCAACGTGTCTGGAAATCTCTCAAACTGCTTGAAGACAGCTCAAAGGAGGATCCTCGGCAGGAAGAAAATCCACAAGGAGGCCGGAACTGTGGAGCTGTTAAAAAACCCTGACCTTAAAGCTATCATATCAATTGATATGAGCACAAAACGACAATGCAAAAATCACTCACATAAGGAATACCTAATATAATATATAGTTGAACTAAGCCAACTATAAACTTAAGGACTAAGTCTCATCAGGTGCCTTAGCTAGATATTTCCACTACTAAAAGTGCAGCCTATTTAAAGTAGTGTTCCCCAAGTTAAAGCTAGATTGATCACACCTAAAGGTAATATAGCTATTAAAACCTTGTTTTTTACTTAGATACCAATGGACTAGATAACATTGTTCTCAATCTATATAACATGGAAATTTCACAATTTCACAGACATCCAGGTTCATGAAAAAAGGTAGTGTGTTATGTCAGTGAGGTCCATTCTTTCTGTTTCTTCTGGACAACCCAGACTTCCCATTTTTCTTGACAACAATGTTTGCTACATTCACAGAGAAAACACATAAGTTTCAAGACCCTCCAAGTGCCTCCAGTCAAATATTCTCAAGGATTGTAAAAAGTGCAACAGCAGATTATCTAACCTGCACTTTCACCAACATCATTTACAATTAATTGGGTTATTACATGCAACTCATTCTTCTACTGACAAGTCAAACATACAATATAGATGAGTCTCCAAATAGATTCCGTTGGTGTTCAAGGAATACAACTGGAGCAGAAATGAATGCTTGAGAAAATGCATCCAGAGAGGCAACCTATTTAAATCTGGTAACCAGAAAACAATCTCACTGACGATGAAGTCATCCTGGAAAAAATGAGATCACCCACAATACAAAATTTAATAAAAAAAAAGTAGAATTGTTTTCCATGATGACATCCCTGTGTGTAAATAGGAATGCATGTGAGTACAAAACTGACAAATCCAAGCAACCCAACTCCACTAAAATGGCAGCCACCAACAAGCTCCAATTCTCTCATCGCCTGCGCATGCCTCGACCTCGACCACGGAAGCCACCACCGCGACCTCGTCCAGCCATTGCATTTGCTGCCCCTTCTCCTTGAGCACTCTCAGACTGCAGTCAAATATGACTTACATGAGAATTCTTCTCGTAGAAGACATGCCAACAGTTGATAGGTAAAAGGCACAAATAACTCAAAACCTACCTTTGGATTTTTCACCGTTTCATCCACACTCAGAATGAGACAAGCGGCTTCTGTGGCAGCATTGATTGCATTTATCTGCAATAAACAAGATCTTACAGATATTAGATGAAAAGATCAAGGAAGTTTTAAAATTTAATCTGATTTTCTATAACAGAAAACCAGGTAGATAGAAGTATGCAAGCAACAAATCCATAATCACCTTTACAACAGCAGGCTCCCAGACAAAGTTTGCAAAAGAATCAGCAATACCTCCTGTATTTATATCCACTCCATAAGGTGCACCCTCACCTAATGAGAAAACAAAGGTCAGGATCACCTCATTTACATCATGCATACTAGAGAATATTGAAAATGAAACAAAATATAAAAAAATCAACCAGATGGGAGAGCATGCTTCTGTCTCAGTTTGTTTAGCACATCCGTTGCATCAAACCCAGCATTTTCACAGAGTTGGCGTGGAATAACCTGATAAATAACAATTGAAATTGATCCCAGATAAATTTCATTAAACAGTACAATTTGTGTTATGAGTATCACATTCTCACAATGCACATTCTATCAATTTAACAAGCTCACCTCTAGGGCTTTTGCATAGGAATTGATAAATAATTGTGACTTTCCTGCTATGGTTCGAGCATGCTGTCTTAAATATCTGCTAATCTCCATCTGCAAGTACTCAAAGGAGTTTCAGCGAAATTTTAAGGTATAATCTGCTACAACCAAGAACTGATACCATTCATTCAACAAATGCACTGTTAGGCTTTAGAAAGCTATAAAAATTGGACATACATCAATTGCACCGCCACCAGAAACAATGGTAGAATTCTTCATTGCTCTCCGAACTATCATGATGGCATCATGCAAACTCCTCTCTGCCTCATCAATGAACTGCCAAATGCCAAAATATTTGAATGGATTTTTACCTTTACTTGAAAAATGGAAAATGCTAACAAAAATTGGTAGAACCCTCCGCAGTTGCACCATGCCACAAAGAATGGCTGTGTTATACCTGATCCGCACCACCTCGTAAAACTATTGTTGCAGTCTGCCCAGATGGGCATCCACTGAATATATTGAATCGCTCATTGCCAACTTGTCTTTCTTCAAAAAGTTCACAGGTTCCAAGTACCTACCAAATAAACCAGATTAACTAATAAAGACCCCCTTCAACCACTCTTAAACAATTTTAGTGTTTTACCAGTAATAGCAAACCTCAGGCACAATGTTGTTCACAGAAGTTTGCACTGATCCACCAGTGGCAGCAGCAACACGCTGTAGATCCTCCTCTGCTACACGCCCCGCAGCGAAAATATCTCGATCGGCAAAGTACTGCATATAGCCATAATTTCTGTTTATATACCAAACAAAAATATTTATACTCTTGACAAATGACCTCTAAAAACAACAGCTCTATGCCAGCAAGAAGACCTACTTGAGTTGCCAGATCACCAATCGCCAAACGAGATAGCACAATTTTAGCCCCACCTTTTACACACTTGTCCAGTTTATCATATATAATATTCCATTCTGCATCTACAATTGATTGATATTTTGTTGGATCTGACAGCCTGTACAGTAAGAAAAATCCAGTTACAGCATAAACTTTTGAAACGTTAACAGTGATAATCTGACGTCTAAGCTCGGCCTTAGAAATAGCAATATCTTGTTTTAGAATAAATACACAAAGTAGGTTAGTTGCAGGCTCACCTAACTTCCGCATTTTCCTTTTCTGATTTAAGCTCCAACTCAACATTTAGAAGAAGAATTTTAGCATTCAGAAACTTCTTTGGTTGTTGTTCAAAACCAGCATATGAAAACGTCTTTTTGAAAGCAACGCCCTTCACTAAAAATGAGTCACGCATGTTTCCTCCTTGTACCTGTAAGTAAGAGTAGAGTTCAAGCCTTGTAAATACAAGAAAGTTGGTTCAGGAGTAACAACATCCAATCTATGCGTGGATAGTAAGGAACACCACCAATTATGGAATGAATAACAACCAAAATAAGATTCCAGATTTGGTCCACTCTGAACACACAAGTTTCCCACTAATAAAGCAACTTGATCCCTGCTGCTAGTTGTTCAGTTTGACAATTAATGGGCTTGAAATGTAGCCATATGTGCAACCTAAGACAGGGATGAACCCTTATGACTCTCCTAGAGAGAGAAGACTCAAGATGCTTCACTTGTATTCTAAATTGTTTTGTTTTTGTTCATATCGGTCAAAACCCTGCACACCTTCATTTTTTATTTGCTTGTGAATAGTGATGTTAACAAAGAGAGGGTTCAGAATGTAATCAATATAAGTTGCAGATGGCTGCAATACACTTGAGGGAATTTGAAAAGCAGTCTGCGAAGATTAAAAACTTACTATTTAGAACATACCTACAAACTCAACTCAGATGAAAAACAATGAAAATTTTGACCTTAATAGGAGATGACACTGCTAGGACTAAAGGCTGAAGCCTGAAATTAGATTAAAAATCAGAGATGCAAGAATATGGATTTCAAATGGAGCAAAGGACATGTTGTTGATCTTCTAGATCTTGAGGGAAATGCTCGAGGAAACCCCTAGAAACTTTCTGACACCCCCATGGAGTCAATAAAATAAAACTGAAATAGAACTGCGAACAGTTTAGTTTGGCAGTTGATGGGCATGAAATAGAACAATTCAGGTAACGTCAATTTACTAGGGCTGAAAATAGCCATTTACTCAGATGTGTCTCCTGCAAACAGAGAATGTTGCATTCTTATTTAATATTATTTTATGATTGTTGCTATAAGTTCGTTATTTTGCCCATTTTCCAGATGGTTGTGACATCAGAGATGGAATCATAACACTTGATCACGTGAATCTCTGATAGGAGATGACAGGCAAAGCTAAAATTATATTTATAAGAATGATACTTATATCTCACTAAATCGTCTAGAGGACCTCCAAAATCGCCTTGTGAACAGACTTTGCCGAAGTATTTTGGCAGAGTTGGGAATTCTTGACACAATGTTACAGTTAAAGAAGAACAAAACATTATGGGTCTTATACAGCTTGCAGAAAGTCTTCTAGCGAATCTCCAAAATCTTCTATGGGTTCAAGTTCCATGTATGTGCTGGATTTGAGCACCAGAAACACTTAAGTTTTCAACTTAAAACATTTACCCCAGTTTCTAGAAAACATTTTGTAATATATGCCATTTCATTGTGTGATTGGATTTTATTATCAAAATAAGACTTGCACCAAGTTTTGAGGATTGGGGAGGTGCCCCTTGATTTCCAGGGATTGAGGGGATATATATTCCAGATTCCAATAGGGTATTAAATACATAAAAACCTAAAAGTATGAAAGTGTAAAAATACACAAAGTAGTTATAACATTACTGAACCATTCCACATGAAACATACACCAATACAATCCATAAAAGATTGATTTTGAACAGTGATAATAGAAATGAGTTATCATCCAAAAATGGCAAAATGAAAAATGTATGTGCTCACTACTCATACTAGATAGCCTATTAGCTTATACTGATACTAGGGCTATCCTAAACAGCTTGAGCTTCACTGGCTTCTGTTGCATCATCACAGTCACCTCCCTCCAATATAATGTCATACAAGGGCACACCAACCAAGCCTATCTGTGGATACATATTAAATTTATGAATTGCAGTCTTCTACTTCAAGGCTATTAAAAATAATTCAGCCTTACTTGTTTCTATTGCATCATCAGCATCACTGCCCTCCAATATAATGACACACCAACCAAGACTATCTATGGATTTAAAGTACCCTCATCAATTTGTTAGGCATTCTCAGAGTCTACAGTGCTAGAAGCCACTATAAATACTGTGTAGCATTCCTCGTTCGAAGGCAAAGACTACTATAAACAAAAACAAGTATTCCAACTCCTATGCATTAGCAAATTGTCAATTCTCTTGAGCTTTGTCCCCGTGCATCTTCCACCATCCAGTTAGGGCTAACTAATTTTGAAAAAATTCAAAATTGTTATCATATTATCCTGGCTTCAAATTATTTCAATATGGCTTCACAAAACCCTTCCTTCACCTTAAGATCATTTATGGGCGCAACAGAGCCCAAAATCTCTAAATACCACTTGGGATTAAGTTCATAACAACCATGTAAAGAGGGATGTTCATCTTTTTCCACTTCTTCTCTTTACCTTTTGTTCTTCAAAAACAATGATGGATCTCTCTGACAACAATGGATTTTATTTTGTTAACAATGTTATCAATAAACTCTATATCACGCTATCGATTGCCTCATATATCATGTTATCAATTGCCTCATATATCTCCCCAAGACTAGGGGATTTTGACAATGCCTAGTCCACTTTACAAGAAACTATGCTCAAAACAGATGAAATCTATATGTTTCTTCCAAAGAAACATATATATATAACCTACCACGTCCTCCTAGCCCTATGTGTCGCCTGTCCACACATTGGACACGTACATACACTCAGGACACATGATGCCAACATGTCAGACACATTTCCAACACTATAATCACATGTCCCAATGTGTCGGACACTCCAAACACCAAAAAGAATTAAAAAATTTCACAAAATTCAAAAAGTGTGCAGATGTGTCCAATGTGTCAATAAATGTGTCCCAAAGTGTGATTTATGTATTTGTATTTTCTAAATAATCAAAACATTTACCTCTTTGTCTGTATTTCACATCTGTAATTTTAATATTTTTAAAAATTATAATTACACACACACACACAACCCCAAGGGTTGGCTCAATCGGTTGAACCCTCCACCCAACACATGTTGCTGACAGGGAAGCCATTGGTCACAGGTTAAAATCCAGTCAAGTCCCTCCAGGTTACCAGACACTATTGTGGCTCATGGTTGAGCCACCCTCCATCCAAATATTCCGAGAAAGAGTAGGGAATACCCACGAGGTTTGCCTTGGGAATACCCAATATAAAACGTGTCCCCTCATGTCATGTTTGGGAGGTCTACATGTCCTATGTCAAACAACCATGTCTGCAACTTGGCATATCATGTGTCTTAGCATATAACAATATGGATATCTTCATGCCAGCAAGCTCAAGACTCAAGTATATTTGTGTCAACTTTTATGAGTAAACATTTATTTCAAGCTTCCAAAAGACATAAATATCATTAGTTAAAAGTATAATTAACTTTTGCCCCCTCTTGTATTTGATATCTACCACATCTCTTACTTCTATTTTATGAAAAGCTTAACCTATAATAATAATACCCATTGTTTACAAAAGATTTCCTTACAATCTCAAAAGCTAGTGTTCAATATCAACATTGTTACAACTGTGAACTCCTCTCTTCCACTAGCTATAACCACCCTTTCATACTGTTAGATTTTTAGGGTAAGTTGAAAACAGCAGTCTCTTTTAAAAATAATGCAAACTAGTTAGATCTGAAGCACAAACAACCTATAGAGATAGATCTATAATAAGCAGTGACAGTAGAAAATATGTCAGATCTTAAAACCACAAAAGCAGATCAAGAATAAAACA
This sequence comes from Picea engelmannii, assembly GCA_009831015.1. Classification (NCBI taxonomy): domain Eukaryota; kingdom Viridiplantae; phylum Streptophyta; class Pinopsida; order Pinales; family Pinaceae; genus Picea; species Picea engelmannii. Next base: position 2,597,099 of record ML776587.1, on the reverse strand, counting down.
GTAACAGCAGTTTAGACTAGGCTTATTCAATATCAAAGTAAACTCAGACTGTATGCAATAACCAGGTTCAGATCATAGACATTGAAAACAGTTCTATGGATGCAACTGTAGATTTATATTTCAGACAGTAATAATGATAACAGTGCTGTAAAACTTAGATTTCAATCAATAACAAAATCTCTTCTACAAGTAACAGCAGATCTATATAGATTGTAGCTGCAGGGTTGTATCTAACAGTAGAG
>ML776587.1:2559095-2590738 GCA_009831015.1 Picea engelmannii | reverse complement strand
AAATGCTTGGTCCCAGACCAAGACTCTCATGCCCCAGGCATGGTTACCCTGGTTACAAACCAGGGGCCCTAGAGATATCTAGGGTCTTCAAATGCTTGGTCCCAGACCAAGACTCCCATGTCCCAGGCATGGTTACCCTGGACCCAGTCCAGGGGCCCTAGACATTTGTCTAGGGTCTTTATCAATTAGGTCCCAGACCACATACCCCAGGAGTGCACTGGGGGCCCTAGATCTTGTCTAGGGTCTTAGCCATCCTCCAGGAGAATGGCTCTCGCTGCTGCATGTAAATTTAACACATACCTTTGTAGAAGACAATGCACTTGAGGTATAAGTTGGTCTACATTTATGGGCAGTGGAAAATAACCGATCACTCTTGTCCTAAACAAAAGTGGTTCTTTACTAAATTATTTCCCATCTCCCAAATTCTCAAAGCTGGTTTTTCTTCCACATTGTTTTGCTCATTGATAGAAATACATAAAAAACCACAACATCAGCATGCAAAGAGTTTATCATCCATGGCTAAACTTTATAAGTACTTTGGTGAAAGCAAGGTGAGAATTCAAAGATGGAACTTTTAGTTGATGTGAGATAGACTGGGAGATCATTATTATTCTTTGAATGTTTACACATAAGATGGAATGTTGTCCATAGACACAACATTTCGTCACAAATCTATGTAAATGAGCTATCTATAGAGTCGTAGTTCAAAGCTTTATGAGATTATGCTTATAAATGGCCATTTAAAATAAATAAGGCCTACAGTACACTATTATGGCTATTTAAAGGCTCAACTACCACTTAGTTTGACTTTAGCCTGTAATGTTGTACATTGTATCTAGTCAATGTGTGTGGCAAACCCCACTTGCTATCCACTCATGTAAGCAATCAGCCCTTCCTAACAATTAATACAATAGTCTATCTTTGGAGTTCTTCCTCCAACCTTTGTAGGGTTTGTAGGTTCAAATCAATTGTGGGTGTGCAGGTGCCCCCAACCCATCTTGGGTGAATATAAATATTTTAATAATGTGGGTAGGTGGTGGACCCTCCCCCCTTACCCTCATGCACCTAAATTTCAAAAATAGCATCAACATCATTGCACCCACCCCCAAAAAACTTGGATTATTGAAAGGATGCAATTATATTGCCAAATTTGTAGAAATTGGAAGGCAATAATTATGTGGTCTGGAAGTTTATGATTGAAAACAATGTGGTTGTTAGGAAACTATGAAATATTGTCAAGGGAGAGCAACAGAGATGAAATGATGTCGGTGAACAAGAAGGTCAATATGATGGAGGCAAAGAAGCATTGACCATTATTGTATTAAAGTGAGAGATGGTATAATTCTACATCTGCAAGACACAAACACATCACAAGAATCTTGGAACATGCTGAAGGTATTGTATGAGGCCTCGAATTAGACTTGAATCCTTTATCTGAGGAACTAATTTTGATCTTTGACGATTGCAAAAGATGATTAAGTGGAAGAGCCCCATATCAGGCCTAAAAAAGGTAGAGATCAGCTAATCGTTGTGGGTGAAAATTGTAAGCAAGAAACTTGTCTTCATTACATTTAATGATATTCCTAGTTTATTATGAGTCTCTGTTACAAGTATCAATTTGTCAACCACAAATAACATATTAACTTTTGATGGGCCAGGTAGATAATTGTTGCAAGAAGGGCAGAAAAATAAACTCTACAATGAAGATAGTGACTCTATAATGGCCTTTGCAGCCAAGCATAAATGCAAAGGAAAAAATGTTATCCAACCCAGGGTTAAAAGAGGCAACCACAAGTAACGCAACACCAGGGAGGATGAATGCTAGAAAGATAACTCTAGCTTGAAACCTAAAGTGTTGTTACTGCAGTAGGCCTGTTAATTTTTGAAGGAATTGTAGAAAAAAGGAAATCTGATTTTCCAAAACAGACACATCCTAACAATTATATTGAAGAAGATAATGAAAAAATCAATCAATTTAAGTTTCTTGCGGCTTCTAAGAATATAGATGCAGATGCATGGTAGATCAACACTTCTCAAGATTTAGAATTGTTCGCCGCTTTAGATGAATGTGAAAATCAAGGAGAAAAAGGTATGCCTGGAGGCAATGTATTACACAAGGTGCAAGGACAAGGGAAAGCGCCAATGAAGATGCCAAGTATTAAAGAGGAATGTTGCTATATGTTCCAGGACTTAAGAGAACCTGCTCCTTGTCAGTCAAACTGCAAAACAACTCTACAAAATAGAGTTAAATGAGAATAAGTGTCTCAAAGGATAAAAAGAATCACTATAAGGTGGTTGCAGAAGGCACTGAAGATAATGTCTTACACAAGTTTACAACTACAACAGCAGAACAATGGGTTCTAATCGCTGAAGTCAATTCATAAAAACAACTTTGGTACGACAGGTTTTGTCATTTCAATTAGCAAAGCCTTGTACTTTTAAAGAAATTAAATACGGTGCACAGTTTTCATTTTATCAAACAAATATCACGTCCATGAAGCTAGACATTGCATGAAGGCAAAACAAACCATTAGAGTTGGTGGACAACAATTTCTGTGGTCTCATGAGAATTTTGTCACTTGATAGGTCTAATTATTTAATAACATTTATTGATGACTTCACAATAACGATATGGGTCTGAAAGGCAAAGCACAGAGCAACAGGCATTGCAACATGTGAAGTGAGATTGGAGAGGGTTCTAGGCGACATGAAACTTCGACAAACTCAAGCCACAACCCTTTACTGCAAGTTGCATCATGTCACCAAGACATAAGAGCAAAACCAAGAAGTTGAAGTTGTCATTTACATGAATGAAGATCAGTTTGCTAATGTCTTCACAAACATATTGAGCAAGGTGAAGATTCAGAAGTTTAAGAAGAAGCTGTGTAAAAATGAAATAAAAACGGTTCTTGGAGGGGTGTTAGAGATGTAACAAACATTTTTAGCAGATCCCTATCTCTAATAAAATTAGAGATAGAGCCAAGTTTACAAGAAAATGACAGATTTGGAGAGAACCAATTTTATTTAGTCTTTTCTTGGCTGGAGGATAAGTTATACTCATCTGTCCAATTTTGGATCAATTTTTGTACAATATGTTCCTATGTAATACAAAAAATTGATATTGGCATGAAAAATATGAGTCAGAAATATCTCATCGTCTTCTTTGTGTACGTTTTGAAAAACCAACAAGTCCTGATATCCACCACATTCCTATTTTACAATGCTATCTTACCTCAGCATCAACCATATATATTAGAAAATTGATATCTGCACCCCCCTCATGAAGGTACAAGTAAAATTACGATACTAAATCAGTCTAAGTTCGACTATTGTAATGAAACTTGTTAATCAAATTAATAAAGGCATATTTGTAACTAGCTAAAAATAAATCTTTGCCAATCGTGACCTCCATTTTGCTAATAGCCATCTAATTTTGACCCTGTTTGGATTCAACCCACAAATGATGGCACGAGAGATCTTAAATGGACATTAGGCGGATAATTGTTTCAAGAAAAAATGGATAGCAAGAGGAGGGTTGTTAAACTGATAAAACTTGACACTATAAAACTCTTACAAACGATAGCTTAGTGAACACTGATTTGGTATCAACAGAAATTGCTACCTTCCACGAATACAGCCCATCAGAGTTTTCAACCTTTTAACCCATTTTAAACGAAGAATACCAAACAACAAGTGGGTAAGTTAAGAAAGAATTTTTGCTTCAGGTTGCTAATAACCTTTTGATCTTTTTGCTTCATACAAACCACATGCAAACACTATATGTACTATTGGGACCAAAAAGACAAAAATGCAACATGGACAGGGAGAACATTGCAAACTTCCCTGATATGTGTGAATTAATTTTCCTGCAAGAACCCATCACAATCTGTTGAACGACTGCTAGCCTCCTACATCTTTCCTTACCATTATCAGGGAAGCATACTGGATTAAACACGGTATGAAAGACAGCCAGTGCTGAATAGAAAGAAATGAGACCTTTGGCAGCCCAATATCCTAAATCATCAGTGTTCCTCAGCCTAGAGCATGATTAAAAAATCAAGCAATCAGGAACTCTTGAAGCATTGTTGGAAATGGGGCTCCCTAAAATAAAAGCACAAGCGGTGGTTCTTGCTGGAAAATGGGTTATGCACAAAATGCAAGGGGATGCACCTTGGCAGGTCTTAGTTCAATGCCGAATTTAGTGGAGTTAAGACATTCAGGGTATTAAAGGACATTTTCAACTGTATGACATAATTGGGAATGTTCAGAGTTTTGTTATTTCAGGTTCTTCCTTAAGAGGTTGTGGGTTGCTTGGCATGTTGTCTCTGGTTTTCTTGCTTGGTAGTTTTAGGTACCCCAGGATCCCTGGGATTTAGCATCATCATCGATTTGGATGTTCTCATCCCCCAGTGATCAAGCTGGACTTTAATCTAGGTTTTCATACAAAAGTTTGGAAAGGACTGGTCTCTTTTTGTAGAATCATGATCACAATGGCACACCTAGTGTGGTCTTAACTAAGCCTAAAGGGCCTTTGTCGCAAGATTCCTGAAGATTGTCCTTTTAAAATGCAATTACATGGGTTGGTTCCATTTTGGAGGGATTGGTTGCATTGAAACTTTTCCAATACAATGTTCAAACAAAAGAGTGGGGGCTTCAAGTCAACCACATATTTTCATGAGCTGGAGTCCAAAAGTAATGTGTGTACCGCTAGGGTTTCTTCCTTGGCTGCCATGGATTTTCTAGCTCTATTCTTCAAGCTTTCTCTCAAGCAGGGTTCCTCTAGTCTCTCTGACATTGTTGTGAGTTAGGGGCACAAAGAATAGTAATCTTCTTTGTCCACACTTCGTTCTAGAGGCATGCCTATGCAAAATCAGTGGCCTTTAGGTCCCTAGCTACTAACTCCTATAAGTGATGTAGTAGGGTCCTCCTCTTTTGAGGCAAAATCAGTGGCCTTTAGGTCCCTAGCTACTAACTCTACCAAAAGAGTGAAGACATCATCCTCTGCTAAATTAACAAGAGCTTAGACAAAATACCCAAACTTGAAATCACGATTGGGGAACCAAAGAGGAAATCTGTATTATTCCCAAACAAAACCTTGGTTGGGAATTTTGTATAGGTGTTATCAAACCAAAAAACCCTAGAAGCTTGGATCCAAAAGCAATGGGTTGCCCACATAAAAAAAAATCCAGTTCTACATTTGTTGTAAGGGTTATTTTGGTTTACATTTCCATACCAAAAAGATAGAGAATTTATTTTCAAAAATGGTCCATGGTTTTTAAGGTCCAATGGTTTATCCCTAAATAGATGGCCACTTGATTTCAACCCAGTTGAGGAAGTGCCCTCAATTGTCCTGGTATAGGTCAAGTTCCCTCGTCTCCTGTAGAAACTCTTGAAGCAATCAGGAATAAACAAGGGAAATTTATAACTAATATGAAATCTAGGTTTGGCAATATGGCATGTTCACACACGCTCGGATCTATCTATAAGTTAATCTTGAAGCTGGATTCCCAAAGGCAGTTGGGCGGCGGATAGACAATTGAATTCATGTCCAACAGCTAGATTATAATCAATGGTGGCTTGATAAGTAGTTAATATAGCCCCGACCATGGTTCAAGTCTCACCAAGTGACATGCTAGAGGTTGTGCTTGTGCTAGTTGGGGCTAGGTGTGAATCCTATGAAACTTTGGTGGAATGGATATCCCCCACTTGCCACTATTGAGATGAAGGTAATCAAATTAAATGGTTCCCCCATAATGCTAAATTTGGGCACATTAGCCTCATCCTAATAAGAGGAAGCTAGTTCAAAAAGAAAGCTAGATTCTAAGCAGCTTCCTTTTAAGTGCAAAGGTTGTAGATCCGAGAGGGTTTTTTTTTGCCTTAGCACCATTAACAACCTAGAGGAAGCTAGTTCAAAAAGAAAGCTAGATTCTAAGCAGCTTCCTTTTAAGTGCAAAGGCACATTAGCCTCATCCTAATAAGAGGAAGCTAGTTCAAAAAGAAAGCTAGATTCTAAGCAGCTTCCTTTTAAGTGCAAAGGTTGTAGATCCGCGAGGGTTTTTTTTGCCTTAACACCATTGACAACCCATCGCATTTACCAGTAACGCTCAATGACATCCAAATTGTCAACAAGTGGCCTTTAGTAACCTTTCTGCTTTCCAAAAGGCTTGTAGCAATGTTATTATGACCAAACCTTGACATAAAATTTTAGTGATTAAACCAAAGAATTTACGAGCACTGGTTATCACTTGAGGAAAAACTATTGACCATGGCACCACTGAAGGCCCCAAAAAAATTGTAACCAAGGTTTTCCACAGGATAATGGCATTCCTCTTGATGAATTTCCTATTGATATTGATAGAGATGAGTATGTTGTATTTTGTGATAAACTCAAATGGCACACATTATTGTGCTATTTCGTGGATCAAATTCAGCCCCAAGTTTGTTGTACACCCCTAGGTTAAGGAAGTCTAGGATCCACATGGTTGTCTCTACACAACTATCTATAACCTAATGAAAGGTATTTCCAGTGTCCTTTAAAGAGGAATCACACTAAAACGCCATTACTGCTCAGAGCCCATGGATTTGTTGCAATACCCTCATGGCTTTCTCTCCCTCGAAATAACTTTTCTACATACTAAATCACTCAATTGTGTTTCCCTGTCTAGGTTGAAGTCCTAGGGCTCCCTATTTAGTTCTAAAAATTTTTGGAGCGAATATCCACTCATTAGTAGCTTTATTTGTCATGAACCAATCAGATTATTTATCCCTAGGCCATAGAGGTGGGTTTGTTTTTGGTGTGTGCATAAGGGTTGGGGATAGAGTTGTGTTATCAGAAACCCCTTGAGAGGAGGCCCGAAATGCCATTCATCATTTCAAAGTCAGTATAGAGGGGATACACCCCGGATACACCATAGAAACATTTTAGTGTCATGCCTAATTTTTGGAAGCATTGTACCAAGTTTTAAAAAGCAAATCTCATGTTTCAAGGCAAATTGTGAAACGTTTCACAATCCTCAAAACATTTTTAGCCTCTAAGCTCACATTTCCAACAAAACAAATTATAAAACATTAAAAAAGCACAAAAAAACTAAAAGCAATCTTATAAACACCCTAGATAATATTTTAATGTTAATGTTGACTTTTACCTTCACTTATTTTAACTTAAATTTTAACATTAAAAGTTGAAATGGGACACTCATTTCAAGGCGTTTGGTGGCAGGTTCAAAGCCACTAACCCTCAAAAGTATGAAGTAAAATTTAGGGTGTTTTCAACTTTCAGTGTACTAAACACCTTTTACTACGTTTCAACATTTTTGCAAACAAAACCTAGTAGACCATGTCTCCTCTTCCCCATGAGCCACATAGGTGTGCAAACACTGATGATTTGAGGATAGTATAATGATATTTGGACTCTAGAGGACATTTAGGACCTCAATGTTTATGTCTCATGGTATTTCCAGATTTGGGATTCGTGGTAATGAACATTGAATATGGTGCAGAAGAGTGTTATAAAATTGAACATTGAATATGATTTGTAAAATGGTATTTTTAAATTTGAAATCATAAATGGTAATTTAAATTTGTTAACTCGTGGCTTTTTTGCATGTATATAATATATATGTGTGTTTATGTGTGTGTGCAAAAAAGACATGAGACACACACAGATGTCTTTATTAGTTATCACCAATGTTGTTTGAGATTTGACTAGTTCTGTGCCAACAAGTGCCCAATATGAATTCCCCTTAGTGATGCGCACTATTATATGCCAACAAGTTTAATAGGGATGCCATCCATGAATGTGGGGAAGCATCCCTTGGGTTCCCCACAAGGTTTTCCTTGGGAAAAAAGCCCCAAGGGTTAGCTCAATCTATTGAACTCTCCACCCAAGGAATGTTTCCAATAGGGAGGCCATAGGTCACATGTTCAAAACCAACCAAGTCCCTTGGGGTAACCAACTACTATTGTGGCTCGCAATTGTGGGTGTGTTCATGTTGTTGGAAAGGCATCACAAAATAACAAAAATGCCCCTCTAACTAGGGCATCACTAGACAAACCTCAAAGGCCTCAAGGCCAGTGCCAACCAAACGACAACTTCAATCACAAGGAAGGGCATCCTTGGTTCATCTCGAGTTGCTTCCTCGAGGGGGGAGGCCATAGGGCCAGGGCCCTATCATTTCCATGAGGAGATGGACTTCCAAACCTTGAATCCATGATGTAGGTAATGCCTTAGAATTCAATATATCAAGGACTTGATAAAACCCTGTCAAAATTCCATGGCACAAAAGATGTAGAAGTCGATAGTTAGTCTTAATATTGTTTAATTACAAGTGAAAATTGCAGATTCATGCTTCTAACAATGATGTACTATATATAGCCACACGCTTTTGTCTTTGTTTCTAAACATGCATAAGGAAGGGGTAGTATGGCAACACTCATTTAACTAGCAATAGAAACAATTGATATTAGCTCAATAATACACCCAACCCAAAGAACATTTAGGCAACTCCATTTTGGGATTGGCCAACATTTACATGTCAAATGACATTATTGAAAGGGTTGATTTTTAAAGGTGGATGGTCAATAATTTACATGAGGCCCACTAATTAATTTGCTGAGATTTTAACATGGTTGTAGCCCCATATGACAATGGATGAATTCAACATATAAAGATTCCCGACAAGGAGAAACTAACCAAGTATGGATTAAAGGCCATGTTGGCCTACATGACCCCAATAACTTACTAAAGAACGATTCAGTTGTGCTTTGGTATACTTGGTCCAAGAGGCACTCGTGGACCTTTTTAAAAGGTTTGATAGAGCCATGTTGTCAGAGCAAAGCACATTCCTTTTTCATTGTCAATGGGGCCATTTGATCCAAGTTGGTAAGGCTATCATCTATGATCATTGGTGTATTTACTCTCTCCTAATGTGAGGACAAGAAGCACATACATAACACTCAGTTCATGTTGAATGTAACCCACCTTCAGCAACCTAGGTGTAATAACACCATCCAAAAAAATATGTAAGGTTATTATAGGCCAAGAGAGGTTAAAGGTTGGATCCTCTAGTGGGGTGATGCCATCAATCTCGACACTACTTTCCTTAGGGTGTATGGACTACAAATTGTATCTATGAGGCGAAAGCATGTCACAAAGCAGTGAAAGACAAGCTAGAAGATCTCAAACAAAGATTAAGCTAGAAGATCTCAAACAAAGATTACAATTCTCTACATATGTTGAGGAATTACAAGCTTAATCTGCTAAAATGGAGCACTTTCTTAAGGTGGATGAAATCAAATGTGCTAAAGGAGCTTAGCTCTATGCCCATTTGCAATGGATAAAATCTAAGGATAGGCCAACCAAGCACTTTTTAAAGCTTTGGAATCTAAGTAAGCATCTAAAATGATAACGCCATCAAATCAAGAAGAAGTCACATCATGAAGACTAGAAGGATTGCAAAGGAGTTCATAGCCCATTATAGGGTTGTCTTTCAATCTCAGAGCCTCACTAATGACGAGAAGGTAACCATGCAAGTGTGCTTGGACACGATGTCCCACCAACATGAGAGCTTATGTGATCAATGTTTGACTCTTGATGAGTTGATCGTTACCTTGATGGAAATGGTTGATGATAAGTCCCCATGTCGTGAGGGATTGCCTTGTGATTTCTACAAAGTCACGTGGGATTCTATCAAACCTAATAAAGGTTTGATTTGGTTCAATCTTAAATCTTGAGATCCTAAGCTAATAACAATATTGAGGCCTATAACTTTGTTTGATGTACCATACAAGATAGTGTCCAAGGCCATGGCTTTAAGAATTAAACAAATTCTCCCGACCGTTATTCAACCTGAACAAACAAGATTTGTCACGATCATTTCATCCTCAACAACATTATCGTTGTTTGTGAAGGGATGGAATGTGCAAGATGCTTGGTTTGGATGCCTTATTCACCAAGTTAGATTTTGAGAAGGCTTAAGCCAAAGTGCAAAAACCTTTCATTTTAGCTATATGTTTAAAACATTAGGACTTGGTAAGTATTTCAAGTGGGTTGTGGAAACATTATTTTCAAAATCCTCAACCTACTTATCTATTAATCAAGATAAATGTAAAGAAATTGGATTGTTCATATCGATCTGGTAGGAATGTCGCCTTGCCCTACCTCTATAAGGAATAGTTGGTGAATCCTTCGGTTACCTTCTTCATCATAGAATGGCACAAGGGTTGTTTAAAGGTATACCATTGTTGGGGGCATATGGCTAATGGCCACTTTGCGAATAAATCTTTCATAACCATTCTCGACGATAAATGCTCAATGGACAACGCACTGGATGGTGTCCAAATATTTTATGAAGCCTCGAGTTCCAAAATCACAGAGAAAACACATTGCTTTGAGGAAAGCCAAAGGGACGTGACAAAATGGCCGCTTGCACAAGATTGGCCTTAGATCCAACAAGTGCATCTATTTAAATTTTTAAGGATCCTCTTCACCCTCCAAGCCTCTCCTAAGGATTTATGGGGTGGGGTGATCAAAACAAATTGAGAGCAAAATTCACAAATGAATAGTTAAGCCTTTGTCTCTAGATATAAGCGACTACACATGTCTACTATTCCTCATGTTGGGTCCCTTCTCTTAGGGATTATCAAAAACTAGAGAAGCTCCTCGTAAATTTATCGTGGACCAATGTTGAAGGCCACAAGGGATGTCACAGAGTTAATTGGAATTTAACTTGGTTGCCCAAGGATTGAGGTGGTCTCAGAATAACTCAAACCCATACCCAGGCTCAAGCTTTGTGTGCAACGTAGGATTTCAAATTTGTTGAGGGCAACGAAGCTTTGAAAACTCTCTTTCACAATTGCATTACCATGGAAGCCCCTTCAAGGAAAAATGACTGAAAGAACCTTAACTTGCAAATGTTGCTTACCACCCCTCATAAGTTCTTTGATGCTACTTTGACTCATGTTAGTCACTAAACGCTATTGGTCTGGATTTTTAATTAATGGCATTTTAAAAGTGTTTCAGCTACATAAGCTTGAAATATGTGATCTGCTACAAGGCTAGGAGTTTTGTCATTAAGAAACCTATATATGTTAACAAGTTGCAAGAGCCAATATCGTTCCATTGGTTAAGATGTTTCCTCACTAATAATGAAGCTCTTCAATCAAAATTTTTATAAATATATTTTACCCCCCTACTCTACTACAAAGGAATTATTAAAAGGAACGATGAAGTAGACATTCTTGCTGATGCATATTTTGATTTTGAATAACACAATAAATTCATCTCATATTGCTTTTAGCATTGTCAAACTTTGTTTTCAACATGTACGTCCTAGTCCATAGTTTTAAAAATCGGAACCGATTGAGGGTCCAACTGGAACTGGTAATGAACCGGTCGAACCGGTTTCAATGAACCGTTTTTTTAAAAGATACATAAACTATTTAAATTTTAACGAAAAATATATATTTTTAAGATTTTAAATCATGTTTCCAAAGCATTAGAGACAATTAGAGACAACATATCCAAAGTATGCTCATGAATATATCAAAATGGCACCAAGTGCAACACATATGTAGAGATCGAAACATAAATACATAATCAAGGAGGCTCTAAATGGCCTCTACAACAGTAAATAACATACTAACAAGAGTCAAGACTACAAGTCACTATCTCATTGATCAACGATCAATCATCACTACTGTTAGAAGTAGAAATGGCATGAACATCCTTGCCCTCAACATCATCATCTGTCTCTGACTCGGATTCGAACTCGACCTCAAACTCATCATCATCAGGGACATCTATGACTATAGGCTCTGAAGTTGCACTAGTTATTTATGACGGACTGAGACATGAGACTAGGAGATCAATATTAAACAGGTAATTCAGTGAACCAATTATAATTAATATTTTTAGTATAATTAAAAACAGTGTAAATATTCTCAAGTATAAAGACCCTAACATTTAAAAGCATTGAATCTTTAATATAATTATAAATTATAAATTTCTTAATTTTAAAAACATTAAATCCTCCTCCCAACATTCAAGAGGCAATGTTCATTGTTTATTACTTTTCCATCAATATGTTAATAAAAGTAGATATTATTTGGGTAGTTCTTAGGTTAACTGTGAATTTCGAGTGATCCTTAAATGAACAACTAACATTTGATCCTATATGTGGGATACTCCATACGCAAAATCATATGGCTTGAATGTATGTTTGAGATGGTTATCCTTGTTCATGTTGTTATTGAATTCTTTTCACCTTACGTTCATTTAGTAATGAGGAAGTTGGTTATCAAGCTTGTGTCCTCTATGGGAATATAATGCTTGGGGGAATGGGAGTGGTCTGCCACATCGGTATTTTCCATCTTCTGCATCGTTGCAGCGTTGTGATATTGAGCTTTTGAGGTTTAGCGCATTTCTAGTTCGCCTACTTTCACCTGTTATCCAAGCCAGTCTCATGTCCCGAAATGTCTGCTCATTGTCTCCTTACTTATGACTATAGGGACCAAACTGGACGGTTTATGACGAAACCGGCCGGTTTGGTACCAAACCGGCAAGTTTGGTAACGAACCAACAGGTTCGGTACCAAACCGACTGGCTCAATCATAAAACGGTCGGCTGGTTCAGTTTATTGACCGATTCGAACCGGTAGGCCATCAAACCGGTAAAACCGGTCGGTTCAGGTTCGCCGGTTTTTAAAACTATGTGTCCTACAACATTACATCATTCGTTGTGAATATGCAACAAGGTCAAATAAGTTGTCAATAATTTATGCTAACCATTGTCAAACTTTGCTTTCTACATGGATGTCCTAAAACACTACAAAGTTTTTTATAAATATGCTACATGGTCAAATAAGTTATCAATAATTCATCCTAACCATCCCTATTGTAGAAAAGTATACCTACCAATATTTGACATAAAAATGACAATAAAGAAAACAAGGAAATGATAAAATTAGATGTTAGCCCCAAGATATAGCCCAGTCAGTTCGACCCTTTCCGCAAAAGGCATAACACCTAGAGAACTCACAGGATCCATTCTCACCGAGTCGAGTCCTGCAGGGTTACCAGCTGGTATTTCAGCTGACAGTTAATACCATCCTCTATCCAGAAAAAATGGGGAAGAGGGGGTAATTGGCAGCACACTGGGAAGGTACCACCTTCCTCACTTGGAACACCTAATACGTGGGTGAGTGAAGGGAGCTTATTTCTCTGGAAAAAAATATTTAAATTAGACATTTTGAGTGCACTACCAAAAGCTTATTAAGAGAATATTCATATACCTTCTTTATGCCTATCATATTCAATCTATCTTCTTGACCAATTGAAATAACAGCTTCAACAACCATCTTAGCAAAAAAATCCTTCTCCCCACCGATAAGTTTTGATGAAAGTGTAGTTGCAGCACATTTCTCAAGAAGACCTTTCTTTTCTTCAAGACTCTTTCCTTCTATACTGACAGCAAGCTCTTTAACTTTGTTGATTGCCTGCATAAACACCTCAAAAAATTAGAAACCCCTGAATGGTATATTGATTTGAGGTACAAAATGCATGCAATAAAAGAAATAAACTCCAGATTGATACCAACCAAATAAGCTGCTGTTCGAAAACTTCGAATAAGGTTCTGAGGATGGACTCCATCTTCAATAAAAGGTTTTGCCTCTTTCAGAAACTCTCCCGCAAAAAGTACAACGGTTGTAGTTCCATCACCAACCTGGTCAATAACAGATCATATGATCAAATATTTACTAAGAATCGATTGCATCCCATTTTTTTACTCATGCACACTGCAACAACTTCGACCAGCTCCCAGAAAGAGTGAAAGCAAAACAACATTTACATGACAGTGTTTGATACAAGGGACTATCCAGCTAAAAATGGAAATTTTCCAGCACTACATTCTTCGATACAATTCATTAATTGAAGAGGATTCAATGAGTTTAGGAGCCGTCTTCTCATATTTTTCATCCATGCATGATGAACATTAACAAGGAGACAATCAGGTAAAATAAAAATAAAAACAGAAGTCACAAGAGAGGATTGAAATGTTGTCACACCTATATTATGCAATTTTATAACTATCAAAGAATAAGTGTCACTTGCCTGAACTGGATAAGACAAGTTACACATTTACCATAATAACTGTGGTGTGGTAGCAACAACGTATAGTTCCAATAGGCATGTTACCATTCTGCTATACAATTCACTTGGCCAATTCAATTTCATGTGCTAACATCTACTTCGATCATGAGCAATTCGCTTAACAAAAGGTACTTACAAGTAGCCGTCAATATATGGAGAGTAGCAGCATGGATGGTCATTCTCATATTATATGGAACACACTAAAGATGGTTTTCTTTTATAATTTTCTCCAGTGGGGTCCTCAATGTCTCGTGCTTAAGCATTAAAATAGATATGCTAACATGCTGAATATTAAAATATTCAAAATTAATTCACCATTTGGTCAATGTTGATTCCCTTTACAAATGCCAATTGAACAATGCCTTGTTTGTTTCAAATATTTTCCCTTTATAAATAATAATAATAATAATAATCTACTTTTAAGGTCACAGCCAAGCCAGACACCAAATTGGTGTATGAGACCCACTTGTTTGTGGGACAAGGGACCCCCTCCGCATAGCAATTTGACTGCTAAAGTCTACGGAGGTATACATACCCTACCCCCCTCTGGATTCGAACCTGTGAACTCCAAGGACGAAACACATGTTCTTGACCATTAGAGGTCTTGTTTGTTTCAAATATCTTAGTTTAATATTTACGATGCTGATCCCTATTTAAAACAAATTCTTTAGATCATTTCAAAACTGATTGCAGGCTGTATGTATCATATTTTAAAAATAGCGAAGACCATAACAAATAATATTGGGCCTTCCCTACCAAATTATAGACACCTTTCATCAAGGGAAACAAGACCCAAGACAAAGTTACTACCATACAAGAGATTTGAATTCTACAAGGCACTCAAACATGGCTACAAGCATTTTCAAGATCTATTTCAACCAGGTGTATAACAGCATAGACTAGTGATATCTGTTGTCACTAGTTAAAGTGTAACCTATTTCTCAAAATACGACTAAATAAATAGTAGATAATGTTAGTTCTAACAATCGATTGGCATGTTGCTTTTCATACCTAAAGGTATCTTCAGGAGATTCAATTAATTCAAAAATATTATCAGCAGTATGTCCATTTTCCACACTGCTTCAAAGGCAACATGAGATGGAATACTCACATAACTAGAATTTCTAAATGGGGGAACTACTGTTATCAAATACTTGCAAATGATATCATACATGTAAAACCTACATCAGAAATTCCAAAGTAACATTTTAAATTTGAACTACTCTAAATAGTTCCTGGACCAAACATTAACACTAATCAGACCCAACTGCTGTTTCGTAATGTCAAACCAACATTTGCAAGATGACCTAAGCAAATTCTACTGACCAACTCAACATAAGATTGGGAATTTATAACCACTTCAGAAATTCCAATGGGATTTGCATAAGAAAAAAGTGAGTATATTGGAGTCCCATGATTAACAAAGTAAAAAAATAACTGCACTCTGGGCTCTTGGTCAGCTCAAAATCAAAATGTGAATAAAGAAATTAGGCACTTACTGTCACTAACCTGCAAGGATATCTTGTATTCTACATGGAAAGCTCTTTAATACATCCTATTTCCAAGGACAGATCCTTATTCCAGATAGATTATGGGACAAGATAAATAACAAAGTCCTGATAGCAAGTAATCATGTTAATGTAGCAGTCAAATTTAAGAATAAGCTCGTATCAGAACATACCTGCCAAATTTGTGCCAGTAATTGCTTAGTGGAGATTAACTCAAATTTTGAGATAAGACAAATTTATTAATATCCATGAATGACCAAAAGGTAACTCAAAATGCAATCCAGTAGTGACAACTTGTAGGTGTGGCAAAGCAACCCCTATAAGCTAAAAGTAAAGGTTCAGATAAGATAACATGAGAATAATGTAATAATGTAAAGGTTTGAAATCCAGATAAGATAAATTTATTAATATCCACAATGACCAAAAGGTAACTCAAAAGTACAATCCAGTAGTGACAACATGTAGGTGTGTCAAAGCAACTCCTAAAGTTAAAACTACTGTGTGGGAAAAGTAACCAAAAACATAACCCTAGATAAAACATGATAACGGCATACATATCATTAGAAGTAGGTGCAAAATAACAGGGGGGAAGAGGAAGCTCCCACATCCACATTGGAAATAGAGATGGAAGTAGTGGAGGAAGAGGATGAAAACATCCCTGGTGTACCATCAACCACAAAGAAGGAGCCAATACAATGTCCTCAGCGTATAGTCTAGGGCTAAGAGGACTAGGGACTATGAAACCATGGGAATGATTCAGAAATGCTCTATTGAGACTCTCCTAACACTCAAGGTTGCTCGAAAGAACCTGGTGACTCTGGAGTCCAAAGGGGGAGCAACTAACCTCTGTTCAGCAATGAGATGAAACTTGTGTTGAGATCATGAACTGGAAATCCTCAAAAGCCTCATGGGGGCATCCCAAAGAAGGGAGGAGCAACTAAACTGTGTTGAGCACTAAGATGAGACCTATGTTGAGATCAATAACTGGAACTCAAAAACCTCATGGGGGTAGGGCTCCAAGCTAAAGATCGTGCAGAGGTCCATGGCTTCATTGATCTAGAGTTAGAAGTATCTTAGGTCTCTACCTAACACTTGTTGCCACTAGCAGACTGGATAGAAGAAAAGAAAGAAGTGATATCCCTGCTGGAGTCTATCTAAGGAGGTCCTTGCTACATTTGAGCCTCGTGTCATAAGACCTCCCTCATAAAAAGAGCCAAGTATTTTGGTCTAAATTGAGGAAGAAGGAAGTGAGGGGACCCCTCGAGTCCCAATAAAGGCAATGGAAGCTCCCTCTAATCTTGTTATAAATGGGACATTTGAATATGAGAAGCCCCTCTAACTCGATCTCCTGCATGTGACACAACAAACAGATCCTCTACCACTGCAAAATGTGACAGTTTGTGTAAATTCAACACTAGTGACAACACACTTTGAACTAGCCAAGAGGAATCCTAACGCTATGCATCCAATGCCTATGCATATACACATATCTGACAATAATGTTGTCCCTCATCCGCATGAAGTACTCAAAGTATAAACCCATTTTAGGGTTAAGGGGATCCAAGTGACCCAGAGGTATTGTCCGTAGATATCCTCCTTAATCGTCATATGTTCAAGTCCTGCTTGGGAGACAAAAGTCAATTAGGGGCGTCCAAGGAGTACCTAAAAGAGGGGAGTAGTCAATAGAGATGCCAACACACTGAAGTAATAAAGAGGCCTTAGAGAAACGTTGCCTCCATCCAAAGGGACCTATAGAAGCAATGTCCTCCAAAGTGCAAAGAACGAAGAAGGGGCACCTCAACGAAGAGTGCAAGGCAATAAGAACAAAATATAGGAGAAACAAGAGAATGTGCAGAACGGTATCAAAAAGATGGCATCGAGAAAAACAAATGGTAGATGCAAGCACAATACCTAAAATGGATGAAGGATTACCTCAGCTGGCACATTGTAACCCTATCAATAGAATAGTAAAGAGGGGTTCCCAAGCTGCCAGGCAACAAGCCTCATTCTGTGCATATTCAAAGAGGTAGAGAAAAATAGCTCTGGGAACTACAGAACCATCATAATCACCTCAATGTTTACCAATCCAATAGGGGAGATTATCGAGAAAAAAAAGTTAGTATATGGGCTGAGGATAAAAGAAAAATGGTTTTCAACCAAAGCACACCACCATCAACCATTGGCCCACTCTAGAACATAATATAAAAAAAGCTTTGGGATAGCAATTGCAAAGAATTATGGTGATGTTTTGTCGGTTTCAAAAAATCCATTGACACAGTCCCAAAGAGAAACTTATGGTAGAGGTCAATGAAAATGGGGGTCCTGAATGGAAAAAGGGCAACAACACACATGTTATATTATAAAGTAAAGGCTAAAATCAAGGTTGCAGAGGACCTTTCAGAGACCCTTGACAATCATATTAGGATGAAATATGGTTGGTCCTCTCCTCGACACTAATACATAGATAAGATGGAAGAGTGGATAAACAAGAAAGATAAGGGGTGAAAACATAGCAAGGATCAAAATAAAAAATTTGCTATATGCAAATGATGTAACACTACACAACCTATAGGATCACCTAGAGGCCTTAGAGTCCTTTGTGTGGAGGTGGGGATGAACATGAACACACAAAAAAACTGAAATAGTAGTCTTCTCACTCAAACGAAGATCAAAACATACACAAATAAGTATAAAATGCAAACCAATAGAGATAACTCAAAACTATAAGTATTTGGGACTAGACTTCAACGAGAAGCTAAGTTGGGACACATACACAGGTAAAACACTACAAGGAGGGTGGAAAGCAATTTCCCTTCTCCAAAATAGATGCAGGACAGCATAGGTTTGGGACTAGCAATTGCTGCCCCCCCCCCACTTCCAAATGCTCATAACCCCAATACTCATCTATGGGGAGCAATCATATCCACAAATAGGTGGAACTAGTTTAAATGAGTGCAAAAACAACTGATAACAAGTTGTCTAAGAGAAAAAGACAACCCCATACAAGATACTTATAGCTGAAACAAGATTATTCCCAATAGAACTGGAAGCTTTAATAAAGCTAATTTTATATAGACAAAAAATGGCATCCATGAACATCCATGGAATTTCGATTAAAATCAGCCGAGATGAGCTGTAAAGAAGGAAGAACACATGGAACTTGCAATGCAATAAATGGTTTAAAGCATAGGAGATAGAAGAAGAAAGGCGTCCCAAGGGACAAAAAGGAGTTGAAAATCCATGTACAAGAATCCCACGGGAAGGTAAAGTGGAGAAAACATGTCAAAAGAAAACAGCAATACTATATAGACAACTTTCCAACTTTCATAGATAGGAGAAAAACAAAAGATGCAAAACTACTTGAAGCTTAACATCCCATGGCAGGAAAAGTATGAAAAAACACAACTAAGAACTAGCTCTGACAGGTTGAGATGTGAAACAAGAAGATGGGAACAACCCAAGAAGCCATGGGAAGAAAGGTAATGTCGAATATGGGGAAATGGGGAGGTGGAAACCAAGCAACATTTTCACCAAAGCGGTGCAACATATGCACAAATCAGGGAGAGCAAACTTGCATATTACAAGATTCCAAAAGGATCTAATGGCAAGTACAACAAGATTGGTTGATAAAATAATACAGGCAAAAAGTTGGTAGTTGAAAGTAGTGTCAATGGGGCAGCCATCCTTAACTTGGAGCCAGGGAGATTGGAGAAACATGTGTAGACCACGGCCATGATTTGGTTCCCCCCATTACACCTCTATCTTTGTTTATTTTAATCTTTTGATTTATCTTTGAAATTATCACACAGTATGTAAACCTTTTTATCCCCTATGGCCACTTGGTAATGGTCTCATGTACAATGTAATAAAGCTATCTATATATCTTATCTATTTGCAACAGATCATCTGTAGTAACAAGAAAGTCTAGACTTTCTCAGTACAAGCCCTAGTTAGATGCTATAGGGATTTATAACCATAGACAACACTAAGTCTAGTGATCATGTCTAAGATGTGCATCTTGGACAATATGTCCTAAAAGTGTAGCTGAAAACACTGCCTCTCCGGTAAGGAAGGTGAACCATATCCCTTAATTCAACAATAAAAAGCATGCCTCAAACTAAATTGAGGACCAAAGCAGTGCAACCCCAAATATGCACAAGTTGTGGTGATCTCAATCTCCCTCGAAAGTAGAAGTGGGGATTTGACAAAGGGCTCTTGGATACATCAAAGATCATGACCTTTGTTTTTTTCCAAAGAAAACCTCACGGGAAACCCCCAAGCATTTCACCGCATTTTACGGATTGTACCCAATGTAAACCTGTTGATGCAGATTATGACACCTGACCTGATAGATACATCGAGTGAGGCATGCAGCAGAGGCAGACAGCTCAAGGGATCGACCCTGAGACCCCCTGCATGAAGCTCAAAGCAGTTAACCACTCGAGCCAGCCCACCAAGCTGTCATGACCTTATAGTTTTACTAAGGTTAACCACCAATTATCTAAGATCACAGGAATTGTTTAAGCCATCAATCTGTCTCCAACGCACCTCAAGGGAGGAGGCTAAGATGATCACATCGTCAGCAAATAGGAGCAAGAAAACAAAATGTGATATAAGAGACAACTGTCCGCCCTCCTATATGTGCTCTCTAAGAAAAGATTGCAACTCATCTATGTAGATCTCTAAAAGGGTCTGAGAGAGAACAAACTTGTTTGACTCTTATGGTGCTTTGAATGAAGTCCAATAGGCTGTGAGCAATACAAAGACAACCAATGACAGTCTCGTGAGGGCAGCCAGAAGTGTCTCAAAGATGTTAATGCCCTCTGGTGAAATACTCTGCCATTGAAGCTTTCAGCAAATGACATTCTGCTCTCCAGCAAACATGTTTCATATAATCATCGTTGAACAGAATGGAGCTTACATTTCATGTTCCTTTATCCACTTTCTCACCAAGCAAATTAGCTGATGATATATTACCCGGCATACTCTAGTAATAGCATGGAAACTATACTATGGAAAGAAAATTGGGAGACCTAACTGTGCAGACAATTTTCATAGTATGTAACATAATCAAAATCTGGCATCAACTTGAAGTGGCTCATGAACAAAGTAATTCTGCTTAGCGGCCCATGCAGCATGTAAAAAAATTGGATTAATGCAAATCTAACTATTTTTAGTGCAAGGCGTGTGAATTATATAATGCTGATGAAACATATTCATATACACATTGCACATAGATCATATTAAACCCGGACAAATCAAAATTTTCACTTTCGAATATTTAACTGCACATGGATCTCTCATACTAAATTTTGGAACATTAACTGCACATAGTTCTCTGGCATTAGAAACAACATTTTTTACAACACTATAATGCCCTTTGTAATATATGGCTTGTTCGAGTGTTTTTGATAAACTATTGCTTGCTAGATAGACAAGGCTACCAAATTGAATTGTCTCCTGGCTAAGTGGATAGACAAAATTACTAAATTAAGTTATTGTCTAATAGAATTGACTAGCTTGCACTACTGTATTTTGGCCCTTTTATGTAAACATATAGATATTAATTATTGCAAGTAGGAAAAATTATTTGCAATTTTTTAAATTTATATCAGCTGTATTCACTTTGATACATATAAATATACATATGGATATACGAGTTGAGGTTAGCAACCCTCGGCTATGAAGCAAAACTCAGTGTATTGATATGAACCATAAATTCCAATCACGGGAAAGTGCCTACAATGGATGATTACTCAACATCACGTTAATTAAAAAAATACCCGTATGATACACGTCACATAAAAAAATAACCCGTATGATACAAGTCACGTAAAAATAACCCATACGATACAACCCATTGATAACTTATTGATATATTATTACCAAATCTTAGATTCCCTGCATCGTGATTGGCAGAAATTGTAATGAACCTGAAATCAGCCCCATTGACTAAACCAAGATCGACCCATATGATACAACCCATTGATAACTTATTGATGTATTATAACAATATCTTAGATTCCCTGTATCTTGATGGGCAGAAATTGTAATGACCCTGAAATCAGCCCCATCGACCAAACACCAAGATCAACAGTCGATACCATTGTTGTAATTGAGACAATGTTATACGTGTAACATTGCAAAATGCGAAATGAGATTGCTCTGATTAAAATATTTGCAATTGATGACTAGTTGTATCGGTTTCCTTGGAGATCTCTGTTGCACTGGTTTTGTAAAATGCCGACGTGTTCACTTGGGCTTTTGGAGAGGCATTAGAACCATATTTCCCATAATATGAGAAATGCAATGAAAAATACTTGCGGCAAACACAAGTAACAAAACTGAAAATAAAGGGAAGACATTAAAATAGAGGAAAATGGGTGTTCATAACGATTGAAAATATAGGAAAGAGTGAAAACCGGAATGGATGATAAAAAGTTTCGCAATATATCAAACAGGAGTAACGATGCCCAAGCTTTGTAAGACATGACTCCCTCTTGAAACGAAAACGAAAATCAAAGCAGAGGCTTTGAAGCAATCGACTTGCACATTTCCACACTGTCACTGAACTGTTGTATATTTAACGATATCTATGACAAATAACGCACACAGCCTCCAGAAAAAAAATAGGTTGGTTCCTTCGAGGGTACTGAATTCAGTTATATATATACACACAAAAAAATAGGTTAACGGGACTGTACAAGTACAATCAACATAAAATAGACAAGATGAAGCAGCTGATGCGTGTCTCCGATGAAATCTACCCAAACATACTACAAAAATAAAACACAAGGACTCTAGGTTTTTATGCTTGTTCAGGAAAACGGAACTACTTGTTATCGACTTACCTCAGAATCCTGTGATTTGGCAATGTCCACCAGAATTTTAGCCGCGGGATGAACAATGTCGAGAAGCTTCATAATAGTCGCCCCGTCGTTAGAAATGGTGGTGGTGCCCTTGTCGTCATGAATGAGCTTGTCCATACCCCGCGGGCCGAGCGTGCTACGCACAGCATCGACAATGGCCGTGCAGGCATTTATGTTGCTGATCAGCTGAGCCTTTCCCTGGGAAGTGTCTGTGCCTTCCTTGAGCAAGATTATTTGGGGTTGCTGCAACAACAAAAACGAAAAGGCAAATCCAGTTACGGCCAGATAAAAAAAGACGACATTAGATCTGTACCTCATCAACGAATGAAGACGATGAATGGTTACCATCATGGTCGACATGGCGAATATGCAGAGGCGTCGCCGGACCGAATATAACAGAGAAGGTAGCTTAAAACCCTTAAAACTCTTGTTCCCTGCTTCAGTGTTGAATACTTACAGAGAAAGAGAAAGGCAAAAAGTAGAGGGAATGAGACCACCTCTTCTAGAATGTCACGACCTAGATGTCTAGATGAGGGGGAGGGAACTTTTCAAAAACAGTAAGATCATCCCATAAATAAAATAGATTTGTAGTGGTATTGTGTTCGTCACTTAGCCCATTCCTTACGGAAAGGAATGTGTTATATGTCTTAACTATTACACAAATTTTAGTGGAGTGAGTGGGTTATAAATTTTGGTTATAAATATTTTTTATTTTAATTATTAATTGATTTATAGAATTGATTATAAGAGTTTGTTGTAAATATATTTGATTTTAGTCATTTAAATAAAAGATATTTATAATGAAGATTTATAGTCATTTTCATTTGTTTATTTATTTTTGTTTATTACTTTGGAAGTGATATTATTGTTGCATGGTTATTACTCACCAACAATTTTATAGTATCATTTTAAAGATGTGAATGATGCATGGCATAGGGATCAAATTGATTATGCTTCTTGGTGGGATTAATGCAACGTAAAGATCCTACAATTTTGAGTAATGTAATGTATTGATTTCGCAATCCTAAGTGGTATAGTGCATCAAATCCAAAATCCTCAGCAATACAGCCACACCATCCAAGGTAGAGAATGTCACAATCAAGGATGGGGGGCTCTAAATGGTGAGCGTGGAGCAGAACTTCGATATAGATAAGAAAGATGAGTTACACAATAACTCTTTAAAAAATAGAAGAACCCCTC
Source organism: Picea engelmannii (assembly GCA_009831015.1). NCBI lineage: Eukaryota > Viridiplantae > Streptophyta > Pinopsida > Pinales > Pinaceae > Picea > Picea engelmannii. The sequence goes on along the minus strand of ML776587.1, from coordinate 2,567,013 downwards.
CAAATACCCCAATACATCATACATCTAAATCACATCTTCCCTTGATAATGACTACATAATCTCTATATATACATATTCATGCATTGCACATGTGGCCCATTTATTAGGCCAAACACTATTGCATATACATTTACCCCATTGCATATACATTTAACCTCATATATGCCCCCCTTGGTGTCATATCATATACATTTAACCTCATATGCGCCCCCCTTAGGGTCATACCATCAAGCACTTCAAGTATCACTAAGGTTTCCAAATGCCACAAAACCCTAGTTTTTGTCTCACAAGAACTATTAGATTGAGTGCTCCCTTTAGTCCTTTAAGGTTTATCCCAAACATGGCTTCCCTTGTCTTCTTAGGGAAAACCCTACCCTGGTCTTCCCTTTAATTAACTCACGAACCCTAACACTCAAGACAAAAGAGAGCAAATACAAAGAAGAAGAGTACAAAGAAATTAGTTCAGTCTAGTTCTCATGACACCAACACAAGCATGTGATTACATAAGTGAACAATAATGAATCTAATGAAAAGATTCTATCCTCCTTTTATATATATGAAAGGTGAGGGAGGCCAACAATAACAAATATACCTAGTCCACAACAATAAGCCTATCTACACACGAAAAAGGCCCACGAGTGGAATGCTCTAACTCTAGGTAACACATCTCAAGCTCCAATGCATGCATGTCCAACAAGCAAGGGTCTAATGTTGAATGCTCCATAAGAAAGGTCCAATGTTCCTCCTCCAAAGGCCTCAAATACTCTAATGCTCCCTCTTAAGCAATGTGTACCTCCAAGTCCATTACACCTACGTGATCACTTCTCAACCCAAGTGTCCTCGAGTCAAGTACAAGGCTCCAAGCAACCAACCAAGTGTTCCCATGTCATCTAGGGCTCAATGCCCTCCTCTAAGATGTCCAATGCTCCTCCTCCAAAGTGGGTCATCCTCCAAGCAAGCAACCAAGTTCTCCATGTGTGCATTCCATGAAGAAAGTCATTGAGTTGTATATGTCTCTAATGCTCCAAGGAAGTGTATCGCATACACATCAAGACAATGCATAAGAAACTATGAGCAAGCTATATATAATATATATGTTCATCATAGTACAACAAAAAGTAATCAACACACCATGCAATCCATGTCACATGAATCACCTCCAAGCATGGTGTAAACACTTTTGGAGTAACCCTGAAAGCTAACAATCCCTCTTTATGAGGAAAGTGTTTTCACCAACACCAATTTGTTCCCTCTGCAACTCAACCAAACTTGTCATCTGCAAATTTGAACCTATTGTAGGCTTGGAGTCATTGGCCCTTTAAAGGAATTGTCATCCAAACATCATTCTCCTCCATCGAGGCATCACACCTCACCTCCTCGAAACAAGTGGAGGAGGTATGCTCACCCTCAATGAAGATCTCAACTCTCATGCATGCTCTTGTGAATCTTATAATGTTTGAGTAATCCATCTCGACTTCCTATGAACTGGAGTAAAGGATGAGAGCATATTCATCTCCAATCTCACCTTATTCACACTTGGATATGATTCTTCTCTAACCTCTAAATCATCCTCTAGAACAACACCCTCCTCATTCCCTTCAAACTTTGAAGGAGAAACCTATGAACTAGAGGACCTCACATCCTAATCAAACTCCACATCTCGACTCACCACATTCTTCCATTATGATGGAATGTAGATCCTATAAGCTTAGAAGTCTCAATGTACCCAACAAGAATACCCTTGATACTCAAAGGTTCCAACTTGGTCCTCTTCTACTTAGGAACATTAATAAACTAGACAACCAAATACATGGAAATATGATACAACACACCAGTGAATGCCTCCTCCAGAGTCCTGTCCTTCAAGATACTAGGAGGACACATGTTCAAAATATACACAGTTATATTACAAGCCTCCACCCAAAGACACATGGTCAAATCTGTGTCATGAATCAAAGACTTAGTGTTCTCAATAATAGACTTGTTCTTTCTCTATGAAACCATGCCCTTTTGTGGGTTGTAAGGTACCATCAACTCCCTCTTGATCCCTACTTCCCTATAAAAATAATTTAATTTTGATGATGTATACTAGCCCCCATTATCTAAGTGAGGTGTTTCGATCTTATTCCTTGTCTGATTTTCAATTAAGGCCTTGAACTCTATGAACTTACTGAACACTTTATCCTTGGTCTTCAAAAATTAGATCCAGGTATTGCGAGAGAATTGTCAATGAAGGTGACATAATGCAAACTACCTATTAAAGAGGAGGATGACATCGATCCACATCTAAATGGATCAAATCAAGACTCCCTCTCAATCTGTGCTCGCTACTAGGAATAGTAGCCATGGCATGCTTGCCAAGTGCACAACCCCTTCATATACATTTTTTCTCTGTCTTGAAGTTTGGTAATCCTTGCGCTAAGTTCGTCAAGAGAGGGAGTGCTCCATAGTGCAAGAGACCAGAATGCATGTGCCATAACTCACACAACTTTGTACTATCATGCACCAGAGCACCATGCTTCACTAAATCTACCTACAATTTATAAAGACCTCCACTTTTGTTGCAACATGGGTTCAATCTCTAATGATGGCCTTCTCAACATCAAACTTGGGCACACAATGTAGATCTCCCATACAATAAATTGAAAGAAGATTCTACTTTAAACTAGGAAAAAAAAACACATCATTCAACTCAAGAACATCACCTAATGGTGTATGGAAGGAAATGGAGCCTAATTCTCTCACTTAGGAAAACAAAACACAACATTCAACTCAAGAACATCACATGTATGGTGTCTTGGAGGAAATTGAGCTTTTTGAAGAGCTCCTAGTCATGATTCATATGTCTCGATGCCCCAATGTCAACATACCATCCAACACTTGACACTGTGTTACGATATAAACATGAGACCGTGGAGAAGGTGGTCTCAAGCTAGGATGATTCCTCATCCACTCTTGTTATAGTAACAGTTGAATCTTGTTTTGCTTGACCTTCCCCTTCTTCTTCTTTGGATATTGGCTACCTTAGAGCCCTTTACCCTGAAACCCTTTTCTACAATGAGGCTTAAGGATTGGAGGGATACAAAGTTAGACTCCAAACTTCTTGGTTGCCTCCCTCGTAAAATATTAGAATGCCTAAAAGCACCAACACCCTCATTTATGATAAGTATTACAGAGCTACCCAAGAAAACAAGAATCTGAAGTGTACATCTAAGTCCATGGATATAGAGAACTGGTATTTGATGGAAAGGGTAAGAGCACTGGAGCTCCATAAAAGGATTCGGGAAAACAAGTTGATTATAATAGGGTAGTATCCAAAAGGAGACAATAGGGTTATCTCTTTACTCAAAGAAAAGAAAGAGAATATTTAGGCATTGGAAAGCACCTGGGATACATCAACACTCCCCCCTAGATCAACAAATGTTGGAAGAGAAGCATAAATTGACAAAGGAAGTCAACTTCCTCGGCAATGAAAATGACATACACAACGCTAAGATTCAATCTGTTGTTGGCAAGGTGGAAATTTTGGAAATTAAAAGGTTTGATGCCTTGGCATTAACAACCTAGTTGGATGAAGCCTGAGAAGAGATCAAAATTTTAAGGTTCAAGGTCGCTAGGGCATGAATCACTGAAGCACCTCCCACTCTCATCATAATAAATGAAGTGGGGGATTCTTACACATTGAAGATGAAGCAAATAATTGATGGGCTACTCAAGGAAATAAAGGTCTGGAAAACCAAGCAACAAGACAACTTAGAGTAGGAAGAAAGTGCACAAACCTTAGCTCGGGAAAGGAAGGAATACCTAAAGAAACAAGGGCAGAGATTAGATGATGCCAGAAGTCGGTAGATATGAGAGCACAAATGACAGTGGATAATGAAGAGAAATGTGAATAGAGGCAAGAATGCATGCCAAAATTAGGGCATTCGAAAACACAATGTGAGGTTATGTTATTAAGGGTGCCCCAAAAATCAGGGAACACTTGTAGTTCTACTCAGAATTAGATGGTCTACATAAGCAAGTGATAAAATATCTAGATGATACTTAGAGGGATGTAGAGTATAAGTCCCAAGTGGCCAATGAAGTGAGCAAGGTCTTAAATAAGATCCCCACCCTAGAGCTTGATTTGCTAAGGACCAAGGATAGGCCTCTATTTCAATGGATGCACATGCCTACACTACAAGACTCTGAAATTGGAATAATGTGAATGTAAAGACCACAACAACATAGTTCCACATCAAAATATTTATGGATGACATGGCAACAATGGTGTCCAATGGTTTCCCCTACTCATGGAATGATCAATCGGCTTTCACGCCTCAAAAAAATATGCTAATATGTTGAAAACAACGACCCACCTCTAAGCGGTGGCAGACAAAACAACCATACCCACATCTCTGTATATTCCAAAGCATATCTAGCCCTCCATTACAACATGGACCCTCAATAAGCATCTAATTCATTCATTGTCACCTAACATAGTTATCAACTTAACGAGAACTCTACAGAGTTCTCGTTTTTTGGGGGGTCCAATTTTTTACCCTGTTTTTAAAAATGGTGCTACTGGTAGCAACCCCCTCCCTTTTTAGGTGGTTTTTCGATATTTTTAATTTTTTGATCCACGATGTTTCCACCTTTTTCTTTAAATGCTTACTTTTCATCTAATTTCAAATTTTTCTAATTATTTTATTTTTTTTTTCAACGGTATTTTTAGTCATTTTTACATGCTTCTTTCAATCTTAAAAATATTTTTTACCATTTACTTTTTTGAAATTACGATTTTTCATAATAATAATAACAATAATCTATTTTTAAGGTCATGGCCAAGCCAAACACCAAATTGGTGTATGAGACCCCGATTAATTAATTTATTGTTCCATACTTTTAAAATATAGTGGGAAACACCATTTCTAACACATTGTTTACCTTTACTTCAATACATAAAAAAAAAAAATATTGTAGTTAAATAACACTATTTTTTAATATTTATCAAAAAAAATACATTTTATAGTCATTTGTAATAAAAAAAAACCTATACATTTTGGTACCTATTCCTTTAAAATAACATGTCAAATAAAGTTTTTTTATGGACATAATTGAACAAAAAAAGTCAAAAAATTATCATTTTCTTTCATATTTTTATACATACGAAGTAAAAAAATGATAACATTTAATAAAATTTTCCAATATACAATGATTCACATAAAAGTTAAATGAAAAAGAAAACAATAAAAAGATTCATCACAAAACAACAGTAGATACATCTTCATTCTTATTTTAAAATCTGAAAGTCAAAACATTACAGTTATAGCTCATAAAAAATTTGCAAAACTGAGCATCGTCTTCAATGGCATCTTAAAACTAATAAACAATATCATATATCCCAAATCCATCATTCTCAACAAACACATTATCATCTTCTTTGACATCATTTTGTGCTTCAATTATGTCATTTTGTTCTTTCATTGTCTCTTTGATATCCACAAGTTCTCCAAGGTGATCATTTCCAATCATTCCTCCTAATGGTACTTGAGGTTCCTTTGACATCTTTGACACCTTTGATTCACTAAAATCTCATTTCCTAAAGCCAAATTCTTGCATTTCATCTGAAAGCGCTGGAATAACATTAATTCTTTGTTGAACAAAACTGCACTACATTGTGTCACTTTTAATGGCTATGCAATTTCTTCATTTCTGTAAACAACATGTTAATGTTGTACCTGATCACCAAATACAAAATAAATAATGAAGCTAAATACTGTAAAAAGACATAAATTAAAAATAATATAAAATTGAAGTATGATTTCATAAATATTAGATCATAATTCTTACTTGAACCCGAGAACAAATCCAAAACCCAATCTCCTTCATTTGAAAATGCATCTATAAGATAATTAATTAATGCTTGTGGTTTTTGATAAATATTAACCATCTCTCCTTTCAAATCATTTTCCTCGTATGTTAGCTTTCTAACCACAACATTGTATACCAATACACTACTAAGAGTCTCTCCATCATTTACATTGACAATAATAGAATTATAAGAATCATCTTTTGTCTAGGTTGCAAGATGTATACTCTCAAAATCACGTTTAAATGATTCTCTATTGGAGCTCTGAATATTAGGCTTGTGCATGTAACATAAATACGTGCAAACTCAATTAACTTGTGAATTAATAAAATTGTTTTCTAATCTTAATTGTTAAACATACATTTTCAATATCTTACCAAATAAACTGCATCCTTGTCTTTTATTTTCCCTTGAAACTTGATTTTACTAATCCTTGTTGTGTGTCTGAATGAAATACCAGAAATCTCCAAAATGGTGATGTTGTGACTTTCGTAAATCTCATAACCATTTTATTGAAAGCTTGGTAGGTACAACGCTCAGTATCATATCCAATCTTTTGGATATTATAACCATGAGGGATATCCGCAATAACTAGAGAGTATTCTTTTCTAGGAACAATATTTGCAAGTTGTTCAGAATCACCTAATATCACTTCATATTGAACTGTGTCGAGCCCATTCCAATTGTAGTGATCAAGGGTGTGATCAAGTTCAACAATTTGAACATGTCTCCTTCTTTCTCTTTCAAACTTGGTTTTTTGAATAATTTTTTTGATGGTTTCAAGTACGCCATCTACATTCTTCTTTAGCATCTTAATGAAACAAACAAACATATAGTTATATATCTAGAAATATTAAAATAGAAATAAATTAACTTACAAACGAATAATATGAATGTAATAAGTCAACATACATTTTTGAATGCAACCAAAAATTGTTTCAATACTGTTGTAGAGCTTGAATCTGGATAGTTGAGTTTAACATCATCCCAACTTTCTTCATTCAACATCTTGACCATTTCCTCTTGTATTCTCATATACACCTTGTGACAATATAAAAAAAATAATGTTACAATGATATATATAATAAAATACTTAGAAGATTGATATGTTAAACTGAAAAAAAATTGATTTTCTTGTCCTAACATAAATAAAAATAAGTCAGCAAACTTACTTTTTAAATTCATCACACATTTCTTCCATTGACAATTCTCCCGACCTTACACCCGATGATATAGCTATGATAAGTTTTTCATCCTTCACTCCTTGTATTGTTCTTCAAGGTGTTATAGTCATATCATTTGGAAGATTTTTTATTTCAGGACCTGTCTTACTTGTGCCACGTATCAATGGTTTAGCCTTCTTAACTCTCTGATTTTTTATACTAATATTTTCCCAAAGGGTGGAGATCTCATCTATCAAATCTCATACCTGTCAAGTTCTAAATCCCAATTGAAAATAGTTATCCACAACTTTAAATACATCACTTCCTTTGTGATTTTTTTCTTTTGTATTTTCATCATCAAGTGGGAATCTTATTTCCATACAACATTGCTTCTGAAACTTGGCATCGACATTTAATCTCTCCCCGTGACATATTTAAGAAAACTCATTATGGATAAATTTCACCATTTGAATGAAAGTCATGGACATTCTGTACTCATTGTCTACGTTATGATCCCATTGATCCAGGTGGATATCGGGGGCCACCCACCTTTTCCAAATGGCTCAAAACAGTTTTCTGGCCATTTTGGCAATTTACTATTTTTAGCAGGTTTTAACTTCTGGGGCCATTTTGAGGGCCTAAATGAAGTTTTTTCGAGATCGAGTTTCTCAATGATAGCCGAAGGCATGATTGAGCCCCCAAAATGAATCTCCTCGACGATACCTTTCCAACGAGCTATCACACGCCTAAAACGGAGATCGTATGCAAAAGTTACGACCACGGGAAGTTGATGCACCAACTTACCCAAGCGGGGCCCACGTGACTTTTGGCGCTTCATCTCCTAGGGTTAGATTTTTGGATGTCTAGGACTTTTGGCATTCCCGTCTATTGTAAAAAGGCCTTC
>ML776587.1:2520811-2545981 GCA_009831015.1 Picea engelmannii | reverse complement strand
GGGGGTGGGGGGGATTTTAGAGGGAAAAGATCATTTTGCAAGTTATAAGAATGTCATTAGGAGGGTGAGTATTTGTATCATTCTATGTTCTTAGTGAAAAGTGATGGTTTCGTCAGATAAAAAAGATTTTATTTCCGAGACATCAACAAATTGTTCGCATACCTCTTCTGTTGGGACTAGCAAATGCGATGGGAATGCTTGTAATGCAAATGATGCATCATATTTTTTAGCTAGTCAGAAGTTTGATCACAGTGGAAGCAATGTTATTCAACATGTTCCTCGGGAAAGTCCTAAATCAGAGGACTTTGAAGGCACCGATGATGAAGAGGAGGAATATGATGGTGATCAATCTATTCAAAAGTTTAATAGTAATGGAAATAATCAAAATGTAGGTTGAAGTGGAGACTATGATCAACGTTTAAATGATCGGGATGCAAATTTTCCACCAAGTGAGGAGTTTCAAGGTGCCGATGAAGATTTTCAAGGCACCAATGAATATGATGAAGAATATCCCTCAAGTGGAAATTTTAAAATTAGTGAAGATGATTTGATAATGGTGGACACTCTTTCTTGAGTGGGAAATTTAAAGACAACAATGTTGGTGATGATGAATTTCCTCCAAGTGAGGATTTTGAAGGTACTGATGAAGATTTTCCTCCAAATGAGGATTTCCAAGGCACAAATGAGGATGATGAAGAATTCCCCCCAAGAGGGGATTTTAAAAGTAGCGATGACGATTATGGCAATGGTGGACAGTCTTTCTCGAATGGGGAATTTAAAGGAAGCAGTGTTGGTGATGATGATTTTCCTCCAAGTGAGGATTTTTAAGGTATCGATGAGGATGATGAAGATTTTCCTCCGAGTGAGGAGTTTCAAGCTAGTAATGAGGATTATGAAGAATTCCCCTCAAGTGGGGATTTTCAAAGTAGTGAAGATGATTATGCCATTGGTGGACACTCTTTCCCGAGTGAGAAATTAAAAGACAACAATGTTGATGATGATGATTTTCCTCCAAGTGAAAATTTTCAAGGAACTAAGCATGATGTTGAAAAATTTCCCTCAAGTGGGGATTTTGAAAGCAGTGAAGATGACTATGTCAATGATGGACACAATGTTGATGATGATTTTCCTCCAAATGAGGATTTTCAAGGTACCGATGACGATGATGCAAAATTTTCTCCAAGTGAGAATCTTAATGGCATTGATAATCTTATGGGTGATGATGATTTTCCTTCAAGTGAATATTTTCATGGAAGATCCATTAACGCGATTATCAATGAAGATGATGGACCTAGTAATGAAGATCATGTTCTCAATCATTTAGCTGCAACAAATCAAGGTGATCGACATTCTCTTGTATAGTTTCCTGATAATGTTTTGCTTGATATTCCTTCTGGCGATGAGGAAAATCCTTCTAGCGAGGATGATGAAATAGTGGATACATTGCAAAGAAACATTGTGTCTAGGACCATGACTAGACCTTTTTATATCAATCCAAATCATTCTAGTTATATAAGGTCTAGGAAATAATTTCTCACTAAATCAATTTCCATAAGTGAATTGATTTCAAGTGAATGTTTTCAAAAAAATTGTTTGAAACACATGAACTACATGTATGCCTTGAATAAAAGGAAGACATATTTGACAATGAATAAGAGCATGCAAAAATCACATTTGATGGGGTGCATGATATCCAATAAGACAGAATGTGATTATTGCATTGGGAATATTTTACTTTGCAGAAAGACTTTCAAAAACATTTACTCTATTGGTAATCTTCATCTATCAAGAATCCAAACAAGGTTGGAAAAAGATCCTTCATTTTATTCAAAGGTACATCATGGTCGAGAGAGTGGGCCATTGAAAAACACTACATTGTCATAGATGCGTGATTTCTTTTCCAAACACAGAGAGTGTATGCCAGATAGAGACACAATACATATTCCAAATATTTTCTCAAGGAGGGAAATCTACAACTTGTACAAAGGATATGCTGAAGGCGTTGAAGGAAATGATAATTTTATTACATATGCATATTTTATAAGAATATGGAAGAAACAATTCAACAATGTTTGTATTCATAAGAAGTCAAGGATGGGGATTTGCAGTATATGTGCTACTCTTAAATCAAGAAGAGTTAAATATGAAGGGGAAGAAAGAGGTATGTATTTACTATTTTGTTTTTTTCAAATTAGATAGTTATTAACTATGAAAACATATGTTGAATATTTTAATTTTATGTCATGTGCATATTCCATGGTCAAAGCACTTCAAGAACATCGGAATCAACACTCAAGTGAAGGGAAAAAGCTGTACAAACATTGGAAGAAGTGTTATGATGCTTCAAACAAATATTCAGGTATGATAATTGATGGCATGGACCAAAAGAAAACACTTCTACCACATTTTGTCCGTACACCAAAAAATTTACAGGAAGATAATTTCATTCAGTTTCACTTGGTTGGTTGTATGGTTTTCAATGGAAAAATGTGTCCATGGGTTTACTTCACAACTCAAAATATTCATATTTATGCAAATATGACCATCACCATATTTCATCATGTGCTCACTCATTGGTCTATAAATCTTCCTCGAGTTCTCTATCTACAATTGGACAACACTAGTCGTGAAAATATAAATCAAATTGTGTTTGGATATCTAAGCATGCTTGTTGAACTGAGAATCTTTCAAAAAGTGAAAGTTGGTTTCCTTCTTGTTGGACACACTCGGGATCATATTGATCAAATGTTCAGTCGTGTCTTGAAGAGGAAAAATGTTGGAAGCCTACCATCATTGATTGAATGTATTAAGAAAACATACATTCCAGAGCATGTTTTTCATATATTAGAAGAAACTGTCGACACGCGAAGATTTATTCAGGGATCACATCATGAAAAAAATGTATTGAGCAACTTAATGACATTAGCTTCCAACATCAATTTTGTTTCAAAAAATTTGATGGGAAAACACTTATATGGGGAAAGCAATATTCAACTACTGTAGAACGGGGACCTTCATCAGGTTTAGCATTTTTTAAGTTCATTCCAGATCGTCCAATATTTGCATCAAAGTTATTATTTTTACAATCAATTGTTGAAATCCTTAACACACAGAGGCGTAATAGAGATGTAGATTATTCTGAATCCCTGGAAGAAATAAAAAAGTCCATTAAGGATACATATGAGTACGGTAATGTTGTTGATTTTGTTTGGTGGGAGACTTTTTTCAATAGCCAAAGTGACATAATTTCAAGCTCAACAAATGAATATACATTGTTGAAGACTCCATTTCATTGGCCACAAAATATGTCAGGTGAATCTAAAGAAACAAACATTGTTGAGCAACAAGAATCTCAAGGTGTTATTGAGTTTACACAAACAAAGGAAAGATAAATGTATATTGGTTCGTGAAGGTCGCGTGCACATCGTGAAGCCATGGAAGACCTTTATAGGGGTTTAGTACAAGATATTGAGGAGGGTAGCATGATTGCAGTCTTAGCGACTGAAGATCCACATGGTTATCCATTCTGGATTGCAAAGGTTATAAAGATTGAGAAAGAAAATAATGATGTTATTGCAATTGAAGTGCATTGGTATGCAACAAGTACACACCCATTCAATGGTGTGTACAAGCTAGAGATGGTCGTTGAGAAACATGTCAATAGAAAGAGAAAAAGAAAGGGTCAAAATACAACTCGTCGTCGCACTGACCTCTTAAAATTAGATGGTGTTGACATACTTGTTTATGACTTCAATTTGACAAAGAGAGGAGCTCTTCGCTCCAAGACAACATAGATTATCAAAAGGTTGCTGCCACAAGAAATAAATGCAAGATGGGAGTTTGTTGAACCTAGTCGTAGAGCTAAAAGGCTTTTGACATATGAAATGTTGGGCATGCATGTAGACTCTGATGGTGCATTCATAGACAATAGAGAAGAGTATGGATCATCTACATCTTCATCCAATCATTCATATGAAGACAATGTAGACTTTGATGGTATTTCAGAATCCATGAGTCAATCTGAATAAGTGTATGAAACATTTTATGTATTTTTTATCCATATGATTTTTGTGTAGTAATTAGAAATGAACATTAAACTTACATATGATCTTACATGAAGTTATGTATCATTTTTATGTTATATGTTTTGATTATGAAGAATATAATAAAAAAATTAGCTCATATGTTTTGAATATGGACAATATAACAATACTTTTAAGAGATAATTTATGTTTTATTCAATGTAACTTGTATTTACTTTTTTATTATTAAAAGTAAAAAAATATTAAAAAGTGATGTTGTATTTTTAAAGTATATTGTGATATTTTCATGGCATTGTGTATTACCTGATGCTTTGAGTGATAAAATAAGATTTTAAAAGTAAGCTTTTAAGGGTTGATTTTATGATTTTGTTTACAGTGACGATGAATTCTTTTACCACTTTATAAAAATGTGTCATTTTCATACCCCAATTTAAAAATGGGTGTTACTGGTAGCAGTGCTTTTCAATTTGATGGTTGATTTTGAGGTTTTGGTTTTAATGGTACCAACTGCTAAAAACACGATTTCAAATTATCTAAAATTTTAACATTTTGAAAAAAATAATAATCCAAAAACATCTTCTTTTTTTAGGTGCTGATTTTAAGATTTTTCTGAGCTACTGTATGAGTTTTGAAGGCTATGTTTGAAAAAAGTTGTAATTTTGACCCCGTTTAAAAAATGGTGCTACCGGTAGCACCACTTTTGATTTTGATGTTTTTATGCAAAAATATGGGTTTTTTTGGCTAGAGTTCTCGTTTTGAGGTCATAGTTCTCGTTAAGTCGGTAACTTTGTTTCCTATAGACCATACATAAAAAATAGAATTGGATAAATCATTTAAGTTTTTGAAGCACAGGACATGATAAGCATGGATTGATAATGACAAATAAGTATAATCCATAACTACATCTTGAAGTCTCCACAATAAGAAACACCCTAGAATTTACTTCCTTTGGCCCAAGCACTACCAAGACAACCCATCCCACCTTAATCACACATGCCACCCACACAACAAACTCCATAAAGATGGGGCCACCTGCCTAATCCTCAAAGGGAATCCCTTCTAAAGGTAGGATGGGACAAAGGCATAAAATAACTATTTTTCGTTACTCTTGGCATGATCCTCCTTAATTTTATGGCACCAAAACAAATGTTGCTCTCAATTAGTTAACTAATCCCTAATAAATTAGGGATTAGTTGGTACCATCCAACAAGCCGAATAAGCCTACAAAGGGTGATCTTAGCAACAAGATAGGGGATCATAAATTTGCATACTATCAAACTACTTGAATTTGGAAAGAGAGTCAAGACCTTTCATAGTAATAGCTTATGCAGACTGTGTGTTAGAAGGATCAGTCACATTGAGTTCGTTCTTGCTTCTTATTATCATTCTTTTCTTTCCATAAACATGATCGTAAGCCACATATTGTGGGAACAAATTTAATAAAGGTTAGGGGCTAATATTTTGTAGTTCCGATCTAGTGCCCTGATTGTATCTAAAGAATTGTCGGCTTCAATTTGTAATTAGGATGGAGGTGCATTGTCACTAGATTATTTCCTCCATTTTCAATCTTATGATTATGTTGAATGAATTAATGGATCCATGTCTCTGTGCATGCCCATTTAATTTTTTGTCTCATGAATATGCTTATTAGGAAAGCAATGTTTGGTCTCCTCTCATGAATCATCGTGTATTTTACTTTCTATTTTTTAAGAATGAAAGCATGATTAAGGCACCCTTCTATATTAGGTTAGTAAAATCTATATCTAGTAATACTCGAAAGTTTCCCTTTCACTAAAAACAATATACGCATCATCTTTTAAACTTTGAAGAAGCAATCACCATGCACCACCCTGCCCCCTACAATAAAACTAGTATGGACTTCATATGTAACATTCCCCAACTTAACCGATGAACATTACAATGCGGAAATACTCATAAAATTAAAATTTTCTACTAACTAATCATGTAGCTTACCAGTTATAGGAAAACATACAATTTTAACCATTTGTTGATACCATGAACTAGATGCATCTACAACATACTAAAATAAACATAAAATGGAGCTAATAAATGTAACACACTCGACCCCTAGATGCTCTTTTAAGGGGTGGGGCATCATAATTTCATTTTCCTTAACTCTCTCTAGGTTCCCCTTTCTCCAAAGTCCAGGTTCTTCAAAACCCACGGGCTCTTTCTTGGCCCCTTTGAAGAATTTGAACAACATGCGCTAGCTTTCCATGCTAGGCCCCTTCCTTCATATGACCTCGGGCTGTGACCAGACACCAAGACAACAGACGCCTATTTCGTTGCTTCGAACTCCGGACGTTTTCAACTTGTGACACCACAAATCTCTGAAGTGCAATCCTTCCGTAGTGTCGAATATTCTAACACACGACCTTCTCTATTCAACAGTCACGATGGACTCCGACGCTTTGACCTTCAGGATTTCTCCATCAACGCGACCCCACTTTCTTTGAAGTGGCTATCCTCCGAAACGAAGGATCTGCTGACACCTGTCCTCTGTTGATAGACGACTCCGATGAACTTTGACGCTCTAGCCTTTGGGAATCCTCGTGCCTTCACACTTCAACTCTCCTGGAGTCGATTAGTGTCGGGCTGACCACAAGCTAGATATGACGGTCTGAGGGTATCCACGTAACCCCAGAGATCTACAACTCGTAACTTCCGCTCAAGGGCCCCTTGGGTCCCGTTGTTAGGCCATTTCTAGAGGGACATCTCTCATCCCAAGACACACCGATAAGAATATGCGGCACCTGCCTCAGGTCACCGACGTTCCCTTACCTTGACACGAGGTCGCCATACCTGGCAACGTCGTCACTAGACACGTGGGCCGCCACTTGCTCTCAACATGATACACGTGTCCCCAGGATCAAATAGTCAAGAAGGGTCCCGAAGGATCCTTAGATCCATGGTCCACATTACTTCGGTACTCCGGTCTTCGGGGGGGTCTTGACGTTACAACACCCCTGTCCTCCTGAAGCGGTCAACACCAGGTTGACAACATCGTAGATCCGACGGTTGAGATAACTGTCGGGAATCCTTAGATCTACGGCCCAGATTAACTTCGGGATTTTGAGACTTTGAGGGATTCACCTCCTGTATGACGAATATACCCAATTCGTTGGATCTACGAAGTCTGAAGGGATCGAAGGATTAACATTCACGTCCCTTCTCTAGATCCGATGATCATGAAGAGCTTTGGCTCCTCCCAAACTAATCTCATCCATTCATCTTCCAAACGAAAGGATCTTCCCTTTCGAGACTTGAATCTCGCTATCCTTCCTGAGCTTCGTCAGCTCTAAAATACTTAGGCGCTTTGTGCTATTTCTCCTGAACTTAACACTTAGAGGGATTTTTTCGCGCACCCCTTGCGCTCATTCATCAACTCTATAACTTAAGAGGTTCTCGGTCTCTACCCGCCTTGCAAAGACTCAGTGCATACATGCACTACCTCTCTCTCGAGCTTAACAGACTCCTTCCTCCAGGAGACTCAGAACGAGTGGGAGTGTTGACATGCACATGTGAAACTATGCCCAAGGTCGACAAACTCACAGTTCATTTATTCTAACTTGAGCCACCACAGGGCTCAAGCATTTATGTGTACAAGCCAGATAATTTCTTACTTGCTTAAAGAGACAAGGAAACATAATTAAAGGGATACAGTATAACCATTAAGCAAACATGCACATCCCTGAAACATTCATAGGGTATCCAAATTTAATCTATACTTACAGTTCAATGACACAGGATATGAGAATACTTATCTATTACGGGTTGCAACCAACTAACACAGGATATAAGAATACTTATCTATTACGGGTTGCAACCAACTAACTGATTGTGGGTGTTCACCTTTCCACCCAACCATAGGCTCAAAGGCATTCATTCTTAGCGCTCTCGCCACCCCCGTGCCAAGCCATGATATCACCAAGGAATTTATGCCAATTCTCAATGATCCTTTTTCTTTCACATCTTCTGCAAGGTTTATCAGATGCTTCCTCAACATCAAGCTTGCGGCCTTCTGCTAAGGTCCTATTCTCTGCATACCCTCAAAGATTTCTCTCTCTGTCATGGCCTCAATCTCACGACCTTCTGCTCGTTCTCCGCTGGAGAGCTTCTTGCATTCTCCACTCTTCTCTTTATTCCCTTACATGCCCTTGCACGCACATCCTTCTTTGAGAAGGTTATCCTTCCTATCCGGTTCCTTCTATCAGAAGGAAACTCGGGTCAGTGTGGGTCTGCAGGAGCCTGTGGTACTTCGGGCTGACATTCCGTAGCTAGACCATGCTTCCATTCATGGGGGTGGTTGATTTCTCTCCTTGGGATCAAGAGGAGGTTTATTATCCTTATCAAAGGGGAATTTGGGTTCATTCGACATAATGAACCCTCTCTTATAGTTTTCACAATCTTTCCTCTAGTGATTTCATGGCCGGTACTTTCAAAGCTTCACCCCCACAGTCAGTTATTGGAAATTCAAACAATAATACATTTACATCGTTCCCATGCCACACCATGGTAATCCTAATTAATGATTAATTACAAGTCGGGGGAAACAGGGGTGTTACAATCCCCTCCCCCTTAAAAGGAACACCATCCTCAATGTTCTTTCTCAGTAACACCTATCATGCCTTTCTCATTCAGCCGCTTCAGAAGTCTTGACCTTCTTTCTTGGTCAGGTCCTTTTTCAGACTCTTAACCTTCATTACTTGCCTTCAATAATTTTGGGACAACAAGCATATTAATCACAATTTTATGTGAAAACATCTTATAGTTGTTCAAAATTCAAGAGGAATATTTCATAATCTAGCAAAATACTTATCTGTGTAGTTTGTGGGTTGCATCCATGTGGCTATCTTGTTATCTAGGCTCAATGTTTTTTCTGGACATACCCATTGTGTGCATAATCCCAGTCAATAGTTTACAAGAACTATCAGATTCTCCTCTTCCTTGCGATCACTCACCCTCCAGGCCCAGGCTTAGGAATCCCCTTCTCTGCTATACAATTCCTCGGATGATCCATCTTGCATTGCCAAGGTTTTATCGCACAGGAAGAATTCTAGAGACTTCATTGAGCCTTACAGTCGAGGCATCTCTCTGGCTTTCGTTACCTCAACACAACATATTCCAAGTGATCATGACTTACCACAGGATTCTCATGTCTCAATAATGGCCTCTTTCATACTTTTCAACATGACAACCTTCATATGTCCTTTTTGGACGAATATTTTCTTCTCACCTGTATCACAAGTATACAAAAATTCACGAGACATCGTCATAAATTCTAAATTTCAGAATTTTATTGCAAATCTGTCACCCATAGATTTTCCAATTTCCTCTTTTATTTTCAGATATGTTCCGTACGGAACCAAATTCACCAATTATGGGACTTTACTTCCCATAGTAATTTGCCTCAGCAGGCAATTTTGGTCTTCCTTATTGGCTTACAAAACTGCCATATCCAAGACCCTTTGCTTCGTGCAATTTCAACATTCCTCAACCAAACAAATTGTTAGTTCTCGTGCACATTATATGTTCATTGCACACTTGCAATGGTTCACAAACAATTTTAGGACTGTGCACACTAACAATCAAATGCATTTGCTTCAAAGAAAATACCATTCCTTGTGGTTTGGCTCAACAAGTAATTAGTCTTCCTTATGGACTTATAACACTGCCATATCCAAGACTCTTTTCTTCTTGCACTTTCAATTTCAATCAACCAAACAAATTGTTAGTTTCCCATGCACATATATTTTCACTGCACCTTTATAACATCATCACAAACAATTCTTAAATTGTGTATGCTAACAATCAAATCACTTTTATCTATTCGATGATATAAAGAAAAAGGAAATTTCATTCCTTACACACACATTAGTTCAGTATATCAACCTTTACATATGCAATTCAACATGAAGTGAATTTAATCAATGTGCCAATGTTCATGGCCACACTCACACATAATGCACCCTTGCATCGATTTCATATTATCACTTTTCAGGTTAGGCACTCTCACCAAGGTGTGTTGGAATTCGACCAACTTATTACCATATGGATTCTTTGTCCATAATTATTATTTTAGCATAAACATATTTTCTACTTTGAATCGATAAACAACCTTAAATCGTCATTCATGAAACTCAAGGTTTCACATGAATGCCTTTAAGCATTCCTTGATTGGTCAATGCAATCATGACATATCATTTCATGAATTCTTCCAATGATTACTAACAATCTTTACTACCAGAGGTTCGCACCTCCATCATTCAGGTTCTCCTTCCTAACTCATACCCTACTTGGGTATCCAAGGCTTACAACTTTTTTTCAAAAGTTCATGCATAATCATTAAGACGATAAAATATTTTAGAAGGGGTTCTTACCAAATCCCTTCATACCTTGTACCACCTAGGCATGAACATTTTTATACCGTGTCTTGGCTGCTAGCACCCTCTTTCTGATTTTTACCTCATCAACAATGCTTTATGGGGACTCCTTCAGCCATGTCAACAATCTTTCAACCACATCCTTCTCATGGTCATCCTCTGCTTAAGGTTGCCCATCATTGGTAACTGTTTTCCTCAACAGCTCCAATTCCTTTCTATACATAACATGCATCATCATAATCACAATTACATTAGATGTAATATTAAACAAAATGCATATATTATAATATTCAAATCCATAAAACATATTCAAAATGTCCTAGCATATCTTTATTCACTTCATCACATTATCCTCAAATGTTTCCATGAGTGCAACACACACAAGTATCGATTGTTTCTACAACAATACAACCATCATCACTGTGGTGTCAAAATCTTTTACTTTCATCAGCGTACCAACTTTCTCATCCCAGAGAAAACGTAATGCTCAGTAAGAAAATAATTGAGGGCTCTCCCCTTCTTCCAATTCTTTCTACATTGCCCAAGGCTTTTCAACCTAGTTGAGTTATCTCTAAGGCCTCATTGCCTTTCCTGAATCATGGATTCAACCAATCCTATTCAGTCAAACATACTCATCTATTCACTTATTCATACTTAGGGGGTTTATTTGCCTTTTACCAATTGTATTGGTTTCCACAACTGCTCTTTTAATCCTACAACTCTGTTAAACAATTCAGGGTTCTTAGGGTGAGAAAAGTGGTCCTCCTTTTCTCCCCCTTTACTTATGCAATCTACTTCTTATTGTGATTGTTATTCTCTTTTCTTGAGCAACTTCGGTTAGGCTCATCCTAACTCTTAGGATACATCAACATGCTTTAATAGCAAATTCTTTTGTCCATAATGAATCATGAACCTGTGCATCCTGTACATTACCATTCGATTATCAGAATGGTCAAGATTCATTACATGATGTTTTTCAAATGTAATCCAGGATATATATCTATATATCTATATATATTTGACTATGTTCTCCTGATAGAGTCTTCGCACAGTTCCTCCACAGGGAACTCCTTCAACATGCAACTTCCTTATTGCATATCCTTCACTATTTGTGATAGCCTCAACCTTGAGTTGGCTTCAGTTGGGTACCAAATATTTCATAAGGAATATAAACATGCATCTTTGTCACGCGTTCCGATTATGTATTCACACATATTCTGGTTTTGTTAACTTACATCCATGATGTACTTAACCATATGCATAATCACAAGTCTGTGTGTAGTTGTGATGGGTATATTTCACAGCCTACATACATCTCTACTTTAAAATTAGTCAACTCATGATTGTTAAAAATCATTCTCATGTGACCCTCAAAGGCATAATCATTTGCCTCTTATCATGACAACAGAGCATCCTCGCTCATTTTATTCTCTCATCTATTTATATTAATCTTTCCTGAGGGAATGGAATACATCCACCTCAAGCTGCCACTCAAACAAAACTTCTATGACTCTTCAAAGAAGAGTTAACCATGCAACCATGGTATTCATTCCATTTTGGGAAGCGTAATGCTTGTCTCTCATTTCACTCATTTAGGCAGTCACCTAGCACCTTTAGTGTACCTATACTCTTACATCATATATGTGCATCACTTTCATATTTAATATCTTTCATACCTAATTGGTATTAATATCAGGCTTCATATCAAGAAGCTTCATAATGCATTAAATCCATGCGTTCAAGCATAGACACACACAATCCAGACGTTCATCATGCAAGCTCATTGCTTGCACCTTTTTCCATGTCATTCCCACACATGGACATATCATAATTCTATATCCTTCTCCCAAGGATCTTCAAATCATTCTTATGATAAGTTTCATAGGAACACTCAACACTTAGCTTCCCTCTCAGTTGAGAGTTTGCAATCATATTATTCTTGTAAGTATGTATGCACATATTTGTGTATATGCAGGTGCATCTCTTGCACCTCTTTATTCACCTTGATAATTTAGTTTTATCATTAGTGTTCTTTAGTTAAAGATTATGGCCACTTACATGACTAATCTCACAGTCATAACTCACACTGATGTTGCCCTCTCTTCATAATAACCAACAAAGGTTACTTTTCTCTCTTATGTACGATAACATCTAGCAAGAAAATACTCTTGCCTTAATTTCTATAGATCATTACCCAACTTATAAATACAATATGGGCAATTAAAACCATGCCCAAGAAAACAGGGCAACGAATCTAGCTTCCAACTATATCTATATGGCTACCATCCACCACTAGATGTCAATCTGACCCATTGGGCTTCTAGAAGTGCCCCAACACTTCCTTTACCACATTCAGGATCAACATTTAATCAACCATTTTACCTTAATTTTTTAATGTCTAATAACATTTGGACTATTCCCTTAAAGCTCAAATGCAATTTCGAGTTATGTTACTTACTAAGTATCCTAGTTCAGAAATCCAGAGTATCTTTAGTTCAACATCAGTCTTAACCATTACACCTAGAATTCTTCCCTTTGTTCATCAACAGTCAGGGACGGAGGCCACTCTCCTCCTCCCACAAGAATTCTCGTAGATTAGTTTCCTATCCACCAAGCAAGGGAGGCTACTGTGATTTCTCACTCACTCAATCTATATTTCTTTAGCTCTGTTTATCAACTTGATTTGAAAAACCCTGCCCAACAATTCCTGTACCCAGAAAAAAAATTCGTTTCTCAGTTCCCTTCAAAACCTGAGAGTTGCACATGCTCTCCCTTTTCAGAGAATGGTCACCAGACTCATTCCTCTGATCGTGAGGAGTTATACACATATACAAGGTTCAACCCTTCATTAAAGCAATAATTATTACTGTTACAGATCCCTTCCATCTATTCACATCCAAGTCTTGCTATTCGTGCCCATCAACATAATCCCACAATTGTAGGATTGACTATCATTTCCCAAAGAAATGTTAGGCTTCCTTTGTCACAGACTAGCATGATTCAATATCGTTGGGTAAAATCCCAACTGTATTTTAAATCTGCATCCTTCTACTCAAGGAACTTATGCAAATGATTTCTGTTTGGTAGTTATATTCTCAACATGCTCATCCTAGCCTTGGTAATCCAATCTTATGTCTGTACAACAACACATACGATTGCAGAGTGAAGTCAGCTTCTTTATTTGTAAACATTAGCAACATACCATGCAAATTTCCAAAACATCTATCAACAGTAAAAGATCTCATTCCTCTCTTCAGTAGAGGTTTACTAAGCTTCTCAAGAATGGGGTAAGATAGGGTGTTACCCCTTAAGGTCCTCCAAAAATATTTTCATACAACTCATGCATGAGCCCAAGCAGGCCAAGTGTTGTTGTCATGCTTTGATACTAATTTGTAACACACTCGACCCCTAGATGCTCTTTTAAGGGGTGGGGCATCATAATTTCGTTTTCCTTAACTCTCTCTGGGTTCGCCTTTCTCCAAAGTGCAAGTTCTTCCAAACCCATTGGCTCTTTCATGCCCCCTTTGAAGAATTTGAACAACATGCACTATCTTTCCATGCTAGACCCCTTCCTTCATACGACCTCGATCTGTACTAGACGTCGAGACAACATACGCCTATTTCATTGCTTCAAACTCCGAAGGTTTTCAACTTGTGACACCACAAATCTCCGAACTGCAATTCTTCCAGAGTGTCAGATCTTTTGACACGCGCCCTTCTCTATTCAACAATCACAATGGACTCTGATACTTTGACCTTCGGGAGTTCTCCATCCACGTGACCCCACTTTCTCTGAAGTGGTTATCCTCCGAAACGAAGGATCTATCGACACCTGTCCTCTGCTGATGGATGACTCCGATGAACTCTGACACTCCGGCCTTTGGGAATCCTCATGGCTTCACACTTTGATTCTCTCGGAGTCGGTCAACGTTGGGCTGACCATAACCTATATCCTTGGTCTGAGGGTATCCACGTAACCCCAGAGATCTACAGCTCGTAACTTCTGTTCAAGGGTCCCTTGGGTCCTGTTGCTAGGCCATTACTAGAGGGACATCTGTCATCTCAAGACACACCAATAAGAATACGTGGCACTTGCCTCGAGTCACTGAAATTCCCTTCCCTTGCCATGAGGTTTCCATACCTGGCAACACCGTCACTCAACACGTACGCCCGCACGAGATCTCGACATGATACACACATCCCCACGATAGAATGGTCAAGAAGGGTCCCGAAGGATCCTTAGATCCACGGTCCACATTACTTCGCAGCTCCGGTCTTCGGGGGGGTCTTGACGTTACAACACCCCTTTCCTCCCAAAGTGGTCAATGTCAGGATGACTACATCTTAGATCCGACGGTCGAGATAGCTCCCGATAATCCTCAGATCTACGACCTAGATTAACTTTGGGATTTCAGGACTTCGGGGGATTCACCTCCTGTACGACAAATATACCCAATTCGTCGGATCTACGAAGTCCGAAGGGATCGAAGGATTAACATCAACGTCCCTTCTCCAGATCTGACGATCATGAAGAGCTTCGGCTACTCCCGAAGTAATATCATCCATTCGTCTTCCAAACGAAAGGATATTCCCTTTCGATACTTGAATCTCGCTATCCTTCCTAAGATTTGTTAGCTCTAAAGTACTTAGGCACTTTGCACTATTTCTTCTGAACTTAACACTTAGAGGGATTCTTCTGCGCACCGCTTGTGCTCATTCACCAAATCTAGAACTTAAGAGGTTCTTGGTCTTTGCCCGCCTCACAGAGACTTGGTGCATACATGCACTACCTCTCTTGAGCTTAACATACTCCTTCCTCCAAGAGACTCAGAATGACTAGGAGTGTTGACATGCACACGTGAAACTATGCCCAAGGTCGACGAACTCACAGTTCATTTGTTCTAACTTCAACCACCATAGGGCTCAAGCATTTACGTGTATAAGCCATATAATTCCTTACTTTCTTAAATACACAATCAGGCAGAATTAAAGGGATACAATATAACCATTAAGCAAACATGCACATCCCTGAAACATTCATAGGGTATCCGACTTTAATCTACAGTTACAGTTCAATGACACAGGATATGAGAATACTTATCTATTACAAGTTGTATCCAACTAACTGACTGTGGGTGTTCGCCTTTCCGCCCAACCATAGGCTCAGAGGCATTCATTCTTAGTGCTCTGACCACCCCCACGCCAAGCCATGATATAACCAGGGAATTTATGCCAATTCTCAATGATCCTTTCTCTTTCAAATCTTCTGCGAGGTTTATCAGATGCTTCTTGAACATCAAGCTCGCGGCCTTCTGCTCAGGTCTCGTTCTCTGCATACCCTCATAGATTTCTCTCTCTGTCACGACCTCGACGAGGCTTATTAGAAGCTCCCTCAACATCAAGCTCACAACCTTCTACTCGTTCTCCGCTGGAGAGATTATCGCATTCTCCACTCTTCTCTTTATTCCCTTAGGTGCCATTCCACGCACATCCTTCTTTGAGAAGGTTATCCTTCCTATATGGTTCCTTCTGTCAGAAGGAAACTCAGATCAGTTTGGGTCTGCAGGACCTTGTGGTACTTCGAGCTGACATTCTGTAGCTAGACCATGCATCCATTCATGGGGGTGGTTGACGGTTCAACCACTGGTCCTTTCTTCATTAACTGATTTCTCTCCTTGGGATCTGGAGGAGGTTTATTATCCTTATCAAAGGGAAATTTGGGTTCATTTGACATAGTCTTATAGTTTTCACATTCTTTCCTCTAGTGATATCATGGCCAGTACTTTCAAGACTTCACCCCCATAGTCATTTATTGGCAAATCAAACAATAATACATTTACATCGTTCCCATGCCACAACATGCTAATCCTAATTAATGAATAATTACAAGTTGGGGGAAACACGGTGATCCGAAAAGATCTTTTAAAGACTATGGTTGAGTTTTAAAACATGAGTTCATTAACCATTTAAGAAATTGATGAAAGATGAAGAATTAATGATGTAACATGGAAGCCATAATAAGATATACATATATGGAAATAAGCACAAGAATCACAAACCATAACAACAAAAGTTGTTAACGGAGTTCAACAATATCGCCTACGTCTCTGGGCCTTTGTCTCAGTGGGTGAGGCTTTCTTATTTCCATTTAAAGCTTCAAAAGTTCATAATAACAATGTCAAATGGATTACAAACTAATCTGCCTGTGTTCTGCTAGATCTCAAGAACCCAACAAAACTGACGGCACTGAAAATGGATGAACGAAGCTCCCGAAAATGGCCCGCAAAGTTGCTCTCCTCAATGGCTTTGCTTTACAATTCTTCAACATTTTTCCTGTTCTGAACTTCTCTCTGGCTTTCAAGAAATTCTGGTTTATATAGGCTTGAAGTTGGCAAAAAAATCCCAACTCCCCCCCAATATCTGGCCTGAAAAAGGGCTCTGGATACTCCAATAATAGCCAAAATCTCTCAAAACTGGCCGAAAAATCACTAAAAATCATATGATAAGGTCAAAATACCCCCAAATTGGCAAATATAGGGTGCAACCCCCAAAATCTAGACTCCTGTTCATACGGGCACCCTTTATGTGGCCCTGGGCTGGCTGGCGCTGGTCCTTAGCCCCCCGATCTTGGACCCGAGTCATGCGGCTTGGCCATATGGTCGCACCCTTACCTTGCATGTGCCCGCTTTAGTTGTTAGGCTCCCGGTCGTTTAGCCCCTGGATACGCGCTTTGGTCGGCGAGCTAGCCTAGTTGACTGGGCGCTATCCCCATATATATGTGCCAAACGTATAAGGGAATGGGCCATGGGTCATATGGTACAGTCATATGGTGTGCGTCGGGGCTGGGGCTGGGGCTGGGGCTGGGGCTAGGCCCCATCCCTTAACTCCCCCCGAATTACAATGTTTTCAAGTTTAAATATTATATTTAAAGTATAGTGGTTAACAATCAATGTGGGTGGGTTGGTAGCCCGACCCTTCCAAGTCTCTTCTGCCCGGACCAGAGGTCACGGGTTCGACTCCTGTGGAGTCAATAATATTTTTCCAAATAAACCAACCAATGGAGGGGTACCACGTGGCAACCCAAGACTGGGCTACATGGCATCATTACATTCGCCCAAAATATGCCACATGTCAAACAATGATTCGACCACATCTACACCTGCCCACGTCAACACTTGTTCATGTCAGCATGCCAACTCACTGCCATGTCATTGTATGTCTGTACAACCTCTACATTTTGCTGCCATGTCAACACTGTACGAATTGTACGAACTGCACAGTCATAAAAAAATTTCATGTTTGGCAAAACAAATAGACTGCGATATCTTTTGCATACGGTGTCAATTTGAGCCCGTTCAAGTTGTGTCAGGTTCGTTATGACGAGGCCTACGCACACGTCCGTTTTGAAGCAATTTTGAGCACTTTGATTTTTAGGCCTTCCTTGCCCCATTTTGGTTCTTGGATCCATTTTGGATCATTCCTCCCCACTAAGACCTTTTGGTCCTCCAAAATGATACTAACTAGTCATCAATTGTAGGATAGGCCATCCCACTTGTTCTCTGTCTTTGAACTCTGTCCTGTGCACCTATCTCATCAAGATCAACTGTAAAACAACCATGATAACTGACAACATATTGTTAGCCACTTGTACTCTGTCACATCTTACTAAAGCCACTATCATCCATGTTGACAACATTACTAATGATAACATCATAAATATGACTGCAAATGAGCTAATATGTTTGTAATACTTGCACAACATTAGCTCATCTTGAAGCAAAGTATGATTGAAATTCCATTCTACAATCATCTCATGTTCTTGCTTAAGATCAATTACTTGATTTGAGACAATTATAGGTGTGTTGTTTGCATGAGTTGCCTTCCTTAATTGTTCCATTGTTTGAAGAGATTGATTTGGTTTTAAGTGATGAGCATGTACAACATATTCTTTGCCTTCTTTGATTAAGTGATATTGATTATGTTCCCTGTAGAATATTGCTTTGTGATCATACAAATAATGACTGCCTGAGACCATTCCACATTCATTGAGTGGCACCACATCACATGTTACCTCATCCACAAACTTAGATGAAATTGCAAACTTTAATGTGCATTGCTTTGTTATGTGCAATTTATGATTGTTGCTTATCAATTTAAGTGAGTAGGGTTTATGATGCATCTGAGTGTTTAATCCCAATCGTTTAACCACTTCCTCTGAAATCGAGTTAGATTGAGATCCACTATTTATCAATGTGTCAACCTTAGTATGCCTCTTTACGACCCTTATATGAAACAATTTACTTCTAGAATCATATCCATCACCAATTTTACCTGTCAAACCAACCGCTGAAATTTTAGATTCATCACCTGAATCCGATCCCAAGTCTGTTGGTCATGATGTTGTTGCAACTGTTTGCCTCCCTTTCTTCTCTTTGAACCACTTCGGTCTCTTTTCGGGATGCAATTGCCAGCAATGGTCCTCATCATGCCCTTCTTTCTTGCAATGTTTGCAAGAGAGCTTCTCTTCCTTTCTTGCCACTGAATTTGCCTTCTTGCCATTCCACTTTCTTTGAAGATGATTCCCCTGATACACCAACTCCTCTTTTCCTTGCCTCAATGTATGTTGCTTGAACATAAACCTCATCAATATTAGTAGGTCCAAACATAAATACAATGTTATGAATATGTGCAGGTAAACCTCTTATATACTTCATAAGAGTTTATTGGGTATGTAATGAAATGTCTAACATTAATGCCATCTTATGAAATTCATCTGTGTATTCTTGCACTATTTGTCCTTTTCTTAGTTTAAGACCTTGCCATTCAATTAAAGACTTCTCTTTATAACCCAAAGGATAAAATTTCTAAGTGCAGAAACAAAAACTCGCCATGATGAAAATACATTATCCACTTGTTGCGTGCCATTTTGCAACTTGCTTTGCCACCAAATGAGTGTTGTGCCTACAAGTCGAAGTGATGCCAATTTGATTTGAGTGGCCTCAGCCTTGATTTGTTCCACACTGTGATAAATCTCCATATGTCTGACCCAGTTATCAAGCCTCTCTGCATTGACTTCACCATCATACACAGGTAATTCAAATTTCACATCAAGCTTAAGTAAAGGCATATCATGTTTATGTTTATGAGAATGTTTTCTTGTGGTGGATTTGGAACTTGTACTTGAAGAAGAAGAAGTTGATGGAGAAGAAGGAGGCGAAGGAGGAGGTTTAGGAGGATCCTCTCCTTCTTCCCTTTTGGCTTTTGAAGATTCACCTAGACTCGGCCTCTTCCGCTCCAAGTAATCATCATATAAAACCTTTACCATCTCTGACATGGAAAATAAGCTCTTTTGAAACTCTATCTTGCTATGAGAAAGTCCCTCTTCCGATGCCATCTTCTCACTTTGAAAGTACTCTTTCTCGATCCAATCTCAGGATTCTCTTCAACAAGATCGCCTTCACCACAATTCAACTTTTTCCTGGTCATCATGCAAACTCAATTATCATGCAAATTTTATTTTATTTTTATTTATTTTTTCTGGTCCATGCTATCAATTATCATACCCATATATTTATCTGGAGCATCATAACACTTCTTTCTATGTTTGCACAACTTTTTCCTTTCACTTGATTGTTGATTCCTGTGTTCTTGAAGTGCTTTGACTATATAATCTGCACATGACACAAAATGGAAATATTGATAATATGTTTTCATAGTTGATAACTATCGAATTTAAACAAAAAAAATTGTAAATCTATACATCTTTCTACCCCTTCAGATTTATCTCTTCTTGCTTTAAGAGAAGCACATATACTGCAAATCCCCATCCTTGACTTCTTAGGAATACAAACATTGTTGAATTGTCTCTTCCATACTCTTGTAAAATATGCATATGAAATAAAATTATGATTCCCTTCAACACTTTCAACATATTATTTGTATAACTTGTAGATTTCATTCCTTGAGAAATTATCTGGAATATGTATTGTCTCTCTATCTCGCATAGACTCTCCATGTTTGGAAAATAAGTCTCGCATCCATGACAATGCAATGTTTGTTAAAGGGCCAATATAAAGGAAGGAAGGAAGGAAAGAAGCCTAGTAGTTTATTGGTTTACAATGTTGTGGCTAGAAAGCTAACATATGAGGAAAAATATTTCAAACGAGAGATTGTTAACATTTATCAAAAGCCACATGCACTAATTAATTATCTTATAGATACATTTTCAAATGAAGGAGATTGAGTTTTGGATTTGTTCTCTGGTTCATGTAAGATTTATGATATAACATTTATGAAATCATACTTCACTCTTTATTATTTTAAATTTATGTTGTTTTACATTATTGACTTTAATTATTTATTTTGTATTTGGTGATTAGGTGCAACATTAGCATGCTACTTACAAAAATGAAGGAATTGCATAGCCATTGAAAGTGATGCAGTGCAATGTGGTTTTATTCAACAAAGAATTAATGCTATTCGAGCTTTTCCAAATGAAATGCAAGAAATTGGCTTGAGGAAAGGAGATTCAATGACTCAAAAGTGGAAAAAATATCATAGGAACCTCAAGTACCATTAAGAGGTCTGCTTGGAAAAGATCACTTTGAAGAACTTGTGGATATCAATAACTCAATGGAAGAGAAACATGAGTCAAATGAGCCAATGGAAGCACAAAATGATGTCCAAGAAAATGATGATGTGTCTGTTGAGAATGATGAACTTGGGATACAAGACATTATCAATTGGTTTTAGGATGCCCTTGAAGACAATGTTGAATTTTGCAAATTTTTGACGAGTTATAATATTAATGTTTTGACTTTCAGATTTTAAAATAAGAATAAATATGCATCTATTGTTGTTTTATGATGAATATGTTTTATTTATTTTTTTACTTTACTTTTTATGTGATTTAATATGTTAGAGAAAATGACATTAAATATTGTCAATTTTTTACTCTAAATCTATAAAAATATCATAAAAAATGTTAATTTGTATTATTTTTTTTCCATTTTTTGGTTCAATTTTGTCCATAAAAACGCTTTATGTGACACGTTATTTACAGTGAAAAAATTCCAAAATGTATAGGTTTTTTTGTTATAAATTGCTTTGAAGTGTATATTCTTTTGCTAAACATTTTAAAATAGTGTTATTTAGCTACAATTATTTGCTATGTATTGAAGAAAAAATAAAAGTGTGTTAAAAATACAATTTTACACTATATTTAAAAACTATGGCACCATGAATTAAATAATGAGACATAATTGTATGAAAAATCTTAATTTAAAAAAACGTAAATCATATATAATATTTTTATAACATTTTTAACATCATTAAAAATCATAAAAAAAACATTGGTAAAAAAAAAAGATTTAGAAAAAATTGAAAATAGTTGGAAAACAAGCATTTAAAAAATAAAACAAAAAAAATTGATTTAGGAAAATTTGAAAATAGTTCAAAAAACAAGCATTTCAGAAACAAAATGTGGATCCGTTATAGATAAGAAGATTTAAAACATGAAAAAACTACCTCAAAATGAAAATAGGTGCTACCGGTAGCACCATTTTTCAAAATGTGGTAAAAAATGGGAGCCTTGAAAAAACAAGAACTCAACAAAGTTCTCATTAAGTTGGTAATAGTTTTATGTATGTATTTGTTATTGAAATATTTAATTAAAGTGGATGTTAAATTATTTTATTTATGGTCAACAATGAAATATTTTTTTTGTTATTAACATTTTTTTTAAATGTCACTTGTCAACTCTGTAAAGACCCTTGTCGTTACAACTACATGCGACGCAAAGCAAGTGCATAATTTTTTTTTTTTTTAACAGGATGGCAACAACGACAACAATTAATCAACAAAACTTGATGATGAACACAACGCACACAAATCCGGCAACAAACAACAACAACCCATCATACTAGCACATCATGCAACTCGACAAAATGCACGATAATCAATTAGACAAACAAACGAATACCCGTCCGATACAAGCAAGACAATGCCTACAAGCTAAAGGACAACATCACAATCCTGACACAACGACTTCGACGACCAATAACTAGAACCCTCTACTGCGAGCAAAACCAATCACATCAAGGCGTTACAGAACCAAGTACTAACATCAATTACAACGAACAATACGCCCACATCGGGAAGCATAAGACTCTGGCTAGGTTATCATTCGCATCTATCAATCAGGGCGCACAATCATCCCCTCATCAGGAATCATGCCGTCACAAGGCGATAGGCGTGACAGTAACCATGGCGCAACATAACATATCTAGACCTTTAACCCAAGCTAAATCCCTCGCACTGGGAGACCAAATTATCTGTCAATAAAATTACGAAGCCTATACCCAAGCACCCAATCAACAAGTCGACAAGACACAAGGTGACATCATTCAAATTAAAATGCGCAACTAACCGAAGGATTTCTTGATTCCTACAAGGTAAACATGTGTGGTGTAACAACTATGACCAACCCCCATTTACTATTTGACTTAAGGCACAAGGCGCATAGTAACCAATTAATTGTTAAACTATTAATTGTTTTAGCTAAGAAAACTTAATACCCTCAACCATTAATCTTGCGCAAGCTATTAAACTAATTCACCAGTAAACCATAAACCATTTACTTTTAATCATTATGTCTAAGTGCGAATGAGTGAACTATTATCATTGCGATTAATCAAGTAATCTATTACCAAAGCGATTAATCTATTGTGACAAAAGTTAAGGGACTGATATATAGGACCGATAAATAAACAATTTCTATATAAAAACAATTAATCTATTGGTTGCAAAAGTCATAAGACTCATATATAAAACAATTGACATATAAAAACAATTAATCTATTTTTATTTTGGAGAAGATTCCACTTTGATTTATGCATGCAATATACGCGATTCTGCATTCCAAAAACGTTTTATTTAAGAGAAAATTTATTCATAATCTATGGATGTAAGAGCCACGATTTTGCATTCCCAAAAACGTTTTATTTAAGAGAAAATTTATTTAAGATCTGTGGATGTAAGAGCCACGTTTTTGCATTCCTGAAAACGTTTTAGTTAAGAGAAAATTCATTCATGATCTGTGGATGTAAGAGCCACATTTTTGCGTTCCTGAAAACATTTTAATTAAGAGAAAATTCATTCATGATCTGTGGATGTAAGAGCCACATTTTTGCATTCCTGAAAACGTTTTAATTAAGAGAAAATTCATTCATGATCTGTGGATGTAAGAGCCAGGTTTTTGCATTCCTGAAAACATTTTAATTAAGAGAAAATTCATTATGATCTGTCAATGTAAGAGCCACGTTTTTGCATTCCTGAAAACGTTTTAATTAGGAGAAAATTCATTCATGATCTGTGGATGTACGAGCCACGTTTTTGCATTCCTGATAACGTTTTAATTAGGAGAAAATTCATTCATGATCTGTGGATGTAAGAGCCACGTTTTTGCATTCCTGAAAACGTTTTTAATTAAGAGAAAATTCATTCATGATCTATGGATGTAAGAGTCATGATTTTGCATTCCTGAAAATGTTTTAATTAAGAGAAAATTCACTCATGATCTGTGGATGTAAGAGCCATGTTTTTGCATTCCTGAAGACGTTTTAATTAAGAGAAAATTCATTCATGATCTGTGAATGTAAGAGCCACGTTTTTGCATTCCTGAAAATGTTTTAATTAAGAGAAAATTCATTCATGATTTGTGGATGTAAGAGCCACGTTTTTGCATGCCTGAAAACGTTTTAATTAAGAGAAAAATGTAGAGATAATTAAGGGATAGATAACTGCGTGAAATTTATCCTTCGCTTATTATCCATGCACAGGAAAGCAGGGCATTTAAATCTATAAGTTTTTAAACACCGGAATGACGACCGTTGATTCGGCTCCTGGCCGACTACTCAGGCACAGACTAATAACTTAAGGGACAAGGGACATAAGATAAAAACACAATTTTTCTTCGTATTAAACAATAAAAACAAATACAGAGAAGTCATTGCAATCAGAGTTTGGGTTTGCCATGGGAAATCAATTCAGAATAAAAAGAGCCTAAGGCTGGGATGACTTTAAGTTCTTTGATCATAAAATGCTGGGCTAATCAAGACAATTTGCTGAAGATAAAAATGAAATCTCTAGATAGTGTTACGCTGAATATAACATAAACTTTAACACAGTAGAAGTACATTACTAAAGGCACAGGAAAAATATTTAAACTACCATTCAATACAAATATAGACATGCGTGCCCTAGTCAAATGCGAAAGCTCCGAGTCATTGTCCCACACGCGCTCTGTCTAGCTCTCGCTTGCCGATCGATGTGACCTCACCGGTACCTCCCAACCAACGCTAGGGGTACTTTTCTCCCCCCCGAGCCCCCCGAGCCGCAAAGGGGCCATGTTATCCTCGATCTCTAGGGATAACTAGGAGATCATGTCTCGAGGCCCACAGGTCCTAGACATGGAGTACCGAGAGCAGGATTGACCTGAGCATGGCCCTAGAGGGCCCATCCTTATTCTTCTTCACCAGATTTGTCCTATCAGCAGCAACAACATCCATCACCATCGGCTTCGACTTGCATCAGAGAAGACTCTTGCTCCATGAGGTAATTGGTCCAGGTATCATGGTATGTGTCATGTTTGATCATTATAACTTTCTTATATATGCATCAGGTTCCTTACATTTCTGATAACTGCTTGGATCTTACACTAACCC
>ML776587.1:2497785-2520761 GCA_009831015.1 Picea engelmannii | reverse complement strand
CAGGGGGGATTTGAAGAGCCATCGTCCGCTCCCGCCATACTATCACTTTACATCTTCTCTCCCATACATCCATCCCATTCCCTTAGTCCAGGCATTAGGATGACCTACTTGAGGGGTTACACTTCGTCCTGTGGGAAGAAGGGGCTAAAGGCCCTGGGGGTAAAAGCAGCTGGTAAAAGATAAAAGCCATAGAAAATAAAACCTAGAGATGCTTCGCCCAGGGATCCCTGAGAAGGCAATAAAAGGCCTCTCGATAAGAAACAAAAGGGACCCGAAGAAAATAAAAAAACAAGACCTAACCAAGAGGATGGGAGGTCTCATCACGAGCCGGTCCATTATGTTCATAGGTATCTAGCAGTATGACATTGCCATTATCTGGTCACCACGCCAGGGCAATGACCTTTGGTTGCATGGCCAAGGGAAAGGGGGTCTCATCACGAGCCAGCCTTATCATTTCTGCGAAAATACGAGTGGGTAACACTGTCAGCTTTGGTCACCACGCCAAGGCAGTGTCCTCTGGTCAGACCTTGAAGTAAAAAGAAAGAAAAAGCAATAAATAAAGAATAAAGGCAATAAAGGGGCTTGGAAAAAGTGCATCCATGACGGGTACAACTCACCTCCTACAAAGGCACCCACGGACAATACCTACCCCTGGTCTTCACTATGACTGGACATCCTTAGACCATATCACTTCATGAACATGGCTCGAATAATATTCTGTGGAAACTTTCCTCTTCTTATGGATACCAGCCCAATAGGTTGTTCTGTCTATTTCTTCAACTTTGTATAGTAGATCAATGTAATGTCTTTGAGATTTTAGAGGATATGCTAGGGGTTTTATGCATGTATTTGATAAATTTAATGATGAAATATGATTGACATTGCTACGATCCCAAGGAATGATGAGCCCATGGAGGGCGAAGTTTTTGATGTGCAAGACCATACCCGACAGACAGGTACCAGTGGACCAGTACACATGGGGATATGATTAGCTCGGACCTCCATGGGGCTGAAGAGCCCATCAGATGGTTGCTGGGATGGCAGAGACAGGACAATGTTATGATGAGCCTTTGTACGAGAAGAAAGAGGGATGTTCCACCTAGGACACTTTGGCAGAGCCCGACCTAAGGGGGATCACCCACTTCAGATGGAACGTTTGCCCCTTGATGGACATGACGTCACCCAACAGAGCAAGATGTTATCCTGAGCATGTGGCAGTGTGATGAAGCTATTTGGCACGTGTGGTAGCTTTGAGGAGCCCTAGAAGGGCCAATGTCTGGCCTTTGGATGCTGGATATGCCCAAAAAGGGCCAACGTCTCCCTCAAAAGGGCTTGACGTCCCACCTTTTGCTCATATTATGTCATTTTTCTGGCAGTTAATGCAAAAACAGTGTAAATTTTGTAGTCAACCTTGTCGGTTGTTTTAATGACCTATTTTTTAATTGAAAGGTCATGGATTGGTATAAATTGAGGACGTTTTTCCTCGTTTTGGACATAACACAACTCACTCTCTTGTGAGAGACTATCTTTTAGCCTTTTGCTTGGTATTTTTGGTGTTCTAAGTGAGGCACAACTCTTCTTGGAGGATTTCTCTTAGCATTTATGGTGTTTCTCTCATGGAAGGTTTACAACTAGGGTTTGATTATGCATTCTTCATGATATGTAAGTGAATTTTTCATGCAAAACTTCCTAAGTGAATGGTTGTAGGCTTAATTTATTACATTTTTCTATTATATTGCTATTATATTGTTGAATCTTGAAACCCTAGGTAGAAAGCACACTAGTAGGTCATTGCTATATGCCCCCATGTTTGAGAAATCGTTTTAGCCATTGATAAAGGAAGATATAGCCTAGTCGTTGCTACACTTTTCTCCCTTTTTCTGAGTTAGCATTAAATTTATAGATTGAAAAGAGGAGACGTCCTAGGCCTAGTTGAATCTACACCTAGGGTTTGAAAGCCTTGCCCCTACAACACTTTCTCCCTTAAATCTGTACTTTGAAGCTAGCCATTTTGCCAAGTGTATTTAGAGAAAGAGGAAGGAGCATGAGGCCTTGCTTAAGCAACACCAGAATGAGCCTCCTTCCCTTAGGGTTTTGATTCTAGGGCCCTGCCATTATAGCACCATAGAACCTTACCTTCTAGTCTCTAGATTTTAAATCCTCCCAAGATCTTTTTCCCTTGCTTTTGACTCCATTTCACCCTAAGGCACTGGTTAGACTTACAACGTTGAGCTTTTGCTGTGTAAAATCATCTTTCAAACTTCAAATTTTGAGACCCTAACTAACCCTAACACTACTAACCTAGGCTGACGTCATACTTGACGCACCAACCTTTCTAACTAGCAAATAAGCAATTCATGATGACGTCAAGCATTTATTGAGTTATTGTTGATTGAAAATACTGTTGGCTTGGTCACTTTTGTAGACATTGATGAATTGTTGATCTTGCATAGGCTATTTAGCTGAACGTTGACCTCATTTTGTCTATTATATTGTTTGTTAAATGAAATCAGATAGTCAAGAAGTACTAACCCTTTGAATTATAACCTGAAAATATACATATAGTACTGTTATTGTCTTGTTCCAGGCAGGTGTTCTCAACAGGGACTTCACTTCTTTATTGGCTGATTAGCCGTAATATATGATACTGGTGGTAACCTGAGAGGAGGGAAAACCTTAAACTCTTGACCTTATATTCTTTGCCTCTTCAAACCCCAGGTTACCGAGGACGTCTCCCTTGGGCTAACCTCCCTAAACAGAAAGAACCTCCCCATCGAGGTGACAGTGGGTGGGGAAGGTTCCTGTTACGCCAGTTTGTCCACTATCCTGTAGCTTGTGACCTAAAATACAAACCGCGTGATAACAGGCCACACACACAATACTAGAGAATGCTAGCACCCAGCTCGCCTCGCAAGGTCAAGTTACTAGTCATTACCCGAGCTGGGTATCCCAACTCCCACAAGATAAAGTTTAGTCAAGATAAAATTTCAGCAGCATAACATTATGCAAAAAGATCTGGTCCATACCCCTCCTCCTCCATCTCTTTTATAGAGTTTTCAAGTAATTAGTTTCCCAAATTCTCATTAAATTCCTTTTTCATTTAATTAATTTCGAAAAACCTCTCTCGTACACATGTCGCCCGATCCCCTGGTTGCACCAGAAAATCAATTTTATTAATTAATTAAATGTTCCTATTTCCCTCATCCACCTAAGAGCAATCCTAAAAACGCTCCTCGGTGTCCCAAAATTCCCTTACAGTTCTTAAATGATTTACGCCTTACTTAATTCCTAGTTGAGTTCATAATTAAAAAGTTTCAAAGGAAAGATTCCTTACTAAGTTAGACATTCAACTTTTTCTTTACGTTTCCCCTTTTCTTTAAGTTTCCTATTTCTTTTAAATTTCCCCCTTTTTCCTTTTTAACTAAAAAAAATCAATTTAGCAAGTGTAGAAAAAACAACCATTTAGCCTTTTTCCTTTTTAATTAAAAAATAATTTAACAAGTGTAGATAAAAACAACCATTGACCCTATTTTCTTTTTAACTAAAAATAACCATTACCCCTTTTCAAAAATTTAATTCTCCATTATAATTTTGACTTTAATAAATGAGTTTGAATTTCTTACCCCCCATCTTGTTACATGTTTATTTATTATTTTTTTTGACCACATGTTCTACTTAGACCTAGGTTTTAATTTCACTAGGCTCGGCGACATTTTTTATTAGGAAAAATTGTTTTTAAACCTTACTTATCACATCATTCATTTTAAGGCCATCTAGGTCCTAAGGAGGCATAGTTTTCTAGGCACTAGGTTTATTCACTTACCGGTTAAAATCACGACGTTCCCTTTAGGACGCACTACGTGCTCCAAAGGTGCCACTCGCCTATTTTTGTTTTCCTTGCGCGACGTGCCATTCAAGACGCACTACATGCTCCAAGGGTGCCACTCGCCTCTTTCCATTTTCCTTGTGCGACGTGCCCTTCAAGACGCACTACATGCTCCAAGGGTGCCACTCGTCTCTTTCCGTTTTCCTTGCCTGACGTGCCCTTCAAGACGCACTACATGCTCCAAGGGTGCCACTCGCCTCTTGACTGAATTTGGTAGACGTCAAACCCCTGGATTCAATACTCCGCTAGGTGATCTTGTGGGAAACTAAGGGCCTCTAAGGAATAAGGCCCCTGCCTTATTGCGCGCCCCTTAGAATCATTGTGAGTGACTGTCACAGTCTTCCCTCACGACATCGTGGGTCTTCTCGAACTAGGTAATCGTTAACCAATAGTTCGAGCCACGATGGGAGTGCTAGTAGGTTGTGGCAGGGCTACTGCCACACGAATCATGGTTGACAAGCTATCATCAGCCTGCATCCATCAACGAATCATGTCAAAATTAATAATCAATCATCATCACAACTAATCATATGTACATATGCCACATCAACAACATTCAAACCCCAATAGTCCAGTCCCTGACTCGATCCAGAGCCCAAGGGGTTTCATCGATTCCTCTACATCCTCAATGTCCAAAGTCCCACACACTCTGGAGAACCCAATTAGTAGCACCTGTCTATGTAAATACAACAAAATAACATATCATCAAATCCATAATATCTCATAATCATTATCAAAACGACCAATAGTATAATAACCTGGATCAATTGCACACAAGTGTCCTCAAAGAATAAGTTTGCTCAGTGCGTGCAAGAGTGGGATGTTACATACACCCCCTTTTAGTTTAAACTTCGTCCCGATATATCACAGTGTATAAGTGTCGAAATAAAGTGTATCGCAGTATCATAAGTCTATCTATCAAACATAAATGGAAACTGTTGGCGCATATCATATGTGTCATGCCAGGTCGTTGAGTGCGGACTATAGTTGTCCCACTGGACCTTCACTTGATTTACTATTTGACACCATAACTATCGAATGCGATGGTCCAGGATGTGGATTAGCTCAGCCGTGAGCGCACCCTCGTCAGATACATGCAAGGTACTCAAGTCAATAACATGTGTAGGATCATTAATATAATGTCTCAAAGAATCAGGAAAGGTTAGTCGATAGGCCATAGGCCCCTTCTTTTCCACAATCTCGAAAGGTCCCCGAACATAGGAGAGATTTTAGCACCCTTTCCAAACTTGATTGAACTCTTATGTGGTTTCACCCGCAAGAATACTTGATCGCCAACATCGTAACTACGGTCGACATGATGCGCATCGACATAACTCTTCTGTCGGTCCTGCGCTTCTTTGATCCTTTGTCTTATTGTTTGCATTTGATCTTCCATTTCTTGGATCGCTTATGGTCCCACCAGGACCCTATCCTCAATCCAATCCCAACTTAAATGCATTCGACACAGTTGCCCATAAAGAAACTCGAAAGGCACCATCTTAATGGTGCTTTGATAACTGTTCTTATATGCGAATTCTACCAGTGGCAAGAATTCTTCCCAACGCTTCTATTGGTCCATTACGTACATACGCAACATGTCCTACAAGATTTGGTTTGTTTGTTTGGTTTACCCGTCTTTCTCTGGGTGATACACGATACTAAAGTTAAGTTGGGTTCCCAAGGACTCTTGGAAACTAGTCCAAAATCGTCCAGTGAACACCGATCCTCGATCAGGTATAATCCTCTTAGGCACACCGTGCAACCTCACAATCTCATTGATGAAAACTCTATCTATGTCAGGTGCCTGATACATTGTACACATACGAATAAAATGAGCACTATTCGTCATAGTGTCGACTACCACAAAAATCGAGTCATGTCTCCTTGTCGTCGGTGGCAATCCAATAATCAAATGCATCGAAATGACCTCCCATTTCGATTCCGGAATAACGTGTGGTT
Source organism: Picea engelmannii (assembly GCA_009831015.1). Classification (NCBI taxonomy): domain Eukaryota; kingdom Viridiplantae; phylum Streptophyta; class Pinopsida; order Pinales; family Pinaceae; genus Picea; species Picea engelmannii. The sequence goes on along the minus strand of ML776587.1, from coordinate 2,514,916 downwards.
GTAGTAATCCTGCCGAATGTCTATGTTCAACCTTCACCTGTTGACATCCTAGACATCTTGCCACGTAGTTGGCTATGTCTACCTTCATTCCTTTCCAGAAGAATAAGGGTTTAAGGTCTGCCCTCATCTTCGTGACTCTGGGATGAGCCATACACACTGCTCTATTAGCCTCGTTTAGGATCAAACTCCTCAACTCGTCGTTGGGAGGTATGTAAATTCAATTTTTAAATCTCAATAATCCGTCATTGTCCATTGTAAATCCTTCAAATCTTGGTACCATCATTGTATTTTGTCCGATAAAATCCTGAGCCTCCTTGTACCAGTCATCGTCGTGCTATAAAGTTAGAATCTTTCCACATAGATTTGTGTGAAGTGGCATCACCAAAAAGATGTGTGGTCTCTGACTCAATGCATCTACCACTCTGTTCATTGTTCCTTTTTTGTAAGTAATCTCGAAATCGTACTCGCTAAGCAATTCTGACCAATGTCGTTGTCGCGCGTTTAAGTCGCTTTGCGTAAAGATGTATCGTAGTCCACAGTGGTCCGTTTTAGTTCAAATTTCCATCCATTAAGGTAGTGTCTCCAAACTCTCAAGGCATATACAATGGCTAACAACTCCAAATCGTGCGTCACATAGTTCTCCTCATGCCTTCTCAACTTTCTGGAGATGTAAGCAATCACTCGACCGTCTTGCATCAAGACTCTGCCTAAGCATTCCTTGGATGCGTCAGTGCATACCAATATGTCTGCATGTATGTGAGGGACCTTTAGTATCACTATTGTCATCAACAACTCCCCCAAAATGCTTACGCGCATTTCTCGGTGCAAACAAACTTTTTATTCTTCTTTTGCAATTCTGTAATCGGATTTTCTATCTTCAAAAAACCATCGACAAACCGTCGATAGTGTTATCTCCTCAAATAAATCAATCAAGTTATTTCATTTTAGGTGATAGGATGTCTTTTAATAAAAATACATTTTTAATTTTTTAAAGCTCATTTTTGAGAGCTTTATGCATGTAATAAAGTTATAATAAACTTTTGTTTAGTTTTTATTTGATCTAATTCAAATCTCAGGTTTCAGTGGCTTAAGTGAACATTTCGATTGTTCAGTAGCCACCGAAAGCCTTAGCTTTCGACAGCTTAAACAAAGAAATTCAGGGCTATTTTAGCCACTGAAATCGCAAGAGCGGGGGAGGAGTCAACACGTCCTTTCACATGTTTAAACCGTCGGGTTTGAAGTTTTATAATTGCAATTAGCCGCCGAAAAGATCGGAGAACAAACCGTTCATGACTGGGAGTTGATCTTTGCATGATATAGCGAATCTTTTTGGATTGTTGTTTCATCAAACTACATGGTTACGTACCTTTCAATCATCAACCATGATTGTTTCAAATCCCAAGATGCTCTTTCGCATCCCTTGTAATCAGCGCCACGATATGATGCTCGCCTCATTTTCTCGTCCCTGTCACAGCTGAGTCGAATCTCCCTAAGTCTACGCTATGTAACTTTCCTCCAAAATCTGATTTTTCAATCGCAAGTGTACATGAGCATTGCGAAAGATGAAGAGAGGAGGATCAACTATGAGGAAAGAGCTCGACGATATCAGTTACTTGGAATCGCACCCGGAGGTATGCCAACTTTTCAGGGACGCAGGTTGCTATAATTTTTGTAAACAATTATAGAGTTCTCACCAGCAGGTGGCAGAAGCCTTTGCCCTGAATTTCGATGGAAGGAAAGCAATCATCGGTCGAGATGAATTTGAGGTGGAGGAAGCCCTCATAACCGAGGTGACAGAGCTTCCCAGGACTGGAGAAAAATGGTTTAAAGCCACTGTCACAAAGAATGTTGAATTCAAGTCTTACTTGAAACTAGAACACAAGGATTTGATATGGAAGAAAGACATTCCTGTGTCTTTCCTTGAAGAGAAATGGCAACAATTACTAAAAGCCATTATGGTCTATATAACTTGCGAAGGCAGATATAATAGGAGACGAAGCAAAGAGTGGAATTACTTCTTGTTATGGAATGATTTTCAGACTGATGTATAGCCAGAGGGTAAAAATTCCTCATTCCAAAAAGTCTTCTACTCTCAGAAGTGGAAAAAGGAGGAGGAGATCTATCTCTCCAGTTCCAGTTAATCAACCCTCTCCTTCTTCTAAGCTTAACAAAACTAAGAAGAAACTAAACTTCAACAATGAAATAGATAAGGCCGAAGAAACCCCAGTGAACAAGAGCATTCGTATTCTTCCTTAGACTGACTCGGAGGATGAAGAACATCATATTGAAACAGGACATGAAGATTCAGTTACCACAGGGCATGAAAATTCAGTTTATGTAGATGTTTTCACAGCAAGGTATGAAGACCTTCCATCACCTACACCTTAACAAGAACAAGAACCACAAGTTGTAGATGCCTTATCTAACAAAAGAGTGAAGCAGAGTAAATCAAAGGAAATCAAGAAGCTTAAGAAGAAGTTAGCTCAACAAGAAGTGCTAGAAAGGGTAATTAAAACTAGATATGAAACCCTGTTGAAGAACTTTGCAGAAAGCAACTCATCCTTGGGAAGATTAGCACATGAAAGCATAAAGGAAAAGAAAAACAAGGACAAGATTGTAAAAGATTACAACAACTTATGGAGAGTAGCTCAGGGCTTGAAGAAAAAGGTCAGGGCTTTAAGGAAGCAAGCTATGTCTCCAAAACACCAGGCTCAAACACATGCTACTCTTGAAACCCTAACAGAGGTGGTAGTTCAGTGCAATGAACCAGAGGCAACCAATAATCCTACAGTCTTTGAGCAAGATGCAGAGGCCTTAAAAGATCAGCCCTAAGGCGTTTTTGAGCTAAGACAAAAGGTATTTTTTGAAATTTTGATAATTTCACTAAAACATACCCTTCGATGGCTTAGGCGAACATTTAAATTGTTCATTAGCCACCGAAAGCAGAGATTTCGATAGCTAATTGGTCCGAATTCTGTCTATTTTAGCTACCGAAAGCACTAATAGGGCATAAAGTAAATATTTTTGCACAGATCCAAGTTTTCCTTGTCCAAAAGCCTCATGAATGGTTCCAATCAATAGATAATAATTAATGACATCCTTATCAAGAGTTTGTTTTGATTTTGGAGATGCTTTACAAGACAGAAAGGTCAAAATCGGTTAGCTATTTTCAGGGATATAAAGTTGTTTCACTGTCGGCAAGTGTCATTTTCGACTCCTCTCATATCACATAAAATCCAACAACCTCGGAAGGCTCACTACACCTGCCAAAGAATCTGAAGGACATAAAGATCATCCAAGGATAGGAATTGACCTAGTTATAGGATCTTTGCCTATTTTCTTGGGCCAGTTATTGACTCTCTATTTTAGGCAAAATTCGATCCAGTATTCTAAGATTTTGAAACTGTTTGTAAAGGCTATAAAGCCCAGAACATTTGATGAACAAGGGGTTCGACTTTAAGTTCTATACTCGACTCTTATTGTGATTAAGACATTTTCTTTAATATATTCAGCCTGCAAGCTTCTTTCATTGTTATTGTCAGACTCTCTTTTCATTTCTATTCTATGCCTATGAGTTGAAATCATTTCTTTGTCTTTGTTTAAATGTCCTATGGTGACTGTCATCTTACCTTTGATTATTAAACAAGAATCATAAGCATTCGTTGCTAGTTTGTTGACCCTTCATATATATGGTTTATGTATGTTCTAGTTAATTGATTGGTTTCTTATCTATTTGATCTACAAACCTATTTGATAAGATCTCTTGAAGGCCTTGTACTGTGTGAATATAACTAGACTGTCTTGAAGATCCAATCCAGTGATTTAAATATTCATCTTGATCTAATCCCACACCCATCATTGAGAAAATAATTACAAAAAACAATTAAGTTACCAGGCATCTCTGAGATACAACCTAGGAGAGTTTCCTGGAGTGATAAAAAATTGGCAACGTTGCCGGGGATAGAGATTGAAGCTTAGCTTCCTTGGGAGATGACATAGATCCAAATTTGATGATAGACAAAGTCTGGACACATTTTCGGTTGTAATCATCTATCTGGCGACTCCATTGGAACGAAGTGGCTCTGAGAAGGGCTCATACCAGAGAAAACCAAGAAAGGCCACTGGCAACACTAGTTCCAGACCCTGAGAAGATCATCATAAGTAGAAAATCATTGCAAAGACAAACTTCCAGATCTTCAAGAGCATCTCGACCAGGTATTTCAAGTAACACTTCTTCATTTGTTTCTAGAGAACCTCTTGTCGAATCCACTTCTGCTGAAACTTCTAGTTCTCAGAAAATTGTAATTTTGTCAGAAAGCTTGAGGGGTGATGAGCCTTCAATTTCTTCTGATCTTATAGATCCTATTTCTGAGCATATTACTATATCCAACTTAGGAGAAGAAGTTGTAGAATCTATCCAAGAAGAGGACTCTTCCTCTTCCTTGAATTCTTCACAAACTGAGCCGGTTGAAAGTTTTTTCCATACTCATACCAGTTTGCCTGTTCTTGAAGATATTTTACAAGATCTTTTCTCTAATGGTGAAGAAAACTTGGCCTTGCTGCTCAACCAATTTTACATAGCTTCTTATATACCACCTTATTCAGGAACCACATTCCAAAGTAGTCATTCTACCAACGCTTCCATTTCATTCCTCAATGAAGTAAGACCACCATTGTCCATAGTCCCACCTGTCCCATCTCAGCCATCATCTACATAAACTTCTTCCTCTACATCAACCCCCAAGATTGCCATGGCTACTCCTTTGACAAAAATGGAATAGATCTTAGCCAATAGATATGCTCCTCTTCTTTTTCCCAATCCCTTATCAGCCATGCCAACAGGAGATTATCGGAAATATATGCCCAAGTTTACTGGATCTGGAGATTATACTGCTGAAGAACACATAGATGCCTATGCTGAGAACATTAACATTTCAAAGGAAGATGTTTGGACCATAATTTTTGTGCAGAGCTTGGATGGTCAAGCTAGGAAGTGGTTCAAGGAACTGCCAGCTAATTCAGTGGCAGGTATTGAGAAATTAGATGAAGTGATTTTGAAACATTGGGGAGAAAGAAGAGACCTATTGTATTATATTACTGAATTTGGAAATCTAAGAAGATAAAATGGGGAATCTGTCTCAGACTTCACCAAAAGATTCAATAAGATGTTTCGCAAGATCCCTGCATAGATCAAGCCAACCGATGCATAAACAAAATTACTTACTCTTCTGCCTTTGATCCAGAATTTTACTTAATCCTTAGAGAAAGAAGGTCAACCACACTCACTTTAATGAGAGATGATGCTCTTGAGGTCGAATCTAACATTGTGGCATCCGAGAAACTTAAAGGAAAGTTTGAGAGAAAGAAGTCATCTGCTGATCCTCCTTCTTCTTCAAATACTAAAATGGAAAAGATGGCCAAGATGTTGGACAACTTGACCTGGGAGATGTCAAAACTGAAAATTCAGAGTTAGAAACCAGCAGGAAGTAAAGAGCCTAATGCTTATGCTCCTAGGAATTCCAATGCATTCCCTTATAGAAGGAACAACTAGTAGGTCCAGATCCTTCAGAGAGACAAGAATGCAGTTGAAGACCAAAGGATCAGGGCTCCCTTCCAAAATGCAGTGCTAGAAGAAGAGCATGAGCTATCTCATGATGAAGTTGAAGAAGAAGACGACATCAATTGCTTTGGGGATGATACTGATTCCTCCTTCTTGACACAAACAGATTATGAGGAGGCCCAGATGAATGAGAAGATTAATGAGGCAAGCATTGAAGAATATTTTTATCAGAGAGATGATCATCCAGGTTACAATTTAAGATCTAAGACTGCTGCTTGAAAGCCATTGCTTGTTGCCCCTGGAAAAAAGAAAGATGTTGTTTCCAAGCAGCCTGCTATTCTTGCAAAACAACAGCAGAAGCCATTGCAACCCCAAGCTAAGGAACATGTGTCCCTAAGAGATCCCTCTAACGAGGTAAGACCTTCCGACAAAATATCATATTCATTTAATTTCGAATCAAAAATTTAGAAGATAAAAATACCTATGCCATTGACTGAACTTATGAAGAATGACATATTCAACTCTACTATCCTCAAGTCCCTTCAACCAAAGACTCCCCTAGTTGCTGATTATGTGAACCTTCAAGATGACAAGCCCATAGTGACTATAGGGTCTATGGTAGAGGACCAAGATGATTCTCGTCCACCCTTCTATATATCCTTGAATATCCATGACAAGATCCTTCACAACTGCTTGCTCGACTCGGGAGCATCACACAGTCTTATGCCTAAAGCAGTGATGGATGAGCTTGGGCTTGACATAAAAAAACCTTACCATGAACTCTTCTGTTTCGACCCTAGGAAATACATATTCCTCGGCCTCATAAAAGACCTTGTCATAAACCTTTCCCAGCTACCAATGAGAAGCATTGTAATGGATGTTGTAGTGGCTGATATCCCACCCAAGTTCGGCCTCCTCTTGTCATGTTCATGGAGCAAAAGGCTAGGAGGTACCTTGCAGATGGATCTTTCATATGCCACAGTCCCGATGTTTGGAGGAGAGCTAAAGAGACTTTACAGAGAAAATCAGCTTGCCTACATCATTAGTGATGGGAAGAATTCTATAAACCATCCCATATATGCATTAGACACAAACTTTGGGGCATGGATTCTGCAAATAGATGATTCTCAGCGAGCTCCTTTGTAGCTCACAAAGCCTACTTATCAGCAAACTGATGGAGAGAGTACTCCCGTGTGGAACATGTTCTTTGATGGTGCCAGTACCAAAGACTCAGTAGGTGCAGGTGTAGTTTTGCTTTCTCCTTCAAAAGAGGCTATTCATTTGTCTTTTAAACTTGATTTCAAAACTACTAACAATATAGCAGAGTATGATGCTTTGCTGTTGGGATTAAATTTTTCCAAGGAGATGGGAATCAAAGGTCTAAAGGTGTTTGGAGATGCAGATCTCATCATACAACAAGTGAATAGTACTTTCTAAGTAAAACATGTCAGGTTGAAAGCTTACAGGGATGAGGTATGGAAAATTAGGGACTCTTTTTCCATTTTTGATATTTCTTATATACCCAGAGCTATGAATCACCTAGTTGATTCCCTTGCTGTCTCATCCAGTATGCTCATTCCTCCCATGCCTCCTAGATTGCATTATGAAATCCAAGTCAAATATAGACCATCCCTTCCCGACAATATCAAATATTGGAAAGTCTTTGAAGATGATGATGGGCTTAGTAGATTTCTCTAGGTTGTAGATGAATTTTTTGATATGCATATTGACTAGGAAAATCAAAATATAGAGGAATCCAAAAAGCCTAAGATGAAAAGAAAAATGGGTCAACATGATATTGTTCAGCTGCCCAATAATTATATACCTCGGGGTTTGGTTCCTCTTAAGAATATTTTCGACCAAAACGATGTCCCCTACAAACCTGATAAGAAAGAGAAGGATCCTGCTATCCATGAGCACAATATAGGAAGCCAGAGCCATCCTAAATTAATAAATCTGTCCACTGAGTTAACTGTTGATCAGAGGTCATAATATTGTAGCATTATGAAAGAATTTGCTGATGTTTTTGCCTGGAAATACAGTGATATGAAAACTTATAATCCTGATATCATTCAACATAAGAATCCCCTTGAGAAAGACACCATCCCCTTCAAACAGAAGCTAAGACATATCAATCCTCTCCTATTGCCTGTAATTGAAAAAGAAATAAAAAAGCTCCTCGGTGCCAAAATCATAATTCCGCTGAGATACTCTAAATGGATTGCAAACCTAGTAATAGTGAGAGAAAAATGGTGAGATCAGGTTATGCGTTGATTTTAGGAACCTAAATAAATGCTCCAAGAAAGACAACTATCCCCTACCCAAGATGGAACACTTGTTGCAAAGAATTTTAGGAGCCACTGTCATGTCATTCCTAGATGGCTTCTCAGGCTATAACCAGGTTTCTGTACACCCTGATGACCAAGAAAAAACTGCCTTTACTACTCCTTGGGTAACCTTCATGTACGCCAAGATGCCATTCGGGCTGATGAATGTTGAGGCCACTTTTGAGAGGGCCATGGACATAGCTTTCGTGGGAGAGAAGGACAAACAATTCGGGATTTCACTGAACCCAAAAAAGTCTCAATTTGCTCTCAAGAAGGGTAAGCTCCTAGGCCACATTTTTTCGGCAGAGGGAGTGAAAATTGATCCAGCTCGGGTGGAAGCAATTCAAAAGTTTTCCATACCAAGGTCAAAGAAGGATATCCAATCCTTACTCGATAAGATCAATTTTGTCAGAAGGTTTATTCCTAATTTCCTTGAGTTAGGGAAACATATAACCTCTATGATAAAAAAGGGATCTGAGATAAAATGGATAGACAATGCAAGAAGTTCATTTCAGGATATCAAACAGGCTATCATGGAATCTCCCACTCTAATCAGTCTGGATTACACCAAGAATTTCTATATTTTCTCTTTTGCTTCTTATGACACAGTGGCAACAGTCTTATTACAAAAAGATGATGAAGGTCTTGATCACCCGATGGCTTTCTTCAAAAAATTACTCAGGGATGCTGAACTAAGGTATGATCCTATAGAAAAACAAGCCTATGCTCTCATTAAGTCATTAAAAGCTTTCAGAATTTATATCCTCCATGCAAAGGTTGTTGCCTATGTTCCTCCAGCCTCTGTGAAGGATGTCTTGACCCAGCCTAATATTGATAGAAAGAGAGCTAAATGGATCACAAAGCTGATTGAGTTTGACATAGAAGTGAAGCCCACTAAGCTGGTAAAAGGCCAAGGCCTTGCCAAGCTCATGACAGAAGAGAACTGTGATCTTTTGGACATAAATTTCATTGGGGAAAGTTCAACAAGTTTGTAGACAGGGGTAGCAGCAAAAGAGCAATATGACAACCAACAGGTGGCCGAGAATTTGTCTTCATGTGAGTGGTATTTAGGTATTGTTCATTTTTTAACAGAAGTTGGAGGTTTCTCCTGAACTTAGCATGACTCAAGCCCGAGCCCTTAAGCTCAGAGCAATTAAATTCTACATTAATGATAATCTTTTGTATTGGAAAGATCCTATTGGTTTACTACTGAGATGTTTAGACAAAGATGAGTCAGCTAAAGTCATGCATCAGTTTCATTCGAGTATTTGTGGAGGCCATCATTACTGGAAGACCATAGCTCATAAAATCCTAAGGGCTGGGTATTATTGGCCTTTTCTTTTTTTCAGATGTGTGCGCCTTTGTGAAATCTTGTGATAAGTGCCAAAGATTCACAGGAAAGTAGCAACTAAAATCTCTACCCCTGAGACCTATTGTATTGAATGGTCCTTTTCAACAGTGGGGCTTATATTTCATAGGTGAGATTAATCCTTCATATAGTGGTCAACATAAGTGGATCCTGGTAGCCACTGACTATTTTACCAAGTGGATAGAGGCAATCCCCACTAGAAATGCCACTCATCAGGTCATCATGAAGTTTCTCTTTGAAAACATTATGATCAGATTTGGTTGCCCAAAAAGGCTAGTGACAGATAATGCAACAACCTTCAAAGATGATGCATTGGTTGACATGTGTAAGTCAATGGGCATTCAATTGGTACACTCTACTTCCTACTACCCTCAAGGCAATGGCCTTGCCGAGTCATCCAATAAGAGTCTAGTCAGAATTATCAGAAAGTTGTTGGAGGAGAATCAAAGGAGCTGGGATTCTAAACTAAAGTTTTCTCTTTGGGCCGACAGAGTGACTATCAAGAAATCTATAGGAACTTCTCCTTTCAAACTGGTTTATGGCACATATGCCATTTTCCCCATTCAGCTAGTTCTGCCAGTGGATAAGTTCTTTTAGGAAGAACAAACTAAATCAAATGATATGGTGAGAAGAATGATTGACTTGGTAGAATTGCAACAGGTCAAAGAACATCTGGTGGATAAATCAAAAGCTCATCAAAAGAGGATACTTTTCACAGAAAATAAAAGGTGGACAACTTTCAGGTTGGTGACTGGGTTTTGAAATGGGATGCTCTCAGACAAGATAAAGGCAAGGACGACAATTTTGACTCTTTGTGGACCGGTCCTTTCATGATAACTCAAGTACAACACAACAACGCCTTCATTTTGCAAAGTCTAGAAGGTGAAGAAATGTTTGGTGGCCCGGTTAATGAGCTTTTTCTGAAACTTTATTTCATCTAAGGCTTCAAAGCCTTGTCATTGTAAATTTTATTTTCAGTTTTTGTTTTTGCAAAATAACTCCATGCCCAATGGAAGCACTAGTAGATAGGTTTGAATTTTCATTTTATAGGAAAGGCATTGGTTTTGTGGTTCTTGAAACCTCACAGGGAGGCTTTCACCCCCAATAGGATCCAGTGTTATCTCCTCAAATAAATCAATCGAGTTATTTCATTTTAGGTGATAGGATGTCTTTTAAGAAAGATACATTTTTATTTTTTTAAAGCTCATTTTTGAGAGATTTATGCATGTAATAAAGTTAGAATAAACTTTTGTTTAGTTTTTATTTGATCTAATTCAAATCTCAGGTTTCGGTGACTTAGGCGAACATTTCGATTGTTCATTAGCCACCGAAAGCCTTAGCTTTCAACAGCTTAAACAAAGAAATTCAAGGCTATTTTAGCCACTGAAATCGTAGGAGCGGGGGAGGAGTCAACACCTCCTTTCACACATTTAAACCGCTGGGTTTGAAGTTTTATAGTTGCAATTAGCCACTGAAAAGACAAGAGAACAAACCGTTCATGACCGAGAGCTGATCTCTGCATGATATAGAGAATCTTTTCGGATCACTGTTTCATCAAACTACATGGTTACGTACCTTTCAGTCATCAACCATGATTATTTCAAATCACAAGATGCTCTTTAGCATCCCTTGTAATCAGCACCATGATATGATGCTTGCCTCATTTTTCTCGTCCCTGTCACAGCTGAGCTGAATCTCCCTAAGTCTACGCTATGTAACTTTCCCCCAAAATTCGATTTTTCAATCGCAGGTGTACATGAGCATTGCGATAGATGAAGAAAGGTGGATCAACTCTGAGGAAAGAGCTTGACGATATCAGTTACTTGGAATCACACCCGGAGGTATGCCAACTTTTCAGGGATGCAGGTTGCTATAATTTTTGTAAAAAATTACAGAGTTCTCACCAGCAGGTGGCAGAACCCTTTGCCCTGAATTTTGATGGAAGGAAAGCAATCATCGGTCGAGATGAATTCGAGGTGGATGAAGCCCTCATAGCCGAGGTGACAGAGCTTCCTAGGACTGGAGAAAAATGGTTTAAAGCCACTGTCACAAAGAATGCTGAATTCATGTCTTACTTGAAACCAGAACGCAAGGATTTGATATGGAAGAAAGACATTCCTGTGTCTTTCCTTGAAGAGAAATGGCAACAATTACTAAAATCCATTATGGTCTATATAACTTGCGAAGGCAGATATAATAGGAGACAAAGCAAAGAGTGGAATTACTTCTTGTTTTGGAATGATTTTTAGACTGATGTACAACCAGAGGGTAAAAAGAGTCCTCATTCCAAGAAGTCTTCTACTCCCAGAAGTGGAAAAAGGAGGAGGAGAGCTATCTCTCCAGTTCCAGTTAATCAACCCTCTCCTTCTTCTAAGCTTAACAAAACTAAGAAGAAACTAAACTTTAGCAGTGAAACAGATAAGGCCGAAGAAACCCCAGTGAACAAGAGCATTCTTAATCTTCCTTACACCGAATTAGAGGATGAAGAACATCAGATTGAAATAGGACACAAAGATTCAGTTACCATAGGGCATGAAAATTCAGTTTATGTAGATGTTTTCATAGCAAGGTATGAAGACCTTCCATCACCTACACCTCAAGAAGAACAAGAACCACAAGTTGCAGATGCCTCATCTAGCAAAAGAGTGAAGCAAAGTAAATCAAAGGAAATCAAGAAGCTTAAGAAGAAGTTAGCTCAACAAGAAGTGCTAGAAAGGATAATTAAAACCATATATGAAACCCTGTCAAAGAACTTTGCAGAAAGCAACTCATCCTTGGAAAGATTAGCACATGAAAGCATAAAGTAAAAGAACAAGAAGGACAAGATTGTAAAAGATTACAACAACTTATGGAGAGTAGCTTATGGCTTGAAGAAAAAGGTCAGGGCTTTGAGGAAGCAAGCTATGTCTCCAATACACCAGGCTCAAACACATGCTACTCTTGAAACCCTAGCAGAGGTGACAGTTCAGTGTAATGAACTAGAGGCAGCTAGTAATCCTATAGTCTTTGAGCAAGATGTAGAAGCCTTAAAAGATCAGCCCTAAGGTTTTTTTGAGCTAAGACAGAAGGTATTTTTTGAAATTTTGATAATTTCACTAAAACAGACCTTTCAGTGGCTTAGGAAAACATTTCGATTGTTCATTAGCCACCGAAAGTAAAGATTTCGGTAGCTAATTGGTCCGAATTCTGTCTATTCTAGCTACCAAAAGCAATTATAGGGCATAAAGTAAATATTTTTGCACAGATCCAAGTTTTCCTTGTCCAAAAGCCTCAGGAATGGTTCCAATCGATAGATAATAATTAATGACATCCTTATCAAGAGTTTGTTTTGATTTTGGAGATGCTTTACAAGACAGAAAGGTCAAAATCAGTTAGCTATTTTCAGGGATATAAAGTTGTTTGACTGTCAGCAGGTGTCATTTTCGACTCCTCTCATATCACATAAAATCTAGCAGCCTCGGAAGGCTCACTACACCTGCCAAAGAATCTGAAGGACATAAAGATCATCCAAGGATAGGAAATGACCTAGTTATAGGATCTTTGCCTATTTTCTTGGGCCAATTATTGACTCTCTATTTTAGGCAAAATTTGATCCATTATTCTTGGATTTGAAACTGTTTGTAAAGGCTATAAAGCCCATAACATTTGATGAACAAGGGGTTCGACTTTGAGTTCTATACTCGACTGTTATTGTGATCAAGACATTTTTTTTAATATATTCAGCCTACAAGCTTCTTTCATTGTTATTGTCATACTCTCTTTTCATTTCTATTCTATGCCTATGAGTTGAAATAATTTCTTTGTCTCTGTTTAAATGTCCTATGGTGACTGTCATCTTACCTTCGATTATTAAACAAGAATCATAAGCATCCATTGCTAGTTTGTTGACCCTTCATATATATTGTTTATGTATGTTTTGGTTAATTGATTGGTTTCTTATCTATTTGATCTACAAACCTATCTGATAATAGCTCTTGAAGGCCTTGTACTGTGTGAATATAACTAGACTGTCTTGAGGATCCAATCCAGTGATTTAGATATTCATCTTGATCCAATCCCACACCCATAATTGAGAAAATAATTACAAAAAATAGTTAAGTTACCAGGCATCTCTGAGATACAACCTAGGAGAGTTTCCTGGAGTGATAACAGATAGTATCCTGCTAAACCCATGAAGCTATACACTTCAAGGACATTCATCAACTCAAGCCATTCCATAATAGCCTTGACCTTTGTTGGATCCACGACGATACCTTCGCCGGAGATGACATGTCCTAAGTAATGAATCTTTGATTGATAAACGAGCATTTAGACAATTTGTCATACAATTTGTTCTCTCGTAGACAATGTAGTATCAGGCGCAAGTGCATGTCATGCTCCTCCATCGTCCGAGAGTAATTCAAAATATCATCAATGAATACTTGGATGAACTTGTCCAAGTATTCGCGAAACACCCCATTCATTAGACTCATAAATACCCCTGGGGCATTCGTCACTCCAAAAGGTAAAGTAGTAAACTCATAGTGTCCAAACCTCATCTTAAAGGCGGTCTTAGGGATGTCATCCTCCTTGATCCGTAACTAGTGATACCCTGATCTCAAGTCGATCTTTGAAAACACCATTGCGCCTTTCATTTGATCAAACAGATCATCAATCCTTGGCAACATATACTGATTCTTGATCGTTGCCTTATTCAATTGATGATAGTCAATGCAGAGTCTCCACGAACCATCCTTCTTCCATATGAACATAATAGGCACACCCCACGATGACACACTCAGATGTGTAATTCCTAGGTCCAACAACTCCTACAGTTGCATTTTCAACTCCTGTAACTACGGGGTCGACATCCGATAAGGCATTCTTGCTATTGGTTCAGTCCCCTGTTTTAAGTCTATGGTAAATTCCAATTCCCTCTCCGACGACATCCCAGGTAACTCCTTAGGGAAGACGTTTGCAAACTCTCTCACCACCAGAAGGGGTTCTAGACCTTCTGCTACTCCTTTCTCGTTTAACGCAGGGATCACATAAAGCTTACATCCCTTGCACATGCTCTTTCGTAGCTGGAAGGAAGAGATGAACCTCATGGAAAATCCTTGGTTTCGACCTACAATCATGCATCTCTTCCCCTCATCATCGACCAAACTCAACAGTTTCGTCTTACAACTGAATATCGTCTCATGCGATTCCAACCAATCCATACCGATCATGACGTCATAAGATCCTAAGATCATGATGTATAGGTTGTCCTTGGTGGAAAACTCTCTCAGGTTAAGGCTACAGCCCGTAACCTTCCCTCCAACCTTTTGTTTGGCTTCCGAAGCGTTTTGTCAATAAAATCATGAAGACTATACCCAAGCACCCAATCAACAAGTCAACAAGACGCAAGGTGACATCATTCAAATTAAAATACGCAACTAGCTGAAGGATTTCTTGATTCCTACAAGGTAAACATGTGTGGTGTAACAACTATGACCAACCCCCATTTACTATTCGACTTAAGGCACAAGGCGCATAGTAACCAATTAACTGTTAAACTATTAATTGTTTTAGCCAAGAAAACTTAATACCCTCAACCATTAATCTTGCGCAAGATATTAAACTAATTCACCAATAAACCATAAACCATTTACTGTTAATCATTATGTCTAAGTGCTAACGAGTGAACTATTATCATTGCGATTAATCAAGTAATCTATTACCAAAGCGATTAATCTATTGTGGAAAAAGTTAAGGGACTGATATATAGGACTGATAAATAAACAATTGCTATATAAAAACAATTAATCTGTTGGTTGCAAAAGTCATAAGAGTCATATATAAAACAATTGACATATAAAAACAATTAATCTATTTTTATTTTGGAGAATATTCCACTTTGATCTATGCTTGCAATATGCGCGATTCTGCATTCCAAAAACGTTTTATTTAAGAGAAAATTTATTCATAATCTATGGATGTAATAGCCACGATTTTGCATTCCCGAAAACGTTTTATTTAAGAGAAAATTTATTCAAGATCTGTGGATGTAAGAGCCACGTTTTTGCATTCCTCAAAACATTTTAATTAAGAGAAAATTCATTCATGATCTGTGGATGTAAGGGCCACGTTTTTGCATCCCTGAAAACGTTTTTATTAAGAGAAAATTCATTCATGATCAATTGATGTAAGAGCCACGTTTTTGCATTCCTGAAAACGTTTTAATTAAGAGAAAATTCATTCATGATCTGTGGACATAAGAGCCACATTTTTTCATTTCTTAAAACGTTTTAATTAAGAGAAAATTCTTTCATGATCTGTGGATGTAAGAGCCACATTTTTGCATTCCTGAAAATGTTTTAATTAAGAGAAAATTCATTCATGATCTGTGGATGTAAGAGCCACGTTTTTGCATTCTTGAAAACATTTTAATTAAGAGAAAAATGTAGAGATAAGTAAGGGATAGATAGTCGGGCGAAATTTATCCTTCACTTATTATCCATGCACAGGAAAGCAGGGCATTTGAATCTATAATTCTTTAAACACCATAGTGACGACCGTTGATTCAACTGCTCAGGCACAGACTAATAACTTAAGGGATAAGGGACAGAAGATAAAAACATAATTTTTCTTCGTATTAAACAATAAAAACAAACGCAGAGAAGTCATTGCAATCAGAGTTTGGGTTCGCCATGGGAAATCAATTTAGAATACAACGAGCCTAAGGCTGGGATGACTTTAAGTTCTTTGATCATAAAACGCTGGGCTCATCAAGACAATTTGCTGAAGATAAAAATGAAATCTCTGGATAGTGTTACGCTGAATATAACATAAAATTTAACACAGTAGAAGTACATTACTGAAGGCGCAGGAAAAATATTTAAATTACCATTCAATACAAATATACACATGCGTACTGTAGTCAAATGCGAAAGCTCTTAGTCTTTGTCTCGTGCGCGATCCATCCAACTCTCGCTTGCCGACCGATGTGACCTCACCGGTACCTCCCAGCCAATGCTAGGGGTACTCTTCTTCCCCTTGAGCCCCCCGAGCTACAAAGGGGCCATGCACACAATACTAAAGAATGATAACACCCAACCTGCCTCACAAAGTCGAGCTACCACTCGTTACCCGCGCTGGGTATCCCAACTCCCACAAGAGAAAGTTTAGTCAAGATAAAATTTCAGGAGCGTAACGTTACATAAAAAGATATGGTCCATACTCCTCCTCGTCCATCTCTTTTATAGTGTTTTCAAGTAATTAGTTTCCCAAATTCTCATTAAATTCCTTTTTCATTTAATTAATTTCGAAAAACCTCGCCCGTACACATGTTGCCCGATCCCCTAGTAGCACCAAAAAATCAATTTTATTAATTAATTAAATGTTCCTATTTTCCTCATCCACCTAAGAGCATTCCTAAAAATGCTCCTCGGTGTCCCAAAATTCCCTTACAGTTCTTAAATGACTTACACCTTACTTAATTCCTAGTTGAGTTCATAATTATAAAGATCCAAAGGAAAGATTACTTACTAAGTTAGACATTCAATTTTTTCTTTACGTTTCCCCTTTTCTTTAAGTTTCCCTTTTTCTTTAAGTTTCCTATTTCTTTTAAGTTTCCCCCTTTTTCCTTTTTAACTAAAAAAAATCGATTCAACAAGTGTAGATAAAACAACCATTTACCCTTTTTCCTTTTTAATTAAAAATTAATTTAGCAAGTGTAGATAAAAACAACCATTTACCCTATTTTCCTTTTAACTAAAAAATAAATTAGCAAAACTAAAAACAACCATTACCCCTTTTTAAAAATTTAATCCTCCATTATAATTTTGATTTTGATAAATGAGTTTGAATTTCTTACCCCCCTTCTTGTTACATGTTTTTTTTTTTTTTTTTTTT
>ML776587.1:2474445-2488943 GCA_009831015.1 Picea engelmannii | reverse complement strand
TTCACTACGTTGGGTGACATTTTTTATTAGGAAAAATTGTTTTTAAACCTTACTTATCACATCATTCATTTTAAGGCCGTCTAGGTCCTAAGGAGGCATAATTTTCTAGGCAGTAGATTTATTCACTTACCAGTTGAAATCATGACGTACACTTGAGAACGCACTACGTGCTCCAAAGGTGCCACTGGTCTCTTTCTATTTTCCTTGCCCGACGTGCCCTTCAAGACGCACTATGTGCTCCAAGCGTGCCACTCGCCTCTTTCCATTATCCTTACGCGATATGCCTCTCAAGATGCACTACTTGCTCCAAGGGTGCCACTCGCCTCTTTTTGTTTTCCTTGCGCGATGTGCCCTCAAGATGCACTACGTGATCCAAGGGTGCCACTCGCTTCTTGACTGAATTTGGTAGACATCAAACCCCTGGAGTCAATACTCTATCAGGTGATCTTGTGGGAGACTAAGGGCCTCTAAGGAAGAAGGCCCCTTCCTTATTGCGCGCCCCTCAGAATCATTGTGAGCGACTGCCACAGTCTGCCCTCACGACATCGTGGGTCTTCTCGAAATAGGTAATCATTAACCTACAATTCGAGCCACAATGGGAGTGCTAGTAGGTTGTGGCTGGGCTGCTGCCACACCTCTCCCTCAAAGTATCTGGTTGTCGTGCGTGACCCCTCTACTCCACATGTGAGTCTGGTCGACAAGCTATCGTCAGCCTGCATCCATCAACGAATCATGTCAGCAATAATAATCAATCATCATCACAACTAATCATATGTACATATGTCACATCAACAACATTCAAACCCCAATAGTCCAGTCCCTGACTCGATCCAGAGTCTAAGGGGTTTCAACGATGCCTCTACATCTCCAATGTCCAAAGTCTTGCACACTCAGGATAACCCATTCAGTAGCACCTGTCTATGTAAATACAACAAAATAACATATCATCAAATTCGTAATATCTCATAATCATTATCAAAACGACCAATAGTATAATAAACCAGATCACTTGCACGCAAGTGTCCTCAAAGAATAAGTTCGCTCAGTGCGCGCAAGAGCGGGATGTTACAAATTCCATGTTAAGCACTAAGGGAATTACACATCCCCCTCATACTGGGATGTATAAAGCATCTATTGGTGGAATACAATTTTTTTTACTATATATATATATATATTCCATAATAAAACTACTTTTTATTTTGAGATAAAATAAACACATTTCTATCCATTAATAGGACTTTTGATTTTCATCACTTTCCTTTTTCCCAATATCATATACACGGCTGAGTACATCAAAACATTTCATACAGGAGATAGTTACTTTTTTATCGTTCATACATTTTAACCAATGCAAAAATTGAATCTCTATTATATCCTTCTGAAGCAACATTTAAACAAAAAAAGATTCCTCCTCCATGGGGAGATCGTCCTAAAATTCCCGAATGATGAAAACTCCATTGTCCAACATTAAAGCATCCTTAGATAATCAATCAACTTAGGAATTTAATTCTCTGCAAATGTGTGTACAAAAAAAAGAATCCAGATTATCCAACAACACCCTAATATTTCCCATCATAGGTTGAAGCTGAATCACAAACACTTGGATTTCTCTTTTAGCCCAACTAATTACACATTTAAAATCACCCATTATTTGCACTTTTGAGATAGTTTTGGATTTTAAGAAAAATAACAAGGCCCATAATGCCGAGAATTCATTTTTCATATTAATACCCCCACATGGACAATATCAGATATAAATTCCCATCGAAAAATTCCCAAGGCAAGTTGTAATCCACATTTGGCATTAGTGGATGGCGTTTGATTTTTTGTTGGAGAGATACCTTATAGTCACATGCTTGTTTGAATATTAGTCCCGCTACTACCTCCTCTGGAATATAGTAGTTCTGGAAAATACAAATATTTCTAGTCCACCACAGGAAATATATAAAGATACAAGATAGGGAACGATACTCTTTTAAAACCTTCAAACCCAAGTTGCCAACAAACCATTCTTCTATACATCCAGATAACAACCCATTTGAATCTTTGAAAAGAGGCGCAATTGAATTCCAAACTCAACAAGCATACTCACATTGTGAGAAAAGATGGTTGGTCGATTCCTCATTGGATCTACACATTGCACACCGGTTTTTCCCTATCCATCCCCTTCTCAGTACGACATCCCACATTAACAATTTTTTCTCCATCGCCAACTAGAAATAGATCTGCATTTTTAATGGAGCATTCAATTTCCATAAAGGATACCTCCACTATTTTTGGATTTCATTGAAATCTTCTTTAGCAAACACCAAATAATCAAGTTTGAACACATAACTCCTAGACTACATGTTACGGGTCCAACACAAAGTATCCACATCATCATTGCTGAGAGAGACAAAGTTTGCTTCGAGGTTATTTGTAAACCTTTTCCATTCCTCTTTGTGATTGTCTGTGATACCAAGGTCTTCCATGACCAACCATGAGGATCTTCCTGTTTCATCTCTTACTGAGAGACAAGCATTTATTAACAAGTGAATACCCATGATATGGAGATGGCTGATAATTTTTGTCGATAGTCTATGGGCCCATGAAAAACCAACTGAAGGATCCTCTCCAATTCGAATTGACCTTTTTTTTCCAAATTTTCAATCCATCCACCTTTCAATTACTGGGAACAAATCCACCATTGCTTTCCAAACCACTAAGCTTCTAATAATTGATTTGTGTGGATTTTGAATCCATTCTTCTTTGGATGAACCTCTTAGGTATTTAGCTGCTATTACTTTTCCAAACAACATTTGATTGTTAATAAATCTCCATAGGCATTTTGCAGTCAAAGCTTTGTTAAATCTGGACAATTTGTTTATCCCCCACCCTCCCAACTTTTTAGTCATTGCCAACTTTTTCCATTTGACCAAGGGAATACCATCAACTTCCTTTTTTCCAAACCAAAGAAAATTAAAACATAATTTTTGGATTTGAGATAGTATCCCCTTAGGAACCTTAGTAATTGATGCCCAGAAGACCGAAATACTACACGACACTGAATTTATGAGGACCAGTCGACCACCTCACGACAACCAATGGTTAACCCACAAGCCAATATATGATTCAATTTTCTTTACTAGTCATAACCAATTTTTAAAAGAGTAAGCATTTGGAAATAAATGAAAGCCCAAATACTTTATACATAAACCCAAGTCAACCTGTGAGTATGGAAGGAGCGTCCTTAATTGAGACTTCAAATCTTCATTAAGACCATGGATTTGATTAATTTCCATCCCCATAGGTTGAAAAAAAAGGAACAAAATTTCCTTTAATGCTTTGAATTTGTGCTGGGAACCTGCACTAAAAATCATTACATCATCAACGAAAAGGATCCGAGTTAAAAAAAATTGAATCAATGAAGTGAACGACTTTGAATCTTTCGTTGGACTTAGCATTTTTTATAAGCATGCTTAGGTCCTCAACTAAAATCAAGAAGAGGAACGGAGACAAAGGTAAACCTTATCAAAGGACCAAATAATATTGGAAGAACTTTGAAGGGGAGCCAATTATTAACACAACAAAAGAAATCAAGGAAATGCAGTTCAAGATCCAATTTACAATATGAATATTCATTTCCATCTGAATCAAAGCGAGACATGTGAAAACCTAGTTTACTTTGTCATAGGCCTTAAAGAGGTCAATTTTCAGATCAAAGGGTGGGATATTCTGGGTCTTAATCAAGTGTAATGTTTCATGGGCTGAGAAAACCGCGTCATAAATTTGATGATTAAACACAAATCCAAAATGCTCTTCTGAAATAAAATCACTCATCAAGGGCTTCAATTTATTTTCTATGATCTTGGTTATCAATTTATAGATCAGATTATAGCGTGAGATTGGCCAAAAATCTAAAAAGGATTTATCCTCTTGAGACTTTGGAATGAGAGCCAGAAATGTTTTATTTAAAGAACTCAGTATTTTTCCATAAGATTGAGACTCTTGGACGACTTTGAGAATATCCCCCTTAACCAAATCATAGAATCCTAAGTAAAAATCCACTGTTAAATCATCAGGGCTAGGACTTTTACATTTTTGGAAAGCCTTGAGAGTGCTTATCACTTCTTCCTTTGAGATTTTTGCAAGATGGTATTACTCATATCTTCTAAAAAAGCATTTGGAAAGAGATCAATCACCTTGAGAATTTCTACAATCGGACATCCCCTCGGTTATTTGAAAAGGTTAGAGAAGAACTTGATGACATCCTCAACAATTTTAGAGTGAGATTTACAAAACTGGCCATATTGATCCCTTATTTCAGAAATGGAGTTTACATTTTTGCGGAACTGAGCAAATCTGTACAAATTTTTTGAATTACTATCACCTTCCTTAATCCATATTGTCTGGCTCTTGAGGCACCATTTAGTCTCTTCTAAATCAAGAAGGAACTTGTGTTTTTTGATAATATTTCCTAAAGAATCCACTTCTGCTTGGGAAAGAGAACCTGTCGGTTTCTCTACTAACAGAGTGTCCACATTTCTTTCCACTTCTTTCAATTCGGATTAAGATTTTTCATAGTAGGATCGAGCCCACCGTTTGGATAAGGAAACCACTTTGGAGATATTGCATGTGAACTAATACATAAAAGAGGAATTCCCATCCTCTTTTAAAGGATACCAAGTTTTTTTTATCATAGAAACATACTCCTCTTCCTGAAGCCAGGAATCATTGAATTTTATTGGCGAAGGAGGATTTTTTCCAGGAGGAATAATGGTTAGAAAGATAGGGAGATGAGCTGAATCCCCCCCCCCCCCCCCCCCCATCGACACCCAATATGACCAAATACAACCTTTACTGAGCAGATATTCAGAAACTAGAAAGCGATCCAATCGTTTTGCCACAAAATGTTCCCCTTTCCATCCATTGTTCTAGGTCTGAGACAATTTGATAGGTCCTAAATAAAAAAATCAATTTTTCTAGATCCAATTAGAGAAAAACAGTTCTCGAGGATCCCTTCGAGGAGAGACACCCCATACCTCTCTCAGTGAGAGTGTGGAGTTATAATCCCCTCCCAAAATAATATTTGAACCCCCCATTACAGCAGAGGAGATGAGGCCTCTCTAAAATGGAAGACGGTCCGCATAAGGGCCATACAAATTTATTACTTTGAAAAAAAAACATAAGTTTCGGTCCTCCAAATCCACCATAGTTTCGAAAGGGACCAGGTTGTAATAAGTCCACATTACAAGTGAACCAAGTCGGAATAACATAAGAACCATCCTTTTAAAAAAGGTGTCAAGGCTTCTTCAGCCTTCTGACCCACACACATAATTTCTTGGAGCATTATAATATCAGGGTTATTTAAAAAAATAAGTGTTTCAGGGCAAATAATTTCAAGGGTACCCCCAAAACCCGAGAATTTAAGGATAAAATAATCATTGAGAAACCCCTTCTTGGGCTATCCCCACTCTAAGGGCCCATAAAATGGTTGACTGTTTTCCATTTTAATGTCTTTTTTGGCTTGTATTTAAGCAAGGTATAATAGAGATTTTCTCCTTGCTTTCCTACCCCCCTCCTTGTCCATAGCCAAACCTCCCGAAGAAGATATCATACATTTGGATTTAACCTTCGATCGGAGAAGGTAATCTGACTTTGTAATACTAGAAGACAAAATGGAATCTGAGGAGACCAGGGAGCCTTTCAACCTAGGATCTTCACCACTTGGTCCCAAAGGAGAAGGCCTTGTGATATTAATGGGAGAGGGGGATAATTTTTAAAGGAAGGATCCACCATGTATTTCCTAGTAGATTCAAATTATATGGTAGGATTCTCAATCATCTTTGTAGGAATATCAAAGGCAGGGGACCTCGACCGTTCATCAAAACTTATGATCAAACTTTTTAGATGATTTGAGGACTGAAAGACATCAATCTTACTCGTCTCATTGACGCTAAGGGAAATGGGTTGTGTCAAATATTTCACCTTATCACCTTCTAAAAACTAATTTCCTTTGGAATTGACATGATTTTCCCATCCTTTGACTTCATTGTGATGAACTTGATTGAATTTATGTTTCCAAATATTTTTAGAAAGAGGGAAATTAGAGGCAGTTTTGCTACACTGAGACAAGAGGTTGTTGGCATTACTGATTGTGTGTTGTCATTGATGGCAACATGAGTCGAACATGTATATTAATCATAGAAAAAGGAAGATCACCTTGGGGAAAAGGAAGATCACCTTGGGGAAAAGGAAGATCACCTTAGGGCATAAGCAATTCGTGATCATTGTTGATCACGACAGGATCAACAAATGATCCTATGTTCCTAAAGTTCAGGAGATATAGCATGGAGATTCTACAAAGAATACACATAGACAATCAGAGCACACAATGTTAAGGTCGAGGGAAAAGATTAGGAGAAATAGAGTATTGTGATCGTGTATAGACAGTGCATAAACGAGTGCACCAATCGAAGCTCACAAGAGATGCCACATTTGAAGTAACACAACATAAATAGAGTTATGCAAATCAAGGAAATCCATGCAGAGGATTGTGGAGTAATTGTGACCGTTCATTTTTAAATTTCGAGAGTAATCACAACCATTGAATTAAGGAGGAATCATGTCCATCGATGTAGTTTTCAAGACAAATTCAGGACCATCAGATCGAGGTGGAGCCAATGGTTGGGAGAAATTAAATCCCAACCGACATATTGGGATATATAATCCTCAACCATAGATCAAAACCAATAGGACTCTAGAACTTTGCCACTTCGAAAAACATTGGAGACAAGGTAGAGGCATGGATTCATGAAGTCATGAAATCCTACCAGTCATTAGATCAAGGAGTGTCTTCGGGTGAATTCTCAACCCTCCAATCGAGTTTAGTGGAAGGACAGGGTAAGCCATAATATCTGGAAGTCCCGAAGTACACGAACTCATGCATACCATCGATCTAAGATACCTACGGGTGAGATCTCAACCATTGGATCAAACAATCAACTCTAGCGCTGACCCTGCCAACGAACGGAAGTATGAATCATGTAGGAATACCCGAATGTTGAAGCAATGAACTCCCGTCGACCGTTGGATCAGAGGAAGAGTAGGGAAATGTCGTAAACCGTTGATCAAGTGTAGTGGAAGGATATGATAAGTGGGGCCAAAGGCAGGAAGTCCAAGAGTAAAAAAAGGTTCTCTGATCAAGACAAGGGAAGATCTATGGTGGTAGATCTATTTGGTGCTTCAATGATAAATGGATGTAGAAAGGAGCCATAATATCCCAGAGTCCGGGAATCACCAAAATCCCTCTAGCCATTTGATCAATAATGAGCCTCGGATAATGAAGATTCCCCTGGATTGTTCAATCATGCGAGGGAAGGAATAGTCAGCCTGACGTTGACCACTTCGAGATTACTAAGAGTCCCAAACAACTAAAACTCCTAAATCCATGAAGTACCGAAGCCACAAAGTGAAAAGCCATGATACAAGAGGGAGACATGTGGAAAAATAAAAAGATGACACATGGCCCAATCGACTCGTGACAAGTGTCAAGGTCTAGTTGGCACATTAGGTATACGAAAGTCACGAATCAAGGTGACATGTGTCAACCACTCATCCAATTCCACGTCAACAGTGACGTTAACAAGTCACATCACTCTGGGATTACAACCTCTGGGGATGTTCAACTTCTCCTACTAAAAACAATGCCCAAAGCGTCAAAGGGAAAAGTCACGAACTAATGTTGGTCGTTGATTTAAGATCCTCCAGGTTCTCTCATAACTATTAGATCAAGCGTAGTGGAAGGATAGGGTAAGCATGAGATGTTAAGCGAGAGAAAGCAGTCATCGTCGTGTTATGAATTATTCAGTAGGTAAACCTCCAGAGGAATTGAACTACTTCAAGTTTCTAGTAACTCGAAGTCTCGGAGTGCCAAAGCCCCGAAGTAAGATCTGACCGTATGTCAAGGAGGAAGATCCACAGTTGAGATCCAAAAGCACAAAGTAACGTGCATGAATTTTATGGACACGTGTCTACTCAATATTAAAGTGCACATGGGAAGGCCATTAACAAAACACCTTGTTGAGTTTGCACAGATCGTCCACTCAGCCACAGATTAAGTCAGAACTGTTCGATCTACTAGCGAAATATAATAAAAGCACTTCGTATAAATTTACTCTAGGAGAGTTGGAAGATTGCAAAGGTCGGAGTATTGAAGGACTTGGTTCCAACATCGATTGTGTGATAAGATAAAGAAGCTAATACAGAGCACAAAAGGGCCTAGAATTAAATAAGCCCTCAGAAATTTGAATACAATCTCATGTAGGAGAATAAGGGGGAAAAGAGAAAGCGCTAACATAACAACACTTGGAATGGATAAGCCTATGGTTTTGAGCCCGTGGTCACATAAAGGAAAGATAAAGCGCCTGGGGCTTATCTCTGTTTCTTGTAGGAAACCCAAGAAGAACACCATAACAATACAAAGAGATGGTAAAAGCTCAAATATGATATGTTGGAGAATTGGGGATGCAACGGAAGCACAATAATGAAATAAAGAGGTATGGGATCCAATTAAGAGAAATTGGTCCATACACGTGATTGATTTATGAAAATCCCTCTTACTAAATTGGAAAGCTTTCACGATAATGTATGAATAATAATAGAGGAAGATATTAATTTTAAATTAAAAGACAAACATTATTATTGATAATTTAAATGAAGATGTGAAATGGTTTAAACAAAGGCACACAATGCTTCAAAGCTCACACCAGTTGGAAGACTATATAAGTAAGAAATAACGGTGGAGAAGAAAATTTCTTTGCAGTCCATATTAGGATCAAAAGCAGAAGCATAGTCCAATAAAGAAAACTGAAGACACTTATGCAGTGAGGGTGGAAGGGAGGAGCAAGGAAGGATTCATATCCTTTTCTAAAGTGAAGTGTGAAAATAAGTGATCTGGTGCTTCCTAGGGTTGGTGCCCTAAAACAAGGGAGTTGGTGCTTCCTAAGATTAGTGCCCTAAAGTAAGGGAGTTGGTGCTTCCTAGGGTTGGTGCCCTAAAACAAGGGAGTTGGTTCTTCCTAGGGTTGGTGCTTTGAAGAAGGGGATTTGTGTCTCCAAGAGTTGGTGCTATAAATAGGATTGGTGTCCTTCATAATCACAGATTATTGTTTATAAACTTTGTAATTCTTGTTCAATATACTTATATAATTGATTCTTAAATACAAGTCCATTGATGATCTACTGTGATGATAAATAGAATAACAACATAACAATTGATTGTTTAAAAAGGTAACACTGATTCACACCCTCTCTCAGTGTTTTCAACAATTTGTATCAAGAGAAGTGCCTTCATCACAGTCTAATAATTGGAAGGTAGATCCTGAAAGTAATGGATCAACAAGAGGGAATGTCTTCCAACAAAACACCATTGTTTAAAGGAGATTATTATGCTCTCTGGAAAATAAGAATGAAAAGATACCTTATGGCTCTTGGTTTCGACGTTTGGAAATATGTAGAAAATTGGTACACTGCACCAACTACTCCACCCACAGATACTGTAGGAAAGAAGATTTGGAATGACAACTCAAGAGCACTCAATGTCATTCTAGGAGGGTTAGCAAATCCTATATTTGTGAAGGTAATGTATTGTAAGTCATCTAAGGAGATCTGGGACAAACCGGGGGTTATATATGAAGGAGACCAAAAAGTCAAGGAAGCCAAACTACAAACCTACAGAGCTCATTTTGAAAAATTGAATATGAAAGAAGAAGAGAACATTGTTGCATATCTTCGTAGAGTAGATGATGTAGTTAACTCAATTAGACTAGTTGGAGAAGAACTTAAAGACAAGCCCATTGTACAAAACATATTAAGATCATTACCTATGAGGTATGATGCCAATATTTCTACAATTGAAGATATACCATACCTTGACAAACTCACAGTAGATGAGCTCCATGGAATTCTTACAACATATGAGATGAGGACAGGACAAGAAAAACCATCAAAAGGAGAAACAAACTTTAAGGTTTATTGATCCAAATTTATGCAGGAACACAACATAATACACAAATAACCATAAATACAAAGATGCAACGGAAATAAAACTTCATTTCATTAATATCAAAGACCTAGAATTTGTTTACAGACAAAATGGAAATAAACTAGCTAGGGCGCTGGTAGTTTATCTCTGAGAAGAGATGTGGCGGCTATAGGTCTTTGAACTCTATGTTACAATGAGGCTCAAAGGCCTATATATTATTGAGAAACAATGGAAAACCCTAAACATCCAAAAACCTAACCCTAGGAGATGAAATGCCAAAATATGGGCCCCGTCGGGGTAAATTGGTACTTTAATTTCCCGAGGTCGTCACTGACTTACTATCTCTGTTTGACGCACATGATAGATCGTTAGAAAGATCTATCTGAGGACTACAATTGATAACAATGAATATCAAGTCCGAAACGAATTCATATTCATTGGAACGAACCGATATTCGTCGGAGGTTTGATGCCCAAAAAACGTCGTTTAGGGCCTCAAAACGGCTCTGGAAGTTCAGGACCCGAAAAACTGCCAAAAATAGTAAATTGTGCTACAATTAAGGAAACTGAAAAAATGAAAGAAAACATGGTGGGGGTCCAAGTGGAATAGGTGGGTGGCCACCAATATCCACCTCGATCATCCCCCCCCCACCTTAGGAAGCAATGGTCCCCATTGTGTTGAGTTCCTCCATGAGATGAGGAAACTTCTAGTGAACTTGGTCCCTAGTGAGCCACTTGCTCTGGTGAAGGAGTTGGCTTGCTTTGACAACTTGATATAGCTGGATCCTCTGCTGGCGGGTGTTCTCAATATGTGTGTCCATAATCTGATCATTTGTGTCTTGTTCCATGCAGTTTGGGTTTAACTATGTTGGTGTGATTTGTTCTGCCATGTCGAATGTGTCCAATAGAGGTGGAAAGTAGGGCCGAAGGTGGTCCAAATTGAACACTGGGTGCAAACCAATGAATGGTGGAATACTGAGCTCGAAGGCATTGTCCCCTACAACCCTAGTGATGGTTTATGGCCCATATCGGAGCAGGCAAAGCTTGCAGTGGGGTCCAGCAAGGCGCTCCTTTTGCAAATGTAGCCACACTTTGTCGCCCACCTGGAAGTTGTGTTGCACCTGATGTTGATCATGCCGCTGCTTGTACTTAGCATTGGATCTATCCAATATGTCATGAACTTGTTGGAAAATGTGTTGAATGTGCTCAATGAAGTTGTTCGCCTTGGCAACTTCAAACTGGACATGAGCCAAATCAGCCCGAGTAGCTGCAAATGGCATGGATACGTCAATGGGACATACTGGTTGGAATCCCAAGCCCACCTGAAAGGGGCTATGGTCGGTTGAGCTTTGGAGGGCCTGATTATAGCTATGTTGTACATAGGGGAGGCTCTCATCCCATGTGCATGGATTCTTTGAGTTGTTCATGCGCAAAATGTGTACGATCATCCTGTTAACGACCTCTGTCTGGCCATCAGTTTGCGGATGGAAAGCTGTGGACTTGGTGAGCTTGGTGTCCAGCATTTACCAGAGACTGGACCAAAATGTACTGAGGAACCTGCTGTCCCAATCTGAGATGATAGACTATGGGATCCCAAAGTGTACCCACACTCGTTCAAAGAAGAGTTTAGCAGTGGCTTCTGCTGTGATATTCTTGTTGCAGGCCGCCATAATGGCCATCTTCGAGAATCGGTCAACGACAATGAAAACACAGTCGTTACCATGCTTAGTAGAAGGAAGGCTTGACATGTAATCCATGGAGATGGATTCCCAAGGTCGACTAGGGGTAGGCAGCGGAGTATAGAGGCCTTGCTTCTTGATGGTCGGTTTGGTAATGGCGCAGACAATGTAGGATTTGATGTACTTCCTGACATCCTGTCGAAGGTTTGGCCAATAGAAATACTTATGCAGTACTGCCACTATTTTTTCGACCCCGAAATGCCCAATGACCCGACTGTAGTGCGCTTCCCAAATCATCTTGGCATGCTCGGTTGAAGGAACACAAAGGTGTCCCAGGTGACATACTAGTGCATCTTGGAGGTGAAAATTTGGAACTCCGTTACCCTCCAAGAGCGTCTTGTATGTGTGGATGAATTCTGGATTGCTCTTGTAGAGAAGTGACCAATCAAAAGTCTCGTGCCCACAAGAGTTGAGCACAGTGGTTATCGCCACGATCGGTGGTCGGCTGAGGCAGTCTGCAACATTATTTGTGCTGCCCTTCAGCTTGTATTTGATGTTCAAATGAAACTATTGCAGATATGTGGACCACTTCTGATGGCGATCTTTTTGCAACTTCCCTTGTGTCTGTATGAACTACATGGGTCGGTGGTCTATGTGGATGATCGTTTCCTTCCCCAAAATGTAATGCTTTCATTATTGGCAAGCATGCACAATGGAATAAATCTCTTTGTCATAAGTGGGATACTTTCAGATTGTGTTAGACAATGTCTCACTGTGATATGCCATTGGATGCCCCTGTTGAGTAAGAACTACCCCAATAACATAGTCAGAGGCATCTGTCTCAATCTCAAATGGTTGTTGCAAGTCTGGTAATGTGAGCACTGGGGCACAACATAGGTGATGTTTCAATTCTACGAACACCTTATGTTGAGATTTCGACCAAAATAATTTTTCTTTCACTCCTCCCTTGGTGACTTGACTCAAGGGCCAAGTGATATGAGAGAATCCCAACACAAACCTGCGGTAGAAATTAACAAGACCCAGAAATATGCGAAGCTCTGTTAGAGTGGTTGGGGCTAGCCAATCCCAAATGGCTTGGATCTTGGTTGGATCCACATGCACCCCATGCTCATCAATAATGTATCCAGATACTGAACCTGGGTCATTCCAAAAATGCATTTCTCCAAATTGGCACACAACTTGTGTTTCCATAGTGTTTGGAGGGCTTGTCGGATGTGGTGTAGGTGCTCTTCCCAAGTTTGACTGAAGATCAGGATGTCATCCAGTACACTACTACAAATGAGTTGGTGAATGGCTGAAAGATGTCATCCATTAGCCTCGTGAAGGTTGCAGGAGCATTCGTCAACCCAAAAGACATGACTAGCCATTCGAAAAGGCCCTCCTTATCTTTGAAGGCAGTTTTCCACTCATCGAACGATTTGATTGGTACCCGGTTATACTCGAACTTCAAGTCGATATTGCTGAAATATTTCTCCCCTTTGAGTTGGTCTAGAAGGTCATCAATCTGTGGGATCAGGTACCTATTCCAGACGATGATCTTGTTCAACACCCGATAGTCAATACAGAGTCTCCAAGTCCCATCCTTCTTCTACACCAACACGATCGGGCTCCCACAGGGCGATGAACTTGGCCAGATGTGACCTTTCTGTAGTAGCTCCTGAATCCGCCTCTTGATTTCATCATTCTCCAGAATAGAGAGCTAATAGATCGGTCCATTAGGAAGCAACGCACCAGGGTTCAGATTGATGGGGTGCTTGACTCGATAGTGTAGAGGCACCCCTACGGGTGAGGTGAAGATGTCCTAGTACTCCTCCATGACCTTGTCCATTTGTTGTTGTCGTGCAAAGGAGCCCTGTCTGGAGGTCATGGTCACAATATTATTCTTTCCCCGAGGGTGGATCATCAGAAGGTCATGGGCGTGGATCGTGACCTGGCCATGGGAGGCAAACCCCGTGGGCATGCCCACAGCTTGGCCATGGGGCTGGTCGGGTTGGAGAGATGCTCGACATCGCCCCAACCCCCACCGCGACTAAGGCATAGTCGTGTGGGGCCACGTGACCATGCCTTGGAATTGGTGGGGGATGGGACGATGCTCGACATCACCCCGACCCCCTACAACCAAGCCCCTAGCATCAACTAGTAACCACCATGGGCCAAAACTAAAAAATTTAAGTAAAAAACAATTAAAAAACTAATTTTTTTTTACAAAAGTATACCTAAATTTGTCTTTTTTTTCTTCAAATAATCTTGAGAGTTTTGTTAAAATTTCTTTGAAAAAAGTCTCATTTTTTTTTTTTTTTTAAGTTGTGATTTTTTTAGAAAATATTAGAAAACATCTAAGTTTTTTTAGGGTTTTTATAATTTTTGCATGAAAAATTCTTGTGTGATTCAAAGATGATCTTATAATTGTTGTTTTAGTAAATGGTAATAATTTAAAAAATAACCAACCTTCTGAAATGTTAGATTCTCCTTGAATGTATTTTCGACGTTTCTCCCTTATAGCTTGCTCCAAATCCTTTAACGAATACTGCCCAAGATTTCACTCAATGTAAAAAGACAAAACAAAAGTGTGTATATATAACACATATGATATAGATTACTGTTAGTATAACGAATATGGGATAAATAAAAATGAAGAAGATTGTTTACATATATACCTAAAATTATATGGATCATCGCTATGTTTAATGAATGTGGGATAGATAAACAAACATGAGAAATATTGTAATTAACAAGTAAATAACGAAATAAAAGAGTAAAATTTGTTTTATTTTTT
>ML776587.1:2437310-2474323 GCA_009831015.1 Picea engelmannii | reverse complement strand
TATATATTGTGGGGGTGATTTTAGAGGGAAAAGATCATTCTGCAAGTTATAAGAATGTCATTGGGAGGTTGGGGTGAGAATTTGTATCATTCTATGTTCTTAGTGAAAAGTGATGGCTTCATCAGATAAACAAGATTTTATTTCTGAGACATCAACAAATTGTTTGCATACCTCTTCTGTTGGGACTAGCAAATGCGATGGGAATGCTTGTAATGCAAATGAGGCATCATATTTTTCAGCTAGTCAGAAGTTTGATCATAGTGCAAGCAATGTTATTCAACATGTTCCTCAAGAAAGTCCTAAATCAGAGGACTTTGAAGGCACCGATGATGAAGAGGAGGAATATTATGGTGATCAATCAATTCAGCAGTTTAATAGTAATGAACATAATCAAAATGTAGGTCAAAATGAAGACTATGATCAACATTTAAATGACCGGGATGCAAATTTTCCTCCAAGTGAGGAGTTTCAAGGTACCGATGAAGATTTTCAAGGCATCAATGAATATGATGAAGAATTTCCCTCAAGTGGAAATTTTAAAATCAGTTAAGATGATTTGACAATGGTGGACACTCTTTCCCAAGTGGGAAATTTAAAGACAACAATGTTGGTGATTATTAATTTCCTCCAAGTGAGGATTTTGAAGGTACTGATGAAGATTTTCCTCCAAGTGAGGATTTCCAAGGCACGAATGAGGATGATGAAGAATTCCCCCAAAGTGAGGATTTTAAAAGTAGCAATGACGATTATGGCAATGGTGGACAGTCTTTCTTGAATGGGGAATTAAAGGAAGCAATGTTGGTGATGATGATTTTCCTCCAAGTGAGGATTTTTAAGGTACCGATGAGGATGATGAAGATTTTCCTCAAAGTGAGGATTTTCAAGCCAGTAATGAAGATTATGAAGAATTCCCCTCAAGTAGGGATTTTCAAAGTAGTGAAGATGATTATGCCATTGGTGGACACTCTTTCCCAAGTGAGAAATTAAAAGGCAACAATGTTGATGATGATGATTTTCCTCCAAGTGAGGATTTTCAAGGAACTAAGCATGATGATGAAAAATTTCCCTCAAGTGGGGATTTTGAAAGCAATGAAGATGATTATGTCAATGATGGACACAATGTTGATGATGATTTTCTTCCAAATGAGGATTTTCAATGTACCGATGACGATGATGCAAAATTTTCTCCAAGTGAGAATATTAATGGCATTGATAGTTTTATGGGTGATAATGATTTTCCTTCAAGTGAATATTTTCATGGAAGATCCATCAACAAGATTATCAATGAAGATAATGGACCTAGGAATGAAGATAACGTTCTCAATCATTTAGCTGCAACAAATCAAGGTGATCGACATTCTCTTGTTTAGTCTCTTGACAATGTTTTCCTTGATATTCCTTCTGGTGATGAGGAAAATCCTTCTTTCAAGGATGATGAAATAGTGGATACATTGCAAAGAAACATTGTGTCTAGGACCATGAATAGACCTTTTTATATCAATCCAAATCATTCTAGTTATACAAGGTCTAGGAAATAATTTCTCACTAAATCAATTTCCATAAGTGAATTGATTTCAAGTGAATATTTTCAAAAGAATTGTTTGAAAAACATGGACTACATGTATGCCTTGAATAAAATGAAGACATATTTGACAATGAATAAGAGCATGAAAAAATCATATTTGATGGGGTGCAGGATATCCACCAAGATAGAATATGATTATCGCATTGGGAATATTTTACTTTGTAGAAAGACTTTGAAAAAAATTCACTCAATTGGTAATCTTCATCTATCAAGAATCCAAACAAGGTTGGAAAAAGATCCTTCATTTTATTCAAAGGTACATCATGGATGAGAGAGTGGGTCATTGAAAAACACTACCTTGTCATGGATGTGTGATTTCTTTTCCAAACATGGAGAGTGTATGCTAGATAGAGACACGATACATATTCCAAATAATTTCTCAAGGAGGGAAATCTACAACTTGTACAAAGGATATGCTGAAGGTGTTGAAGTAAATGGTAATTTTATTACATATGCATATTTTACAAGAATATGGAAGAAACAATTTAACAATGTTCGTATTCCTAAGAAGTCAAGGATGGGGATTTGCAATATATGTACTACTCTTAAATCAAGAAGAGATAAATCTGAAGGGGCAGAAAGAGGTACGTATTTACTATTTTTTTTTTTAAATTGGATAGTTATCAACTATGAAAACATATGGTGAATATTTTAATTTTATGTCATGTGCAGATTCCATACTCAAAGCACTTCAAGAACATTAGAATCAACACTCAAGTGAAAGGCAAAAGTTGTACAAACATTGGAAGAAGTGTTATGATGCTTCAAACAAATATTCAGATATGATAATCGATGGCATGGATCAAAAGAAAAGACTTCTACCACATTTTGTCCATACACCCAAAAATTTACAGGAAGATAATTTCATTCAGTTTCACTTGGTTGGTTGTATGGTTTTCAATGGAAAAATGTTTCCAAGGGTTTACTTCACAACTCCAAATATTCATATTGATGCAAATATGACCATCACCATAATTCATCATGTGCTTACCCATTGGTCTATAATTCTTCCTCGAGTTCTCTATCTACAATTGGACAACACTAGTCGTGAAAATATAAATCAAATTGTGTTTGAATATCTAAGCATGCTTGTTGAACTGGGAATCTTTCAAAAAGTGAAAGTTGGTTTCCTTCTTGTTGGACACACTCATGATCATATTGATCAAATGTTCAGTCGTTTTTCCGTGACATTGAAGAGGAAAAATGTTGGAAGCCTGCCATCCTTGATTGAATGTATTAAGAAAACATACATTCCAGAGCCTATTTTTCATATATTAGAAGAAACTGTCGACATGCAAAGATTTATTCAGGGACCACATCATGAAGAAAAATGTATTGAGCAACTTGATGACATTAGCTTCCAACATCAATTTTGTTTCAAAAAAGTTGACGGGAAAACATTTATATGGGGAAAGCAGTATTCAAATACTTCAGAACAAGGACCTTCATCAGGTTTAGAATTTTTGAAGTTCATTCCAGATCGTCCAATATTTGCATCAAAGTTATTATTTTTACAATGAATTGTTGAAATCCATAACACACAAAGGTGTAATAGAGATGTAGATTATTCTGAATCCCCGGAAGAAACAAAAAAGTACATTAAGATACATATGAGTACTTTGATGTTGTTGATTTTGTTTGGTGGGATTCTTTTTTCAATAGTCAAAGTGACATAATTTCAAGCTCAACAAATGAATATACATTGTTGAAGACTCCGTTTCATTGGCCACAAAATATGTCAGATGAATTTGAAGAAACAAACATTGTTGAACAACAATAATCTCAAGGTGCTATTGAGTTTACACAAGCAAAGGAAAGATAAATGTATATTGGTTCGTGAAGGTCACGTGCACAACATGAAGCCATGGAAGACCTTTATAGGGGTTCAGTACAAGATATTAAGGAGGGTAGCATGATTGCAGTCTTAGCGACTGAAGATCCACATGGTTATCCATTCTGGATTGCAAAGGTTATAAAGATTGAGAAAGAGAATAATGATGTTATTTCAATTGAAGTGCATTGGTATGCAACAAGTACACACCCATTCAATGGTGTGTACAAGCTAGAGATGGTGGTTGAGAAACATGTCAATAGAAAGAGAAAAAGAAAGGGTCAAAATACAACTCGTCGTCGCACTGACCTCTTGAAATTAGATGATGTTGACATACCTGTTTATGACTTCAATTTGACAAAGAGAGGAACTCTTCGCTCCAAGACAACATAGATTATCAAAAGGTTGTTGTGAGAAGAAATAAATGCAAGATGGGAGTTTGTTGAACATAGTCGTAGATCTAAAAGACTTTTGACATTTGAAATGTTGGGCATGCATGTAGACTCAGATGGTGCATTCATCGACAATAGAGAAGAGTATGGATCATCTACATCTTCATCCAATCATTCATATGAAGACAATGTAGACTCTGATGGTATTTCAGAATCCATGAGTCAATCTGAATAAGTGTATGAAACCTTTTCTGTATTTTTTATCCATATGATTTTTGTGTAGTAACTAGAAATGAACATTGAACTTACATATGATCTTACATGAAGTTATGTATCATTTTTATGTTATATGTTTTGATTATGAAGAATATAATAAAAAAAATTAGCTCATATGTTTTGAATATGGACAATATAACTATACTTTTAAGAGATAATTTATGTTTTATTCAATGTAACTTGTATTTACTTTTTTTTTATTAAAAGTAAAAAAATATTAAAAAGTGATGTTGAATTTTTAAAGTATATTGTGATATTTTCATGGCATTATGTATTACCTTGTGCTTTGAGTGATAAAGTAAGATTTAAAAAGTAATATTCTAAGGGTTGATTTTATACTGTAATGTAGTGAATCAGAGCTATGACATCCCTATGGATGTGCCCCTAGTGGATGAGCACTAGTGGGTGTATCAGATCCTTTGCTATATACTTTTCAAGAGTCAGACCTACCTGTAACCCTAATTTTTATGTAAAGGGTACAGGTCGGCCCCACCTTAATATGTTTAATAATAAATGTAAAAGATAATTAATAATAATAATAATAATAATAATAATAATAATAATAATAATAATAATAATAATAATAATAATAATAATAATAAATAATAATAATAATAAATTATATAGTCACTTAGAGAGGTCGACCTTGTTGAGCCAATAGATGCCCTTGTTGATTGGACAAGTCTAATATAAGTAAGGGATGATTCTCCATTGTGGAATCATATCTTTCTTGTGAGTTTGGAAATTTCAGCAAGTACACTACTTTGGCAAAAGGTGCACACCTCTCTTGGGCGCTAGAGTTCTAGGGTTTTGTGCACCCTCTTGTGTGCTAGGTATTTTTTGTTGGTAAAGGTCTTTATCTTGAGGATTATAGCAAATGATTTGGTTGGGTGTTCTTCTCTTGTTGAGAAGGGTTTCCCAAGATACATTTTGTGTTCTTGTGCACGGTGCTACTTCTTGTGATCTTGGTTGCTGCACCATTTATGATTATGGTTAAATGATAAAATGGAATGAACTTCATGCTTAACCTAATGATTATGAAAAATCAACATGGTATCATAGCATAGGTATTGAAAGAACCCATTGCACAAGCATCTACCAAGTCTCATCCTTTACTAGTCATCCTGCCTCTTCTGCAGAACCGTACGATCCTCTTAGGGTTCTCAAAAAATCTGTTCAACCCTCTTCTTTTGGGTGTTTCAACACTTTAAAAATTGGACATTGGGTATACTTTCAACATAGAAGAGTACGGCCTCTTCCAATGCATCTCCAGAAGCTCTCAAAATGAAATGTCGAGAAATTTTGATTTTTGGCCCTGGGGTTTCTAGGGTGCCGAAATTTCCCGCAGAATATTAATTCTGTTTTTGTGAAGAAACCTTTTCCTGAATCAACAAGCATTTCTATAATATTATCAAATCAATTGTTGGCAGTAATAAGTCCAAATGAAGAACATAACATCAGTGGAAGATAGGCTTGATGGAGAAAACAACTTCAACCCCTGGAAATCAAAGCTTCTAGTCACCCTTGAAGAAGAAGACCTCTTGGATGCAACAACTAAAACTCTACCAGACACAACCACTAATATGGAGAAGAAGATAAGAAAAGAAGATGATGTAAAAGCAAGGAAAATAATCATCTACTCAGTAAGAGATCACCTCTTGCCCCATATTTCCAATTTGAAGACAACCTATGATATGTATAAAACCTTGAAATGAATGTTTGAAAGTGACAACACTCTCAGAGATATTACCTTGAAGAGCCAACTTCAAAGTACCAAGATGACGAAAGATGACACAGTTGAACTCTTCTTCATGAAGTTATCAGAGATTAAAGAACAACTAGAGACCATTGGAGAAATAATGTCTGATAAAGAAATTGTCTTAACCACTCTCCAAAATCTTCCAAAATCATGTGAGCCTTTCATTTAGAGTATCAATGGAAGAGAATCTCTACCAACTTTTGAGTGCCTATGAACAGATTGCACTCAAGAAGAACTTAGACTTATAAATACAGGAGTGGAAGATTCCCTAGAAGAAAATCATGCTCTTGCACTTCATACAAGGAAGGGATGAAAATTCAAAAGAAACTACAGGCAAACATTTAAAGAAGAAAATTCTTCATCCAATCTAGGATATCAAAGAAGAGATGTTTCAAAAGTTCAGTGTTTCATATGTGACAAGTATGGACACATTGCTAGAAATTGTCCAACCAGAAAGAACGGAAAAAAATATGCTACCACTATTGACATTGATCCAGATCCACCTCAAGAAAATGAAGAGAAGAGAGAGAAGTAATTCCTCTAAAAGACATGACTACAACTAGGTAAATCTTTTGATATATAAGTTTATAGTTGATTATATTTTTTCAATAAATGAAGGATATTGTTCCTAGTATAAGATCTCTCAAAATACTTGGACCATTATCCTTGGTACGGGAGTCCAAACCATATTTAAGTTTTTTATTATATAACAACAACAAGACATGTTGTTCTTAAAGAAGAGATACCCTTTCAAAGATTCAAGAATCCCAAATAAAGATTGACAGTGAAACAAATACCTTGTCCCCCTTCAACAGTTCAGAGGGAGACATACCTTACTCAAGATGATCCAGTTGTTTCAGTCGATACATATCCATAAATATTGCAGTAAAGTCTAAAAAGCCTTTCTGGACCCACTCTACAAGAGAAAGAGAAACATACAAGCTTCTCAAGGCACATTCCAAGAAAGCAAAAGAGTTTCTAAAACTGTCCTTCAATCATGAACCACCTCATTGATACCGAGACTTCCTTTCTTAGAGAAGCAACGAGAGAAACCGTATGGAAAAATTCCATAACAGAAGAATACCAATATATCTTAAAGAATGATGCATAAAGATATTACTCAGGGATCATAAAGGAAAATCTGTAGATCTATATGATAAAGCATGCAACTAATGAAAGTGTCAAGAAATACAAGACAAGATCTATAGCTAGAGGTTTCTCACAAACAAAGGGAGTTGTCTATTATAAGACACTTGATCCAATAAACCTGATACATTTCCTTCCATACTATCATCCATGAGATAGAAGCTACATCAGATAGATAGATTCTTGTTGAGTTTGGATTTCAAACAAAGGTGTTACTGATCCAAACCTATCTCATTACACTAAGGTAACAAGAGCCTGATTTGATGGATTATTCAGAAAGCCATGTTGTTGGATAGAAGTAACCATTGAATTCTAAAACTCAAGATGAAAATTATAAATATGATGCACAAATTTCTTGAGACAAAAAGTATGACAGAATGAAAATCCATCATGATGGATCGAAAGGAGAAGATTGACAACAATGCAAACGAGACTAATCCACAATTGTTTGGATCACTGATGCATCTGGCTAACACCAGAATTGACTCATGCCCTACAATGAATGGGCCTAATCATGAGTCAAACTGAGATAGACTCACTAGACGATAGCAAATCATGTATGTATGAGGAATAGTTGGATATGGCCTGAGATATGCCTCCAATATAAACTTAAGCTTGCCGGACATGACGATTCAAATTGAGCAGAAAGTACAGTAGACCGAAAGAACATATTTGATTGGTGTTCTACTATGAAGATTGTCATGGTTTCTTAAAACACAATAAGAAACAAAACTTTTTGGCCTTGAGTACCACAAAGACATAACATATAGCAGTGACTGAGCGAAGCAAAGTGGCTTCACAAACTTCTACCAAATTTACTTGACCACAAGATGGATCCTAATCAAGAGCCATGTATAAATATCCTTAAGGAACCCAGTGTTTCCTAATGGATTGAAACACAATGAGATGAAATATTCTTATGTCAGGGATACGATGCAAAGGAAAATTTTATACTTGCAGTACCTTTCTACACTTGAGCAGATTGTAAAACATTTACACCAAACAGAGTTGGTGAAGAACGTCTTCGGAGTTAAGATGGAGTATTGATGACTCTAGCCAATTTTTTTTTCCAGAGTACATATGTATGAGAATTGGCTTGATGAAGAATGCCTCCCTAGATTAGGGGGAGTGTTGATGAATGCAGCTATGGGAGACATCCTCCAGCTTACAAACCTGTGAAATGTGGAACATAGAAGCTATGTGAGTCTTTCTCTCAGCTTACAAACCTGAGAGAAAGCCCCTAAGAAGGGTACGTGGTTCCTGCCTGAGACAAAGTTAGGAACGTAGAGATGACCTCCTCCATTTAGAGAGTGAGAAGAACTCTAGATGATTATCCGGTGGAAAATCGATCTGTTGAGTTAGGACGTGCCTGTGGCTGAGACCACAATTAACGTGTGAAATCCCAAAAGTGTTGGGCACATCGTCATGAGAACAAAAATGAAGATGATGTGATAACATCCTCTGAGCAACAAAGTTGACGATAAGACTCCAGATGATTCTCTTGTCGATGGTAGTGGGAAAGCATATCTGTAGAGTGGATGTGCCTGTGGACGAGCACAAGTGAACGTGTGAAGACCTAGTTCTTCTGTGTAATGTAGTGAATCAGAGCTATGACATCCCTATGGATGTGCCCCTAGTGGATGAGCACTAGTGGGTGTATCAGATCCTTTCCTATACACTGTTCAAGAGTCAAACCTACTTGTAACCCTAATTGTTATGTAAAGGGTATAGGTCGGCCCCACCTTAATATGTTTAATAATAAATGTAAAAGATAATTAATATTAATATTAATATTAATTATAATAATAATAATAATAAATTATATAGTGACTTAGAGAGGTCGGCCTTGTTGAGCCAATAGACGCCCTTGTTGATTGGACAAGTCTAATATAAGTAAGGGATGATTCTCCATTGTGGAATCATATCTTTCTTGTGAGTTTGGAAATTTAAGCAAGTACACTACTTTGGCAAAAGGTGCGCACCTCTCTTGGGCGCTAGAGTTCTAGGGTTTTGTGCACCCTCTTGTGTGCTAGGTATTTCTTGTTGGTAAAGGTCTTTCTCTTGAAGATTATAGAAAAGGATTTGGCTGGGTTTTCTTCCCTTTTTGAGAAGGGTTTCCCAGGATATATTTTGTGTTCTTGTGCATTGTGCTTCTTCTTGTGATCTTGGCTGTTGCAACATTTATGATTATGGTTAAATGATAAAATGGAATGAACTTCATGCTTAACCTAATGATTATGAAAAATCAACAATGAGGAGGAGAATGAAGTTACTAGAGTTCTAGAGGCAGAAGCAGTTGAACCAGAGGAAGTCATTCATGAGGATAATGAAATGGCAGAACCTCAAAGGCCAACATAGATTCCTTCTCGCAAGAGAAGACTAGCTTGGGCACAGGAGCTCATCAAATATGCAGAAAGATATGGTGCCCCAGAAAAATATCTCAGGGAAAGTAAGAAGACAAAACCATATTCTAGATATGTGGCATGTTTGTGTGATATCATACACGTAGATGGTGGGTTCATTGATGTACTTGATGAACACGAGACCAAATATATGTTTTGCTGTGAACACCCTGAGTCAGTATATGGAGCAGCCCAGGCAGGTTCATTTGGTCACAACAAAACATGTGATAAGATACCTTAAGGGTACATTGGATTATGGTCTCAGGTATGTGACAGACCGTGAGTTCAGGTAATATGGATATTCAGATTCATATTGGGCTAGCAGTATTCCTGATCGAAAGAGTACTTCAACATATTGCTTTAGTCTAGGTTCCAATATGGTTTCATGGAGAAACAAGAAGCAATCGTGTGTAGCACTCAATATGGATGAGGTTGAATATGTGGGAGCATGTGCATCATGTAGATAATTAGTGTGGCTTCGGAAGATGCTGTTTGGGCTATTTGGTCTCAAACTGGAGGCGACCTGCAGTTGGTGTGACAACTAGAGTTGCATGAAGTTTTTGGAGAATCCAGTGTTCTATGATAGGACAAAGCATATCAAGATCAAATATAACTATATCATGGATATGGTGCATAGGGGAGTAGTGAGGCTCTAGTATGTGACTATCGAGGAGCATGTCGTGGATGTGTTAACCAAGTCACTGTCAAGGATGAAGTTTTATCACTTTAGGGACAATCTTGGCGTGGTCACTCTTCAGAGGGAGTGGTGAGGTACATATGCATTGCGGGGTAGTGGATGTCTTGGGGACATGTTTTAGCTATTTGAGAGCTACCCACAAGCCTTGGATGCATTGGATGGAAAGTCATAGGGGTGCACATGGTAGGTATAGATGCATTCCAGGGTAGTGTATGTCATGGTGACATGTTGAAGCTATTTGAGAGCTACCCACATGCCTTGGATGCATTGGTTGTGAATTCATGTTGTACTATGGATATCCGATGATGTATAGATTCATATGTTCAACAATCGATTCTCATGAACTCGTATGGCAACAAAGAATACCTTCCTAGTTAAGAGGGAGTGTTGATATTTTGATGTAACTACATAAGATATTCTTTTGTATTTGTATTGGTCAAAACCCAAGACGGTTATTGTAATATTATTGTATAAATAGGCTCAAAAGAAATTATTATTTTATTGTTATCCTTATTGTAAAATTCAAAATGACCCCTCTGAGGATTGCATCTTTTCGGGAGTCAAGTTATGTGTATAAATAGAGGTCGAGTTCCTTTCATTTGTATACACACACAACTCACCTTCTCTTGTGTATTTGGAGCATAGAAAAGGTAGTCTAGCGCAGGAGGTCTTGGTTTCTTGGTCTTGGTATATTTTTGGAGAGATATAACGTGACATTGTACTGATTGAAGGAACCCATACTAAAGAATTGGTTGTTGGGTTTTCTCCCCCACGAGGGTTTCCCAGGATATATCTTGTGTTTTGTGATTGTTAATTT
Organism: Picea engelmannii; assembly: GCA_009831015.1. Lineage (NCBI taxonomy): Eukaryota > Viridiplantae > Streptophyta > Pinopsida > Pinales > Pinaceae > Picea > Picea engelmannii. The sequence continues at coordinate 2,463,418 of ML776587.1, read as the reverse complement.
TTCAGTGATCCTATTACATGCAATTGTTAATGAACACTAAATAAGATAACTGTAACTTCTAAAATTATAACATAAAGGACCTCACCTCTACGAAATTTCTTGGTGTTGTCCATTCCTCAATGGATTTTATCTTTTTAAGATCCACAACCATTCCTTCCTTGGAAATGATATGACCCAAATAATGAATCTGCCATTGGTAAAATGAGAACTTTCTCAACTTTGCATCAAGTTGATGCTCCATCAATACTTGTAGCACCATCCTCAAGTGTTTCTCATTCTCTTATTCAGACTTTGAGTAAATAATTATGTCATCCAGAAATACAATGACAAAATTATTTAAGTAATTACTGAAAAAATCCATTCATCAAACACATGAAGACAACTGGTGCATTTGACAACCTGAATGGCACCAATGTGAACTCATAATGTCGGTACCTCGTTCTGAAGGTAGTCTTGCTGATGTCTTCTCCTTTAATTCTCACTTGGTGATATCCAGATTTGAGATCAATCTTTTAAAATATCTGCACACCCCTCACCTGATTAAAGAGGTCATCTATCCTTGGAAAATGATACTTGTTCTTTATTTTTACTTTGTTCAACTGCTCGAATTCGATACAAAGCCTCATCATACCATCCTTCTTCTTCCCGAACAATACTGCGGCACCCCTAGGTGACACACTTGGGTGTATATACCTCTTCATCAAAATATCTTCCAGTTGCATCTGTAATTCCTTCAACTCTGGCGTATTCATCCTATAAGGATTCTTGGATACAGGTACTGCTCCCGACACCAGGTTTATAGAGAAATCAATATTTGTTTTCAATGGAAACCCCGATATCTCTTTAAATACATCCTCAAATTCTTTTAGTACTACACAGTCTTCAACATTTAACACTTTATCCTTAGGTTCCTCCTCCATGTGCACTGCAAATACTTTACATCCTTTCCTGTAACTTTTCTTTAATTGCAAGACTGAAACTTCTTTGATAGTTACAACTCTTAAATGCCTTGAGTTGTTCTTAAGTTTCTTACCTCATCCAAGCAAGTAAATTCCTTATTATAAAAATCTAGAACAATGTGATGCTGGTCCAACCAATCCATACCAATGAGACAATCATACGAGCCCAAAGGTATGATATTCAATTCATCTTTTATGCGCAGTCCATTCATTTCCATTAGACATGCCTTAACCATCTCATTAATTTTCCTTTTTGTCCCTATAACTAACTACACCAACCAAGATTTTCCAAGTGCACTTCTTGGCAATCAAAATCTTTCCAACATCTTAGGATCTAGATAACTATGACTAGCTCTTGGATCAATTAAAATAACAATGGGTTGGTCATTAATCTTACCTTCTGCTTGAATCATGTGTGACTGAAACTCAACTTGCTTTTCATCCATGGTTATGTAAATCCTTGTTACATTTCTGCCCATGTATTCAACTTTCACATATTGATATACACAATTCCTAGTCCTCTCTTTTTCACTTATTTGAGGGCAATATTTGCGCATATGACCTCTTCCACAACCCAAACATTGAATAGGTTGTTGCCTTGTTTTTTTCCCCACTTTCTTTGTCATTTTGGGATCTCTAGGAGTTGGCTGTCCTTGTGTAGTATTTATGAAAAATGGTGGCTTAGTCCCCTTCTTCCTTTGTTCCACCTTTCTTTTCATATTGTTTTCCCAAGCCTTTTAGAAAGTCGATCTTCCCCTTTGCTGATAATAAAGACATTTAGCACGTCTTATAGTTTCCTCCATTATATTGGGGTCATCATATTGTATCTTGTCACTGATAAATGATGGCAACCCACTTCGGTACCTATGAATTTAACTTGCTCATCCTTGATGAATGCGACATATTTCAACAACTCTAAAATTTGTCTTTCATACTCATCTACTGTCATACTCCCAAGCTTGAGTTCAAATAACTCGTTCACTTTCTTGTTATATTATCTCTTGGTTAAGTATTTCTTTTGAAAATACCTCTTGAACTCCCTCCAAGTAAACTTGTTTTTTTCAATGTGTTGCACTTGCACAATCTGATCCCACCACATTGATGCTTTTCCTTTTAGTTGATAGATAAAAATTCTCCCTTCTTGCTGTGCAAAATAATTATGCAGCTAGAAGTAATTCCTCATACCAAGCAACCAGGTCTCCACATCTTCATCCTTGTTGTGCTCACTGTCAAAGGTAGGAGGCTTTATCTTATTCATTTCTCCTTGTAACTCGTCCACTCCAGTCCATCTCTTATGGTTGTTGACAGGAGATGGACTTGATATACTACATGTTTTCATAAATGAATGATTTGGTGAGTGGGGGTGATGCCTATCGAAACTTTTCATTTCTCTTCTTTTCGCATCATGAGACCTGTGACTTCTTGACTTGCTTGACTCTGTCTCCTTATCCATTTTATTTTCTATTTTGTCCAAGCTTTGCATAAACTTGATATTGAAGTCATCTTGTTATTCCTTAGCTTTCATAATCCTTTCATTATCAACTTTATAGCTTTGGACATATTTTTTCGGTCCCTTTATGGTTTCTACCAAGTTTGTGCGCTCATCCTTGGATTATGTACCATCAAAACCCAAACCAACATACAAATCCATGAATTCATCATCATGGCTGTAAGCTCTCTGCACATCTTCCATGCTTTTTGACTTTCTACACTGATTCTGTTCCGCTCTAATCGATGTTAATTCTACAAAATGTGCTGGAAATAAAATTTGTTAGACAAATTCATGAGACAACTTCATGAAAACTCTGCACCATTTTGTCAGAATCCTTTCATCTGATTTCTTGGGTGATTTTAACATCCCAATTCCAAAATTTCTGGGTGAATAATTGGACTCCTTTTTCCAAAACTTTACCATCGACTGTTCCCTTGCGTAATTCTGAGTCTTGCGTAATATATCATGGTCATTTAGAATTCATCCAAATACCCTTTTTCTCTTCCTTACTTCCTTCCGAATCCCATGCACGTGCTGGTATTCAACATGTACCAATGCACGATGTCAATATTTAACATATACACCACGTATCAATATTACATATGCACCACCATTTTTGTTCCATGTAGCCCCAATTTTTAGTGCGCATACCCATGCCTCACTGTTTCCTGCGTAGTTCCAGTGCCGCACCATGCAATGTCCCAAAATTCAGTGTGCACACTTATGCATTCTTAATTTAGGTGCAACCCGGTCACACTGTAATTCCTAAATTCGGCCACTTACCAATCCAATTTTTTTCTTAAGTAGAAACTTGGCCCATGCATGCTCAATGTTGAAACTTAAGCTATGATACCACTTTGTAACATCCCCCTTATCAAATTGTTATGATACCATAATGTAACATTACCTACCTTACTACTTAGCAACACTACTCCCAAAATATAGTGCGTAGATTCTACTCTATAACATTAGTTTGCGCAAAAGTACTTGAAGTAACATGATCGACCCCAGGCCAGGTCTAGACACACCAAATTTCTTCTTCTAACACAACTTATAACAATAGAAGTAACACAATACAACTGTGCACATGAGAATATTGAGCACACAATATAAGTGTGCATGTAATCCATTATGAACATGTGATCTCTACTGTTCACAACCATTCCATCGTTACACACCAATTTTTTTTCCTTGTACCTGCATACTGCTTCCCTATGCACACAGGTGAATCCAGCCTCTTGTGCACACAGAGTATTCACATATGCGCACAACCATTTTGACATTGCCTCGGAGACTCTTGGCCCTTGGTTATGGAGGAAAGGCGAAGTACAAACTGCGCAAAAGACATATAAACCAAGGAAGGGTCGAAGTTGGAAAAGCAGGAGAAAAGAAAGGAAAAGCTAGCCGTTGGAAGAGAAGATCAAGGAAGATAAAGCAGTAAGGAATATGGATCGTGGACAACTCAACAAGTGGAAGAAGACACCAACAAGTGATTTGGAGCACCTCGTGGAAAAGAAGGAAGAACAAGCTGTAGAAGCCATGAAAATGCAGGTCGAATGGACCCTAGGGTTTTGAAACCTATACTTTGGTCATGTAATGTATAAATAAAGGTTTATAAGACCTGGGAGGGTTCGTTCTAAGTTGGTTCTAGTTCGCATGTTTTTTAATTGTTGATTATTATTGAGAGCAATATTGAGTTTGTATTGTAAGATCTTCAGCTGGGTGTGAAGATCGACCATGCAACTGGGTGCGCAGGGAGGGAAGGGAGAAAGAGAGAAAGAGATCTACAGCTAAGTGCACAGACAGAACTAGATGTTTTCATATAATATATCAGGAAACACAGTTCTATGGACGTATCCCTAGGGAGAGGGTGAACCATGTATATCTTGTTGTTCTTTATGACTGGTGCTGCATTATTTTCTATCTATTATCATGTTATTGCATTGTTGTGTTAGATCTGAGATATAACTTGCGAAGTAAGCTTAAGAGTGGTAAATAATATCTAGATTGCTATGTGTCATTATCCTGGACCCACTTTTCATTTCCTCTAGTTGTAGACACCTATGTCCTGCAACCCCCTATTGCTACTTCGGGTGAGACTTCATCTGGTTTGCAGGTGTTGTCGAAAGGGCCGATAGTTATGGTTTTGTTGGTGCGTTGTTGAAGCATTGAACCCTGGGTCTTTCCCTATGCCAACAAATGGTTCCATTGCTGAGATCGGGATCGGCTTGAGGGAATGTCAAGGTGGTTTCCATCGAATAAAAAAATTTAGAAGTGGATAGAGGAACAATAAAAGGACTTCGCCGAAGCTCAGAACAAGAACCCTAGCATTAGTACAAAAGACTGGTTGGGGAGGTACATCTTTACCATCATACATAAGATTTTATTTGAAGGAATTCATAAGGAGTTATACGAGTGGTTAGCTAGACTAGCAGATACCCAGTTTGAGATCAGATCTAGATCACCTGTGGTTTGGACAACGACATTGATCAAGAAGGTCAAGAGAGTTGATAACGCAGTGTCTAGAGTGGTGGATATCTAGTTTGATAGCACTATTGGAGGGTACATTAATGAGTTTTCCATTGACATAGTAGATTCATATAGTCAAGTGGAGAGGTATTTCTTTAAGGGACCTAGAGGAAAGTTTCTACACTTCTTGAAGCTAAGGATTAAGATGCTATTGCATGAGAAGAATATCCTGAAGATATAGTGAAGCTAATGTTCAAGAATTCAAACAATGACAGTGACACAAAGGCTGGACACACGCGTAGTGGGAGACCGTTTAGAGAGGTTCCTCTTGCGAACCTATTTAAGAAAAAATATGGAGACGATGGATTCTACAGTGGAGAAGAAGCAAATCTAACAGATGAAGAGTATTCAGAGTTCGCAAAAACAGAGGAAGTACAGACCGAAGAACTTCATCGAGGAGAGCCAGAAACTTCAGGAACTACACATACTATTGAATTAAGTACTATTACTCCTCTTATTGTTTTAGAAGCATTACGTAACCAAAATAACCAAAGTAGTTAGAGCCATCAGAGCATTGTTACCAACAGTCTAGCACATACTCAACCGAGAAACCAAGGCAGATCTATGGAAGATGAAATGAGGTTACCCATCTTCAAAGGAGATGGATATGAAGATCCTGACCAACACTGGTTCTTATGTGAAGCTGTATGGAGCATCAAGCAAGTCACTGATGAAGATGTTAAGAGAACATAGTTTAGTACTACCTTGAGGGATCGCGCTCTGAAATGGTATATGACATTTTGCTTCAGGACCTGGATAGCCTTAACCACTGAATGACATTAAGACTGTGTTGAGTGCAGAATTCAAGAAACCTAGTCAGAGTCGTAGTGCATTACAGAGATGAAAGAAATCAAGCAGAGGTAACTGAACCTGTTTGGGAGTTTGATCAGAGGTTTAAGACTCTGACAGGCCGTTTGAGTTTTCAGATGCCAGACAAATAGAACAAAGAATGGTTCATCACTGCCCTCCTGCCACATATCAGAGTTCCTCTGATGCAACAAAAAGTGTGCTTCGCAGGCTGAAGCATTGGAGATCGCCATGAAAATGAAGCAACCCCTGTAGGAGAAGCCAACCCATGTATGAGCCAAATCTTGAATCAATTAACCAGTTTATCTTTATAGGTTGAAGATATGAAGAAAGATAAAGGAAAAGAGAAAAGAGAAGATATCCGGTGTATCAGATGTAAATCAGAGGGCCATGAGAAAGAGATCTGCCCCCTATTTCATGAATATTTGGCCTCTGGAGCACCTAGTGCTTTGAAGCAGGCTATTGTACCTTGGTGTGAGGTATGTAGAACTAGACATCACCCTGGTGAATGTTATTATATGCAAAAATATGTGCAGACACCTACCAATCTCTATTGTACATTCTTCAAGTTTGTGGGGCATGATGAGAAGGACTATAGGGCTTATGATCTAATGCATGAAATATCAAGGGATACATATAGAATTCAAGGAGAAGTACAACAAGAAGGAAACAATGCACATTTCAGCTCCCCAGGTAGAGGAAACTTCAATCCTCGCAGTGGATTCAGAGGAAGAGAACAAAGAGGAGGTATGGGTCGAGGTAGAGGATAGGTCATTTGCTATAACTGCGCACAACCAAGATATTTGACAATGGATTGTCAGAACCCTTGTACCACTTGCAACTACTGTAATTCATTTGATCATGTAATTGAAGACTGTCCAGTATTGTTAGCCAAACTCCAGGAGAGATGAGGAGGAAACCAACAAGTTCAACTAATATCAACAGAAATTTGCGGTGAAGACCCTAGAGTCACTGTTATTACCAGAGGAGGCATTGTTATAGGAGAAGACAAAGGGAATCTAGGAAAGACTGCAGAAGGATCAGGAATCAGAATAGCTGTAGAGAAGACATAGTTGTTTGACCCAAGGAGAGTGTTGGAACACATATAAAATTAGAATCCTAGAACTTTACCCTATCCTTTTACTCTATCTCAGAAGTTGGTTTCCAAATGATAAATCATTTTCATTTTTTAGCCTTAAGGCGTGCACAAGGTCCACCGTCGATTAAGTTCTCTCGCTGATCGAATGATTCCTTTTTTCCTCGAGTTTTTGGAGCCACTTGATTATTAAAAGGTCAAACCAATAGAGACTGCCTTGGAGTTTCATATTTCGGAGTTTCACGCTTCGGGCGTTTCTCCATGTCACAACTTCAAAGTCCCGATACTCGAAAAGTGTTCGAAAAATCCTAGTCACCATACACGTATACCTTCCTAAGATTTGACACATCACTATGGGTAGAGGCCTGCCGAAAATTTAATAAAGTTAATTTGTCAATGCATAAAATAGTAAATGCCTAAAAGCTAAACCCCAATTAAAAGTTAATTAATAACTTGACGCATTTGGAGTTCGGATATTCGCCATTCATCACACTCTAAATTCACGAAGTCCGAACTTTCGAAATACCTTAAACACTGACCAGGGTTAATTAAAGTTAAAGATAATTATTCAATGATTAACCACTTCGCGTCTTCGAGTTTCGGGAATCCCATCTCGAGCTATTATCAAATATCTTGAAGTCTGAAAACCCAAAAAAACTTAAAGTTAAATATGATTAATTAATGTGTTAAATACGATTATCTTGCAATTAATTTTTTGCTAAATCATAGTTCGGGTAAATTCAAATCTTATTCATCCAAGCTCCCAATCACGAACCACAAAATATTAATGGCATTAATAATGGATCAACGATAATAATTTCAATGTAGATTGCATATCACCTCATAGATTGTTACCCATGATTTTGGTCGTCATGATGATGTATTGATGATGGTGTACTTAAGCTCTTCACAAGAACCTTCTCCTGAGAAAAGTTACTTTCATCTCTTCCCAGRAAACTCATTTTTGAAGAAGGTTCGCAGGATGCTAGTATATTTGGGTGCGAGAATGCCTGATTCTCGCAGGCTGCCTTAAGCCAGGGTGCGAACTTCTCGCACTGTGTTGAATAGCTAGGGTGTGAACTCTTCCTAAAGCATGGAAAAAGATGAATTCTCGATGTTTCTAGAAGGGAATCTTCTAGAAGGATGGGTTGGCATTCGAATGGTTATCCTTGTACTGGATTCCCTGATATTGTGGGATCATTCTTATCCAAGTAACTAATTCATTCTCTCCTATATATTGAGGGAATTCTCATGGAAAAGGTTAAGCAAGATTCATTGGAGAATTGGTGAAAGAATTGTATGAAGGACTTAGCCTGAACAACAACTTGGAGACTCTAGCAAGTCTATCAAGAGGATTTGATCTTCTTCATGCAAGGATTGAGCAAGTGTGTGTGTCAGAGCCAAGGGCCATCGAAAGGAAGTTTGCGACATCAAGGCTCAGGTTGTAATCTTTACTTTCAATCAATATGATACAGTGGCATGTCCCTTTCCCATAAAGCTATTCTCACGTTATTGTGTAATTCCTTAATCATACACATAAGTTGACTGTTGAATATATTGTGCTATATTCACTTTGGTTGGTTTGTGTTGTCTTGGTCTTGAACTCATGAGAGCACCGAAGCGAAGTGGGAGAAACAAAGACCCTAGGAAGCGATATAAAGGTATGTTACTTGTTCCTTCCTACTAGTTGATTCAATGGTCAAAACTTAGGGAAAGAGTCATGTCCTGTCCTGTTTTGTTCTAGATCTAGGTGGATCTAGGGAGATCTGTTAGTGTTCGCACCTACCAATTAGTTCGATAACATAGATCTTTTCATTAAGGTAAATGAATGCGTTGTCAGTAAAGTATTTGCAAATTAATTCACTTAAGGTGGATAAGGGTATCATCTTTTGAATTCTATTTGCATTCTCACAGAACAACAAGTTTTAACAAGCTAAGAAGTTTATGTGTTTCCCTGTAACATGTAACACAGTTATGAGTTTGTAATATCATGGCGCTACGAAAAATGGCTAAAACAACTTGTGAGAGCGTGAACCCAAACACATATTTTCTCTCAGATACTTCATCGTGAGCTATAAATACCGTGAAAACCTGGACGTAGGTCTTTGATATTTTGCAACAGGAGTTGATAAACTACCCAGAGGATTTAGACGACGAGGTGACTGAAACCCATGCGACGAAGCTCATGTATATAACTCAATCAGAGTTGCACAAAATATCTGCATGGCCAAGGCTCATGCCGTATAACGACATGATAGGCTGGGCTCTGGAGAACGTGGACATTGCAACCAGGAGCATCTGTAATTCACATAAAGTGGCTATCAAATCTTTCATACTAGAGTATATACGAGTAATGTATAAATTATCCCCATTTTTCAAATACAGTTACATTGTCACTTTTATAATGGAGTTCGACAAAGAAGAGTGCACGCAATATGGAAAGCACTACCTGGACTTAATCAAGGACTGATGGGGACACCCTGAGAAATTCAGAGCAGACACCCATTGCATATATGCCACAACAACATTAGACGCCCATATGATTTATGTGGCTATGATGTTGTGTAGAATTTTTGGGAGGAAGGACTCTGCTCATTTCTTGTTGGCATGGGTACCAATCATGCATGAAGTGGCATAAGTTTTTTCTTTCTACTGGGCCAAGATGTTATCAAACAATATGGCCAAGGAAATGATAGAGTATCAGTCGATGAAGGCCAAAGGGAAACCTGCACCTTTCTACATGTAAGCATACATTATGGATGCCATTTGTTTTATGACGCATTTTCCTCTGATGAGTTGGAGCTGGACCCCAACCAACGCCAAACCCATCCATTTCTATCACTCCAAGATCTGGGAGGACAAAGCCCGAGATTTCTCTTATGAAATATGTCATTACGTAGTGGTGCCGATGCATATCACCCTCTACGGTTTCCCGCCTCCTAGGATTTCAGACAATATCATGGCCAACCTGGGGAAAATAACAGACTGGTATATTGAGGAACATTTTTCCTACATCAGGGTTTTTGGGTGTTCAGTTCCCCCACATGCTTTACCATATTTTTACCAGATCGGCTGGTGTGCCGAGAGGTAGCATATCAAATCATAATAGGGGGGATCAATAAACAATTAAAAGCGACACATAAAAAAGTATGGCCAACCTTCCCTCTTCAGGTTGGTATGTTCTCATTGTTATATTTTGGCCACTCGAAAGTAGAGGCTGCATCCCTAGAAGACATTAAGTTGGTTAATATTGAGTTCAATAAGCACGATCCCCAGAAGATTGTGGAAACCCACCTGGCTCTATACAATCTAAAGAAATATGTACGTGAATTTTCCCCACAGGATGAAATATTCTAGGGGGTCAGGTCATACCAGGAAGTGTTAAGCAGAGTCTGAACTCTAGCTCCAAATCAATTAGCTGGTTTCTACAATTTCCAAAGGCACAAAAGGAATATTTTTCCTAGAGTCTTACAGGGAGAACCCCAAACACCTCCATCTACACAAGAAGTCATAGCCCAGGGTTTGAAGATAGGGTGTTCTAGCGAACATGATACTTAGGAGGACCTGAAGAAAATTGAATTTTTGACGTAGAAGGTGGATACTACATTATCAAATACACCAGGTAATCAAGCAAGGCTCAATTTGAAGCTTTGATAAAAAAGGGACATGATACATCACCGTCCACACCAAATAAACTGGCTACCAACACAACAAGAAGACAACCGTCCATAGAGATAGGTAGTCCCATTATGTCATTAACGCCTTTATAGTCAATTCAGGGAAATCCAAATGCCAAATTCATATTTATAGAAGACCTTACTCCAATTTCAGATGAAGAAATGCCTCCTTTTGACTTCTTTTTCAGCAAGAAAAGGAGGGCTATAGTTAAAAGAGAAATGCATCAAAAGGATGGTGCAATAGTAAAAAGGCAGAGGATGATGTATGACAGACATGGCCTAGATGATATAGATTTTGTTAGGGAGATGGCAGGCTGGTTGGGTGCCTTTACCGCAACCAATCAATTTTCGGTAGAAAATCTAGCGGAGCAACTGAAATAGAGAAATATGTTGGTAAAATAGTTGCAAGACCAGATGATAACCATGGAAAAAGAGGTGAGAAATCAGATGAATAAATGTTTTGAATAGGTTAGATCCGATGACAGACAACAAATTCAACAACTCAAAACCAACCTGGATGAGCTATATTCGAATTCAAAGGCCAATAGAGAATTAATGTTTAACAACTGAGAGGGGGGGTGGTGGGGGGTGGTGAATCAGTTGTTACTGTGCTTAAACTATTATGCCCATTTTAAGTCTTCACAAAACACTCAATGACGATCACAATGATGCAGAGAAGTAAGGAATATAATATTAAACATCAGTCACACACATGAGATATATAGAGACAAATATTTCCTAAGGAAACCCATAAAAGGAAAAACCTCTTCTTTTTGATATGATAAGTAATCTTTATTTTCTTTACATTATCATAGTTGTGAGATCCAACTCCTCTTGAGAATACAACCTCTGTTTTGCAAGCTGTAACTCACTGAGAGCACTAACTCTCTATTTTCTCTAGCACCTACTATAAGGAAGCACCAAATCCCTGGTTTCTCTAGCGTCCACTAGAAGGAAGCACCAACTCCCTAAGTGTTCCAACACCAACTTCCGGTCATATAGGCACCAACCTATATAACAGGGAACAACAGTTCTCCCTTGCACCACCCTGCCACCCTATTTTTTCTGTCTGCAACCAGATGGAAGCTTTAACTCCCTGTGTTCAAGCACCCACTTGAAACTATGAGGACAAGAGTCCTCCCTAGCACCTCCCAACCACCCTGAAATATAAATCTTTGCTTTCTTGAATCTATTACAGTGATACAATATTCATCAATGGCTTACTAGTCTCATCACTGTTCTGATACACTACTCTTCTCTGGATGCTTCAGTGTCCTCATCCTCGCATCTTCATAAGCTTTCTATTCTTCTGCTCTGTCTCTGCATGCACACCTTGACTTTTTCTTCCTCTCTCAGATATGCATTTCTGTTCTATGCACTACGCTTCTTTTGTACGATTCAATAGCTGTACACAACATGCTTTTACCCACATGAATAAATCTCTCTCCAGCAGAAACCTCCTCTTCTCTGTTCTGCATATATTTATCATGCCCAGTCCTCTGCTAGATCATACACCTAACTCTTCATCCCCTCTGGTGATTACACTAAGCCTGTTCTTCATCCATGGCCGTTATGCCGAGACTCTTTGGCTTCTCTGGCAGCTACCGTATTTGACCCTTTTCCATCTGTCAATCGTCTCTATGATGAGTCTTCATACCACTGTTAGATACCTTGAGACTCTTCATCTTCTCTGACAATCACCTTGCAACCTCTTCGAATTCTCTGTCTGAAACCATTAGTGGATGTCTATAGTTACAGTTAGTTCGTCTCTAGCAGTTATTGAGAGAACCTTCGTGTGCTCATCCCTTTGGCGCTTTTTCCTTTCCTGAGAAAAACTACACAGTGGGCATTTAGCTTTTCTGGCTAATCCCCTTCCTTTCACATGACCATCGACGGTGACCGTATGCCTAACCAATAGTCATTTCACGATTTCACATTTTGGGTGATCAGTTGTGAGTCACCTTGGTTTTCCTGACTCGCGAAGATCCGAAATGGATCCTAGCACTGCTATCTCCTTCCCTTCTCTCCTGCTAATGTGACCACTAGTTGTGATCAGGGGCCAAGCACGAGGGTGCTTCACGATTTCGCATATCGCGACCTCCTGTTGTGAGTTGCCTCCAAACTCCCGATACGTGAAACTCCAAAATGACTTCATATCAGATCAACAGTCGAGGTCTCTCTCTCTAATCGACGACTACGATCAATATCGTGGACTCTGACTTCATATCAGATCAACGGTCTAGATCCTTGGTGATCAGATGGCCCAGATCATTTCGCGACTTCTCATATCGCGAGTTCCTACAACTCTCACCTTTGACTTCTCCAGCTCGCGATTCAGCGAAATGGTGATCTCTCGCCACGTGTCCTATGGATCCAATGACCCAGATCATTTTTTGAATTCACATTTCGCGAGTTCCTCCAACTCTCACCTTTGACTCTTCTAGTTCACGAGTCAATGACATTCTAATCGCTCGCCACGTGTCCTCTGGTTCCAACGACTAGGATTCCTTCGCAGCTTTGGAATGTTGACTGACTCCTGGGCTTATCCTCCTTGCAGCTCCACTAGATCTAACCGTTGTTGGTCCTTCACGCTCTAATATCCTCGTCTGCCGCTCCTCCTGTCTGGACTCTAATCTAACAAACATCGGGTATTCTAGATCAATGATCCACTGACCACTGTTGCTCCTCCTCCCAAGCTTTGGCTTTCTCAAATCTCTAAGTGTCAAAGGCCATGACCTTTGATCCTTCTGCGAGCCTTAATGACTTGGACCTCATCTGCATTTCTAGGAACGCTATCTCTCCTGAGCTTTGGTAATGGAATTCACCTCATCCCTGGCGCCCACTTGCGCTCTGCGTGCAACACTACGCTATTCCTTCTTAGCTTCTCGACCTTGTTCTTCTGTGTCTTCATTGTCGGCTGTTGTTCTTTCCATGTACACTCTATTTTTAAACCTGCCATCATTGCTGCTATTCTTGCCATCAATGACAAGCACACTCTGCCTGTAAACATGCCAACAATATCCCCCTTTGGCATTGATGGCAACCTTGAATGGATGCCCTATTCTTCTTAGACCTTCAACTGTAGCTCTGCACTATTCTGCTTAGACCTGCAACTGTAGCATCCACACCTTCCCCCCCCCTTTGACATCAATGTCAATGAAAACATGCCCCCCCTGAGTTGTTGCAGTATTTTTTGGAGGTATCAGATATTCAACCAACACACACTCCCCCTTACATAATGGACTCTCTTAAGTTGATAATGGGGTCACACCCAACTTCTGGCGTAGATAATCAAACTGAGCTTGTGCAAGTGGTTTAGTGAAGATATCAACAATTTGATCTTTGGATGGATTATAATGCACATAAACCACAAAGTTGGTTACTTGTTCTCTCAATAAGTGATACTTGATGGGTATATGCTTGGTCTTGGAGTGAAAGACAAGATTCTTTGACACACTAATTGCATTGGTATTATCACAATGAATTGGGATTGGTGCAATATATTTTACCTCCAAGTCTGCAAGTGTCTGAATCATCCACAATACTTGGGTACAACAAGCGGCAATTGCAATGTATTCAACTTCTGTAGTTGATAAGGAAATGTAACCTTTCTTCTTGCTCAACCATGATACAAGGGAATCTCCTAAGAAGAATGCACCTCCACTCATGCTTTTCCTTTCATCCACGAAGTTAGTCCAATCAACATCTGAATAGACTGATAATTGAAAATTCTGATTCCTAGGATACCATAGGCCATAGTCCATTGTTCCTTTCAAGTATCTGAATATTCTTTTGACAGGTAACAAATGACTCTGTTTAGGTGTGGCTTGATACCTTCCTACCAGTCCAACAACATGCATTATGACTAGACGAGATGCTGTGATGTACAATAGGCTGCCTATCATAGACCGATACGAACTCTGATCAACATCAGGTGAGTCATCATCCTTGCTTAACTTACATCCAATGACCATAGGTGTGCTCATAGGTTTATAATCTTCCATTTGAAACCTTTTCAACATTTCTATTAGATATTTTTCTTGAGAAAGAAATATTCCTTCAGACTTCTGAGTAATTTGTAGGCCAAGAAAAAATGACAGTTCCCCTATCATAGACATTTCAAATTCAGGCTGCATGGTAGAAGCAAACCATTTTACTAGGGAATCATTATTACTACTGAAGATGATGTCATCTACATAGACCAACACAATGATAAAATCATTACCCTATGTTTTGATATATAGATTGCTGTCAACTGTTCTTCTCTTAAACCCTTTGTCTTGAAGATATGTATCCAATCTCTTATACTAGGCACAAGGAGCTTGTTTCAACCCATATAAGGCTTTCTTCAACTTGCAAAGAAAGTCAGGGTTATCTGACAGTTGGAAACCCTTTGGTTGTTCCATATAGACTTCTTCTTTTAGATCTCAATTTAGAAAATATGACTTGACATCCATTTGATAGACTTTAACTTCTTATGACAAGCATAGGTAAGAAACATTCTAATAGCTTCTAATCTTGCTTCAAGTGCAAATGTTTCATCAAAGTCCAGTCCTTCTATTTGAGCATATCCTTTGCATACCAATCTAGATTTGTTTCTTACAATATTTCCTTGCTCATTCATCTTATTTTTATAGACCCATTTTGATCCTATTACATTTTTATCTGCTGGCCTAGGAACGAGTTCCCAAGTGTCATTCTTTTCAATCTGGTCCAGTTTCTCATTCATTGATTTTAACCAATTTACGTCTTTACTGGCCTCATTGAAGTTCTTAGGTTCCACCATGGATATGAAGGCTATATGTGATTGCTCAGTGTTTTTGATTATCCTTCTCCTGGTTTGTACACCTTTGTCTTTTTCACCAATTATCTGACTTGCAGGATGATTATTTTATGTAATTCTGGAGGAAGAATTTGATGCTGTCAACTGATTTGAGTTTGCCTGAGTATTTGCATCTTCATTTGACTCAGAGTCTTCTTGTTCTGATTCTTGGACCTGTTCAACTTCAACTTCATCTATATCCTCTGCTGTTGATTCAGTATTGTTCACCTCTCTTACTGGAATTCCTTCATCAACTTTTGTGTCAATACAATCAACAAATTTATGCAACCTCTTATTATAGTATTTGTATCCTTTACTATTTGTAGCAAATATGCCTTCATCAACCCTGCCATCATACTTTCCCAGGTTCTCATTGTTATTTTTTATGTAGCACTTACTCCCAAAGACTTTGAAGTGTTTGATTGAAGCAGGTCTTCCATACCACAATTCATAAGGTGTCTTGTCACTATGTGGTCTAAGGTGGGCTTTGTTAAGAACATGGACTGCTATGTGTATTGCTTCTACCCAGTAGGTTTGACCAATGCTCTTCTCATTCATCATTGACCTGGCCATTTTCTACATGGTTCTGTTTTGCCTCTCAACTACTCCATTTTGCTGTGGAGTTTCTAGGATTGTGTATTCTCTCTTGATCCGATTTTTATCACAGAATTCCTTAAAATCACTTGACATAAATTCTCCTCCTTTGTTTGATCTTATTGCCTTTAACCTCTTACCTGTTTGATTCTCAGTTAAAGCCTTAAATACTTTAAATTTCTGAAATGCTTTAACTTTTTCTTTTAGAAAAGCAACCCAAGTAAGTCTGGAGCAATCATCAGTGATCAACATAAAGTAGTTTTCCTTCCCTGTGCCTTCCTGTCTTGATGGTCCACATAAATCCATATGAATTAATTGGAGTGGTTTCTCTGTTGAAGTAGAGATCTTGGATTTAAACTGAGTCCCGATTAGCTTTCCTACTTGGCATGGTTTACACACAGAGTCTTATGGCTTTGATATTCTTGGAAGATCTTTTACTGCCTCAAGTTTTTTGAGCTTGATTAAGTGGTCAAATTTTATATGTCCAAGTCCCCTATGCCATAACCAACTTTCATCATGTTTTCTTAGATGACACTCTTCTCTATCTTCTTTCAACACATATACATTATTATCTGTCCTTATGCCTTTAGCCACAACTTGTCCTGAGTTTACAGACTTTATCTTGCAATCCTTGGAAGTGAACACCACTTCACATCCTCTGTCACACATTTGACTTACACTGAGCAAATTATGTTTCAGCCCATCTACAAGCAAAACATCCTGGGCTTTTCCTTTTCCATTACTTAAACTCACCATCCCTTTACCCTTGATTTTACCTGGAGCATCATTTCCAACGGTTATTCTTTCACTTAGAGATAGAAACTTACCTTTGTCTCCCGTCATATGTTTGGAGCAACCACTGTCAATATACCAGGGGTTCTTTTGTCTTTGAGCTGACAACACTAGTCCACACTTGTCATTTTCTTTCTTCTTCCAAACCTTGACATTTTCAGAAGAAGGATTCAAATCTGGTTCATAATTCCTTAAGCGGTAGTCTGCAACTTTATGTCCATAATTATGGAAGGTGTAACATTCTGGTTCATTGAATAAAGGATCATAACAATTGTTATGCTTAACCTGTGTCCTTTTCCTAGCCATCACATGATTTGCAGTATGTGGATGTTTGTTACTTGGCTATCTCATTCTTTGTTGCGACAAATATCTATTCCTTGAGTGTCTTGATTTCTCATATCTAAATTTTAAGGAGCAGTTTACAACTTTGTGACCAAAGTTAGAACAATAAAAACAATATCCATAGAAAAATCCTTTGTACCTGGAAAATGTTTGTCTTCTTTGAGCAGGTCAATTTCTTCCATGCTGATGATTTCTTTAAGCATAGGGTATATTATTTCTTTGTTCTACAGTTTCAGTTCTAGTACTTCTCCCTTCGCTCTTCCTTGGTGGCTGATTATCTTCCTTTGTTTTTCCATATTTATTGTTGTCAATGCATGTAGATTTGACAAACTTAATGGATTCTTTGTTGCTTGGCTGACCATTATTTGACCCTTCTTCATAACCCAAACCAGTTTTCAAATTTGGATTCCTTTGCTGATTCAAAATGGTGGCTAATCCTTCTGAGGCTTTAATGCTTGGAATATTTTGGAGATATAATGCTTTAAACTTCTCCATTTCTTTTCTGATTTTTACTACCTCTTCTTCCAAGGCTTCACATCTTGCTTTCTTTTCTGATAACTTCTATTTCAAAATGTCTTCTATTTTCTTTGCCTCTTCTAATTCTACTTTCAGCAAGGCAAAGTCTTCATTAGGTTTTTTACTGTCTTTCTCGAACTGTATCAACAATTGTTTTTGCTTCTTCTTCTTGAGTCCGAGTCTAGCAATTTATTCTAGAGCACTGATCAGTTCTCCTTCCAATTCAACCATAAATTATTCATCATCAACATCACTTCCTGTGATTTTATTATCATAATCCTCTTTGGCCATTAACATAAAGTCATTAATCTTGTCTTCACAAGAAGAGTCACTATCTGTGTCTCTTGAAGAGTCATCATTGTTTACACATAAGCTTTTCTTTTTACCAAATCTCTTGAATTTGTACTTCTCTTCACCTTTAGAGTTCTGGTCCTTCTTCTTGTGTGGACACTTAGATGCAAAGTGACCTATCCTTTCACAATTAAAACATTTGAAGGGAAACTTGCCTTGGTACTTGCCTGATCCTTTCTTTAGTCTTCTCACAAATTTTTCTTCAATTTCATCAGGCTCAGAATCCTCATTCTTATCTGCTTTAAATGATGCTTCTCTAGAGGTGGGTTTATCTTTAACTATCCTCATTTCATATGCAGTCAACGTTCCTAGAAGTTGATCAAAAGCCAAGGATTTTATATCATTAAGTTCTTCTATAGCAGAGACCTTTGGGTTGAACCTATTTGGCAGAGATCTTAAAATCTTCTGAACTAAAGAGGGTTCCTCAATTTTTTCACCAATTTCTTTCATTGCATTTACTAGTTCTTCAACTCTGAGAAATTACTTTCCAACAGTTTCATCCTCTTTCATATTTAACTGCTCAAATTGTACTCTGTAGGTTTGAATCTTGATGTCCTTTACCTTCTCATTACCTTCATAACTGCTAATGAGTTTGTCCCACATTTCTTTGGAAGTTTCTAAGTGCATAACTTTTACAAATTTTGCTTCTGCAAGCCCACTTAGAATAACATTCATAGCCTTAGCATTGAAGCTGAAATCTAGCTTGTCATCCTTATTAGCTAGTACAACTAGCTTTACATAACCAGTCTCTACCACATCCTATACATCTGCACCTAGGGTCATTATGTAGGTTCTCATCCTAACTTTCCAGAAGGTAAAGTTTGTTCCATTGAACAGGGGGGCCTTATTGGTTGAATTTCCTTCACGACTTGACATGTTTAAGCTTCTTGATCTACCTTTAGATAAAAGGAACTGGCTCTGATACCGGGTGAATCAGTTGTTACTGTAGTTAAACTATTATGCCCATTTTAATCTCTTCACATAACACTCAGTGATGATCACAATGATGCAGAGAAGTAAGCAATAGAATATTAAACACCAATCACACACATGAGATATACAGAGACAGATATTTCCTGAGGAAACCCATAAAGGGAAAAACCTCTTCTTCTTGATATGATAAGTAATCTTTATTTTCTTTACATTATCATACTTGTGATCTCTAACTCCTCTTGAGGCTACAACCTCTATTTTGTAAGCTGCAACTTGCTGAGAGAGCCAACTCTCTATTTTCTCTAGCACCTACTAGAAGGAAGCACCAACTCCCTGCTTTCTCCAGCACCCATTAGAAGGAAGCAACAACTCCCTAAGTGTTACAACACCAACTTCCAATCATACAGGCATCGACCAATATAATAGGGAAAAATAGTTCTCCCTTGCACCACCTTGCCACTTTGGTTTTTCTGGCTGCAACCAGATGGAAGCTACAACTCCCTATGTTCAAGCACCCACTTGAACTCTTAGGACAAAAATCCTCCCTAACACCTCCCAACCACCTTGAAATAAAAATCTTTGCTTGCTTGAATCTATTACAGTGATACAATATTCATCAATGGCTTACCAGTCTCATCACTGTTCTGATACACTGCTCTGCTCTAGCTGCTTCAATGTCCTCCTCCTCGCATCTTCATAATATTTCTGTTCTTTTGCTCTGTCTCTGCATGCACAACTCAAATTTTTCTTCCTCTCTCAGATATGCATTTTTTTTCTATGCGCTAGGCTTCTTCTGTACTATTCAACAGCTGTACACAACCTTCTTTTATCCACATGAATAACTCTCTCTCCAGCAACAACCTCCTCTTCTCTGTTCTGCGTATATTTATCATGCCCAGTCCTCTGCTAGATCATACACCTAACTCTTTGTCCCCTCTGGCGATTACACTGAGTATGTTCTTCATCCATGGCTGTTATGCCGAGACTCTTTGGCTTCTATGGCAGCTACCATCTTCGACCCTTTTCCATCTGTCAATCATCTCTATGATGAGTCTTCATACCACTGTCAGATATGTCGAGACTCTTCAGCTTCTCTGACAATCACCTTGCAGCCTCTTCGAATTCTCTGGCTGAAACCATCAGTGGATTTCTACAATTACTAAGAACCTTTGTGTGCTCATCCCTTTGGCACTTTTTCCTTTCCTGAGAAAAACTAAACAATGGGCGTTTATCTTTTCTAGTTAAGCCCCTTCCTTTCACATGACCATCGACGGTGACCGTATGCCTAACTAATAGTCATTTCATGATTTCACATTTCGGGTGATCAACTGTGAGTCACTTTGGTTTTCCCGACTCGGGAAGCTCCCAAATGGAGCCTAGCATTGCTAGATCCTTCCCTTCTCTCCTACTGATGTGACCACTAGTTGTGATCAGGGGCCAAGCATGAGGGTGCTTCGCTATTTCGCATATCGCGACCTTCTGCTGTGAGTTGCGTCCAAACTCCCAATACACGAAACTCCGAAATGACTTCATATCGAATCAATGGTCGAGGTCTCTCTCTTTGATCGATGACCGCGATCAATATCGTGGGATCTGACTTCATATCAGATCCACGGTCTAGATCCTTGGTAATCAGACGACCCAGATCATTTCATGACTTCACATATCGCGACCTCCTGCTGTGAGTTGCGTCCAAACTCCCAATACGCGAAACTCCGAAATGACTTCATATCGAATCAACGGTCGATGTCTCTCTCTCTGATCGATGACCGCGATCAATATCGTGGGCTCTAACTTCATATCAGATCAACAGTCCAGATCCTTGGTGATCAGACGACCCAGATCATTTCACGACTTCGCATATCGCGAGTTCCTACAACTCTCACCTTTGACTTCTCCAGCTCGCGAGTCATCGAAATGCTGATCTCTCGCCACATGTCCTCTGGATCCAACGACCTAGATCATTTTGTGAATTCGCATTTCACGAGTTCCTCCAACTCTCACCTTTGACTCTTCTAGTTCACGAGTCAACGGAATTCCAATCACTTGCCACGTGTCCTTTGGCTCCAACGACCAAGATTCCTTCACAACTTTGGAGTGTTGATTGACTCCTAGGCTTATCCTCCTTGCAACTCCACTGGATCTAACCATTGCTGGTCCTTCACACTCCGATCCAATGGCTGAGGTCTAATCTCCTCCTCTGCACGCTCCTCTTGTTTGGACTCTGATCTAACGAACATCGAGTATTCTGGATCGGTGATCCATCGACCACTGTCGCTCCTCCTCCAAAGCTTTGGCTCTCTCAAATCTCTAAGTCTCAAAGGCCATGACCTTTGATCCTTCTGCAAGCCTTGATGACTTGGACCTCGTTTGCGTTTCTGGGAACGCTATCTCTCTTGATCTTTGGTAATGGAATTCACCTCCACCTTGGCGCCCACTTTCACTCTGTGTACAACGCTGCGCTATTCCTTCTCAGATTCTCGACCTTGTTCCTCTTTGTCTTCGATGCTAGCTGCTGTTCTTGCCATGTACACTCTGTTTGTAAACCTGCCATCATCGCCGTTGTTCTTGCCATCAATGACAAGCACACTCTGCTTGTAAACATGCCAACAATTAACCACTCAATATGAAGGATTGGTCAAGCAATTACAAGACAAGATAGACTTGGCTGAAGGTACAACGATGGATATGGAAATTTTCCAAGCTCAGGCCCTGGAGGTGCATGAAAATATGGAATTATCCCAGCAAGATCTTTTTACGAAAGTGGAAGCCGTTCAAAGCTGTTATCGAGTAGCATACCTTTCTCTAAATAAAATTTACGTTAAGGAGAGAGAAGCCACTGCAGCTCGGGCTAAGTTTCAGGAGGCTATTTTAATAGCAGCAAAATATGATGTTGCAGAGGTTCCTCGATTGTCTCTTTTTGAGCAAGCCCAAGGCGGCATAATCTTGAAGGCCTAGGAGACAAATTTGGCTGAAAGTAAAATATTAGCCAGAGAGGTAAATAAAGCTTGTGAAGAAGCATTGTCTACACTAGACAAAAGGTTACTTGATGTTGAGGGAGATAATATCTCTGAGGCCCTGGGGTAGATTGATATAACAAAGAATCAACACAATTTTAATACAAGCATTGAGGAAGCCCAGACAACCATCCAACAATTGAAACAAATCGACCTTATCTAGATAAAAAAATGGATAATAAATCCCAATTTACAACTACATTCTACATATTTGGGAGCAAGGAAAATACAAGATAGGTTGCCTCATATAGAAAAGAAGCTGTACATTTTCGAAGAAAATGAAACAATATAACCTTCAGGGTTGGTAGTACAGTTAGTAAGCAGGTGCATCGAGTCTATAAAAAACGGGAAAGCCAACACATCTGTAAAAATTTGAGACAACCTATACATATTACTCATACCGGTCATGATTAGATGCCAGCTGTTTCCAAGCTGGATGATATGAAGAAGAAACGTCTCTACATGCAGGTGAAGAGACAGAAGAGATGCAGATGGAACCTTTCAGTTTTGCATGATTGTAATATTTAATACTTTTTATGAGAATTCCAACTGTTTTGGGTTGAGACCATTTTTTATAAATACATAAATCAAAGACTTAATTCAAGCTACTTCTTGCCGATTGTAACAGAGAAAACTCTCCTTATAGAGTATTAATACAAGTGCAGACAAAGATTCCAAGTTTTGTTCAAATATGGGTTATGTGTCTCTTTGTCTTCCATTGCTAATTTCCTTTATGTATTCCTGAATAAATGTTGATTCCAATTTAGTACTACAATTGCTGAAATCTTAATGTATCAATAATTTATTGAGTAAGTAGCTTTTCCTCAGTATTTACTGTGAGTAATACAAGACATGCTTATTGTGTGGATTCCTGTATTTTTATGTTTTATTCAAGGTTATACTAATCTACTTTATTCTACTACAACAAGGTAGGACTCTTCTGTAATTGATGCCCTGATTTGGTTCACAGTTTTGTAATTTTCCTTCACTTCATTTTTTATTTCGATTTTGACTCAGATACGAAATATGACCTCTGTGTTGTTACATGATTAATTTCATTAAGGAAATTTTCTCATATAACTTAGGTAAGAAAATCATTTTAAAACACACTCTTAAACAACTTTTTTGATGCCTAACATCCTTTGAGCCTTAAGTTTAATCTTAGGACCAACATCTTTTTGGCGTCGTTGCCGGGGATAGAGAAACAAAGTTATTTTTCCCTGGGAAAACGACAAGGTAACATTCTGTCTTTGATAGTGAACAAAGATAGAATACTATTTTAAGGCTATTTTTATCTTTCACTTGGTGACTCCACCATAGATAAACTGGAATTCTATCGAAGGAATACCAAAAAAAACCCAGACGATCAATAGACCACTCGTGTGTCCGATCCTGAAAGGTTGTTAAAACCAAAAGGATACCTCAAGTTGACTACCGCATCGGTAGGTAAGAAGTAAAAACCAAAATCCACAAAAAATAATACTAAGGTTCAGGTTGAAGAATTAACTCCCGAAAAGGATTTTAAGAAAACACCCTCTGCTGAGGAAGTCGTACCCGAAATAAAAAATGAAATTGAATCTTCTAATACTCGTAATTGTCTTAACAAAGAAATCTATCCTATATCTGCTGCTATTAATTTGGTGTCTACCCCATCCTCACCAGAAGTAAAGGTTTCAGTGATCCAAAATCCTGAAGAACATACTCTATACCCCGATTCGTCTCCTGTCGGCTCCCCTATTTACACATCTTGTAAGTTTGAAGAAGTTAGCCCACATTTTCCTTTCCCTCCTCCTCTAGACTTTGTATCACCTGAAGATCGTCTCCCAGATTTCCCTTCACCACATAACGAGGAAGTTGAAAGGTCACCACTTCGGTCCATAGAAATTTTTGAAAACCCTCCTTTTGACTCCCAAATCTCATCCCCAATATTTTCAATGGCTTCTGTAGGAGGTGGCCAAGGAGGTGGCGTTGGTGGTGGGGGTGGTGGTGGGGGTGGTCAAGGATCGCCTCCACCCCCTAGGATTTTCGCTAAAGTAGCTGCCATATATGCTCATTTAGTCCTTCCTCACGTTTTTCATGACCTACCTGAAAATTACATGAAGAATTTGCCAAAGTTTACAGGGGAAGGAGATTTAACGACTATAGAGCACATAACTTTTTTCGATCAATTCGCTGATATCATTGGTATTGAACACAAAGACATATACTCAAGGCTCCTAGTGCAAAAGTTTGAGGGGCAAGTAAGAATCTGGTTTAGAGGACTCCCGGTAGGATCCCTAAGGTCTTACGATGAGTTAGAAAACACTTTTTTAAGACAGTGGGGAGAAAAGAAAGACCACTTGTTCTATCTAACGAAATATGGGGCTCCGAGGAAAAATAATTCAGAGTCGGTCCTAGATTTCACCTAGAGGTTTAACAAACTCTATTATAATCCCAACAGAGGTTAAACCCTCTAAACCCGTAGCTAAAGTGATTTTCGTAGGGGCTTTTGAGCTTGAATTTGCTCTACTTTTGAGAGAAAGAAGATCTGCTACCCTCATGGGAATGCAAGATGACACCATAGAAATCGAGTCGAACATGATGCCATCAGGCAAGCTAAAATCCAAGGTTGAGATAGGTACCAAGGAACCTATATGTTTCAGAGAACAAGCAGGATCCTTCGGATACGAAAAATCTGCGGAAGAAAAAATGGACAATATGGCTAAGATAATTAAAGATTTTTCAAATAAAATATCTAGAATGGAACTAGACCAAGCCAAATCATATCAATTTGCTAGAAAATATTTCAGGAGAAATCCCAATTCCCAGACACAACAGAAACAAATTAAAAACGAAGATAAAAAAATTCGGGTTCCGTTTAGGTCAGAAAATTTAATAGGAGATGATATACACGATTACGAAGGGTTAGAAGAAGATGTAAACAACCTTAGTGATGAAGACCAGGAACCTCACCTAACTAGACAGGACTATGAAAAATCTCTAAAACAAGAGACCCTGTTTAGTAACGAGGAAAGTATAAACAACCTGAGAGAGTATGCATATCAAGGTATCGCTGACTCCATAATGGCCGATCTTCAACATAAGTATAATTTGAGGCCCAAAGAAACAAGTACCACAAGTGCTCCACCAAAAAAGATCCTATTAAGAAACAAAGAAAATGAGGCAGTTATAACTAAACAAACAATGGAAAAACAAGATGCCCAAGGTAAAAAGGTTGAAACCAAAGCAACACAAACCAAGAAAGAAGAAAATATGCAAACACAAACTTCAACTAGGGAATGCGAAAAAACAGTGGGAGGTTTTAGTTTAGAAAATGAAATAAATAAAATTAAGATCCCCATGCCCTTGGTTGAGCTTGCTAAGAAACCGATATATAAAAAATAGATCACTAAAATGATTAACTTCTCAGATGCGGAATGTTATGCAGATCTAAGAAATTTACAAGATGAAAATCCTACGATTATGATTGGTCCGCACATTGAAAATGCTAAGGATCCTATAGCTCCTTTGTAGCACCCATCCACATGATGCTAAGCAACTAACCATTTATTTAAATACTTACACATTAACAACTTTGTTTTAGCATGATTTCATTGATTTTTATTTACACATTTCTTCTACATCTTCTCAATGATACATCTAATAACATGATGAAATAAGTAGTAGGCTAACTTTAAGATTAATAACTTAAAACATAAGTATGCCCAAAATATCAATAACAAAAATATCACTGAAAAATACCTCCTCCTTAGTTTGTAGAAGCTCATCAGTTGTAATGTAGTCCTGGGCGCTTCCAAGTATTCTTTTCCCGCTTGCCCAGAGTGTAACAATGGAATCCTCCCTGCCAACTAGGAGCCTAGCCGTCTTCCTAGCTCCAAGAAACCTTTCGGTTTCTTGGCCCTCCGTGCCCGTGACTCCAAGAACAACAAAGCACCAATGCTCAAAGAAAACTATCACAAGAATTATATCTTCCAAGAATTTCACAACCTCTCATCATGCTCCCACCTCTCCATGCCCTTCTCTCTACTTCTTCTCCCAATTTATCAAGTTTCCATACACACTTCCCCAAGTCTCCTCAACCCCCCCCTCATTACTATCCATCAACCTTCCTTATCTAGATATTTTGGGAAAATATTAAAATAAAACTAAATATAAATGACTTGCATTAAACAACAATAAAT
>ML776587.1:2402973-2428670 GCA_009831015.1 Picea engelmannii | reverse complement strand
GATAAACAATCATTGCCTCTAGTGCATAGTTCCTATATGATCACCAAGACATGTAGGACAACAGATCAAGTAATGCATCATTTAATAATTTTAACGAACTAAATTACACCAATTCATCAATAACTCATTGTCACACTTAAAATTACACCAATTCATCAATAACTCATTGTCACCGAGATTTATATTCTTTTGATTCTAGAAAGGTTAAGTGTCTAGGCATGATCAAGGATCTAGTAGTGAATCTTGCACAAATTCTGGTAAAGAGCATCCTTATGGATGTAGTTGTTGCTGATGTACCTTCCAAGTATGGCATGATTTTATCCAGGTCCTGTGGTGAAAAACTCGGAGGATCACTTCAACTGGACATGACATACGCAACTATTCCGATTTTTGGTGGACAATTTACTCAATTGTATAGAGAGAATAGACTAGAATATACTGTAAGTGACCCTCAAAACCCTAATAATTATCGAGTCTATGTCATTGATCAGGATCTAGGAAAAAATATTTTATCTTTAGACAATGATTTTGACGACTGTATAGAAGAAGAATATAAAAAATTAGAAAAAACTCAGAAAAATGTAAATACTCGAAAGGGAGTTTGGAAAATGTTTTTCGATGGCGCTTCGTCATGCGAAGGGGTAGGAGCAGGGGTTTTATTTGTTGCACTCGAAGAGGAACATGTCATTCCCTTTTCATCCAGACTACAATGGGAATCGATTATACAAATAATGTTTGTGAATACGAGGCTCTGGTTTTAGGATTGGAGGCTGCTAGGAAACTAAAAATTGAATATCTAATAGTTTATGGTGATGCAGAACTTATCGTAAGGAAAATAAAGCAACAGTATCAGGCTAAACACCCGAGACTGAGGTCATACATAAATTGTGCATGGGATCTAATTGATATTTTTTTCTCGTCTTTTAACATTCATCACATCCCGAGAATGGAAAATCAACAGGCAGATTCCTTAGCCAAAGAAGCTGCGACGTTTGTACCTCCTACTGTCCTGAAGCTAAAGTATCATATAGAAATGAGACACAGACCGTCAATCCCAAATAATGTGCAACAATGGCAGGTATTTGAAGATGATGAGCATATTAAACAATTTCTAGAAATGGTTGATGAATTCTCCGAGACTCATATAGACCAAGAAAACCATAACGATCCTATATGGATCATGCAAGAAGATGAAGATCGTGAAAATTTCCAAGATAAGATCGCAAATCATCGGATGCTGGTACTTAAGAATAATCAGATACCCATAGGTTTGATACCGTTAGAAATATTGTTTGACAAAGATGACATACCCTTGAAATCTACCCTACGACCTCAACCTGAGGAAGTTGAAGACTGTGACATAGGGACTAAAGAAGAACCTAAGATAATCAAGCTATATAAATACCTTCCAGCCTAGGTAAAAAGTAAATATGCAGAATTTCTTAAAATATATAAAGATTTCTTTGCCTGGTCATATGATGATTTAAAGACTTATGATACCTCTGTGATAGAACATAAGATTCCTTTAAAGCACGATATCAAAAATTTTAGACAAAATTTGAGACAGATAAAACCTATTCTCTTACCTGTAATAGAAAGAGAGGTCAAGAAGCTTCTTGACTCAAAGATTATTGTTCTACTTAGATATTCTGAATGGGTAGCAAATCTGGTACCCGTCAGGAAGAAAAATGGAGAAATCAGGGTTTGCATGGACTTCAGAAATTTAAATCGGTCATCATTAAAGGATAACTACCCACTTCCAAAAATGGATCATGTCCTGGAAAAAGTAGTGGGAGCTAACATAATGTCCACGAAGATGATAAAGAAAAAACTGCATTCAGTACTCCGTGGTGAACTTTCATGTATGATAAAATGTCGCTTGGTTTAATGAACACAGGGGCCACCTTCCAAAGAGAAATGGATATAGCGTACATCAATGAGAGAGACAAGTTTGTCGTTATTTACTTAGATGATCTAACAATCTTCTTGAATTATGATGTAGAACATCTGGTACATCTCAAACAAACCTTTGAGAAATGTAGAAAATTTGGTTTGTCTGTTAACCGTAAAAAGTCTTATTTTTCTATGTAAGAAGGAAAACTTCTGGGTCATATAGTTTCGAAATATGGAATTAAGGTCAATCCCAAGTGATTCGAGGCTATTGATACAATAAACATTCCTAGAAATAAAAAAGAAATCCAGTCCTTTTTAGGGAAAATAATTTTTTCAAGAATATTTATCCCTAACTTTGCTGAAATTGTCAAATTGATCACAGATATGATGAAGAAAGACAATGAAATCAAATGGACCATTGAAGCTAAAGCGTCATTCGAACGAGTTAAAAAATCTATAAGCGAAGCTCCAGTATTGGCTAGTCCTGACTATACTAAATAATTCCAGATCTTCTCTTTTGCATCTGAACATACTATCACAACTATACTCTTGCAAAAGAACGAAGAAGATTTCGAATAGCCGATATCTTTTTTCAGCAAAAGTCTCAGAGACAACGAAACCAGATACGACATACTGGAAAAAGAAGCCTACGTGATGGTGAAAGATCTCAAAGCTTTCAGAACATATGTACTGCACTCTAGGATAATCACCTATGTGACAACAAGCTCTGTCAAAGATATATTGGTGCAACCAGACAATGACGGTAGGAGAGTTCGGTGGTTAGCCAAAATTCAAGAGTTCGATCTAGAGGTAAAACTGACCAAGATGATTAAAGGTCAGGGCCTAGAAAAAATATTAGTAGAGTCGAATTTCAAAGAACTTGGGATAAACCACCTGGAATCACATGGATCTATTCCAGACATGGGAGAGCTCGATGATTAAAAACCTACAGTTCATATCGAAGATAATTTTTCTTCCTCCAATTGCTACAGCGATATCGTTGCAAATCTCCTCACTCTTCAGTGCCCGAGTGATATGACTCCATCAAAGGCAATAACGTTAAAACTACATGCAGTTAAACACTGTATTATCGAAGGACAATTGTACTGGAAATACCCCCTAGGTTTTTTGCTACGTTTCCTAACTGAACCTGAAACATAGGATGTCATAAATGAATTTCACAAGGGAGTGTGTGCAGGACATCATGTCTGGAGGGCCATGGCCTACAAGATCCTAAGAGTTGGATATTATTGGACAAATCTATTTACTGATGTGAATGCCAAAGTTAGAGCCTACAACCCTTGCCAACTGTTCCTTGGCAAGAAAAATATTCCTGCACTTCCTTTGGTCCCAGTCAAAACAAAATCTCCTTTTCAACAATGGGGCCTGGATTTCATCAGAGAAATCTACCCACAATCAAGTGCCCAACACAAGTGGATTTTGATTACTATCGATTATTTCACGAAATGGGTGGAATCCATTCCAACTCGGAATGCCACAGACTTGGTAGTTACAAACTTTTTGGAGGAGAACATCTTATCCAGATTTGGCTGTCCCTGGAAAATAGTTACAGATAATGCTTAGGCGTTAAAATATATGGCAATGATAAGTTTTTGTCATAAGTACAACATTGTGCTGTGGAATTATACAATCTATAATCCTCAGGGAAATGGGTTGGCCGAGTCGTCCAACAAAAGTTTGATGAATATAATCAAGAAAGTATTAACGGAAAATAAAAAGGCTTGGCATGTCCACCTAAAATACGCCTTATGGGCAAACCAAATCGGTACTAAGAAATCAATAGGTATGTCTCCTTTCAAAATCATTTATGGCACTGATGTTGTTCTCCCTATTAATATAGCTCTTTCAGTAATGAAGCTGTGGCAAGATGCAAACGAAGAGCTAAATGATGTGATGAAGAGGATAAATCAAATAATTGAGGTCCAGCAGAACATGGCCGAAGTCGATGACATCAGTCAAAAATATCAAGATAATATGTAATCCCTTTTGGGAAAAAAGGCAAAAGACAAGGAATTTGTTCCTAGTGATTTAGTTTTGAAATGGGATGTCAGGAAAGAAGGTGCGGGTAAACACGACAAGTTTGATCATCTCTAGTTTGGGCCGTTCAGAATTGCATCTACAACGGGGAGGAATTCTTTCCTACTGGAGAATCTAGACGGGAAAATTTTTGACGCCCCTATCAATGGGAGCTATCTAAAACATTTCATGCAATAAAATTTTTCCACTGTACCATTGTATATATCGGTTTGGTTTTTGTTTTCTTCTGCATTTTGTTCCTTTCTGTAGGTTATCTAAATTTTACTTTTAAATAAACACAGTTTTGTTTATTATTCCGAAAAGAAAAAATAAAATGTCTGTACTACATATGATTTCTATGTTGAAAGAACTCTCTGATTATTTCCTCTTTGCAAAATTTTATTATCATATGGAAAATAAGGAGAAATTGGAATACACCGCTTAGTTTTCAGAATATTTTTTTTTCTCTTGAAACAGGTGATGAATTAATAATTTTTTTGGTTGAAAATAATTCAAGGTATGAACTTCTATGTTTATTCTTTGGACCAAAACGCTAAAAATAATATCTTATAAAGTCTTAATAAGGTTGTACTCATGTGAAAAATGGTCATCCGATCAAAGATTAGAAAGATATAAGTCTCTAAGATTTTTGAATCAAATGAAAATAATACAAAGGGAAAGAAAGTAAGAATAAAGAAACTTGATAACCAAGAAGTAAGCTTATGTGGAAATGAGATCCCTTTCAAAACCTCCGAACTTTTCGTTCTGTTTCCATCTAGCATATTTGAAAGTTTTTACTCACTACCTGACCTTAAATCTTCACATAAAAAAGATTTTTGCCTTATCTCCAAAAATTTAAAGAACATATCTTCAAAAATGAGTTTAGGCGAAAATATCTATGTTCCTCTGATTTTAACTAAGAGAAAGTATGTCTAGGATAATCCTAGTAACTTTAGCTCTTATAACATATTTTAACTGATTAATTCGCTCAAGGAAAATCACTGGAAATAAAAATTCCCCACGAGATCTTCCCTATAGGAAAAGATGTATTGAAGATCGGGGGAGAGATAGCTCAGAGTACAATAAAAACTAGTTGATAGACCTTCATCGTTAAATCTTATGTAGATATCATCTCTGTATGATTAATACAATTGATTGCCCCCACTTCAAAATTATAATAAAATATAAGACATATGGTGAAAGGAAATTCGTAAAATCGATTGCCCCCATCTAGTCCAAGACAAATGGTGAAAGGAAATTTGTAAAATCGATTACCACCATTTTGTCCAAAAGACATGATGAAAGGAAATTCATAAAATGATTGCCCTCATCTCAAATAAAAATGAAAAAATGCTATTTGAAGTGGTGAAAGGAAATTCAATGGGAGATGTAGATAACTTCACCGGGGTATTGAACAGGCTCGCTGGCAGTGAAGCAATGTCTATGATATTTGTAAGGCTGTCATGCATGTACAAACATACTCTGAAAGCTAGTTCTCTTTTTGATAATATTTACATTCTAAACCGACGAGGGATTCCCTAAAGAAATTGTTAAAGTTACCATGGCTTGATGCTAACAAAATCAACCAAAGTCTGATACTCCAATTAAATTTATTTTGATTATATTAAACAAATCCAAACTCAGTTTAGTAAAAAAGGAAATTATCAATGGCCTAGAACTCAAGATCGGTGAATGCTTGTGTTTTTGAAATTTTTCTGAGACATGGCTGAAGTCTAATTTCTTTCTGTATGATTTTTCAAAAGGTGTTTCCCAGAAACCAAATCATGACTCCAGTTACCCAATAAAGGCACTTGGTTTACCGATCTTCCATGCCTCGCAGGGAGATGCGATCCCCAGATGGAGCCTATGTTGGAACACATATAAAATTAAAACCCTGGAGATTTACCCTATCCTTTTACTTTATCTCAGAAGTTGGTTTCCAAATGATAAATCATTTTCATTTTTTAGCCTTAAGGCACACACAAGGTCCACCGTCGATTAAGTTCTCCCACTGATCGAACGATTCCTTTTTTTCCCGAGTTTTTGGAGCCACGTGATTATTAAAAGGTCAATCCACTGGAGACTGCCTCGAAGTTTTGTATTTTGGAGTTTCACGCTTTGGGCATTTCTCCATGTCGCAACTTCAAAGTCCCGATACCTGAAAAGTGTTCGAAAAATCCTAGTCACCATACACGTATACCTTCCTAAGCTTTGACACATCACTATGGGTAGTGGCCTATCAAAAATTTAATAAAGTTAATTTGTCAATGCACGAAGCAGTAAATGCCTAAAGGCTAAACCCCAATTAATAAATCTAAACCCAAATTAAAATTTAATTAATAACTTCGTACATTTGGAGTTCGGATATTCACCATTCATCACACTCTAAATTCACTAAGTTCGTACTTCCAAAATACCTTAAACATTGAGCAGGGTTAATTAAAGTTAAAGATAATTATTCAATGATTAACCACTTCACGACTTCGAGTTTCGGGAATCCTATCTCAAGCTATTATTAAATATCCCGAAGTTCGAAAACCCCAAAAATATTAAAGTTAAATATGATTAATTAATGGGTTAAATACGATTATCTCACAATTAATTTTTCGCTAAATCGCAGTTCGGGTAAATCATAATCTTATTCATCCAAGCTCCCGATCATGAACCACCAAATATTAATGGCATTAATAACAGATCAACAACAATAATTTCAATGTAGATTGCATATCACCACATATATATTTTCATTAAGGTAAATGAATGCATTGTCAGTAAAGTATTTTCAAATAAATACACTTAAGGCATATAAGGGTATTGGATTTTGAATTCTATTTGAATTCTTGCAGAATAGCAAGTTTTAACAAGCTAAGAAGTTTACACGTTTCCCTGTAACATGTAACACAGTTTTGAGTTCGTAATATCATGGCGCCGCGAAAAATGGCTAAAACAATTGGTGAGAGTGTGAACCTGAACACTAATGTTCTGTCAGATACTTCACCGAGAGCTATAGATACCATGAAAACCTGGACGAAGGTGTTTGATATTATGCAACATGAGTTGATAAACTGCCTAGAGGATTCGAGTGACGAGGTGACCGAAACCCATGCGACGAAGCTCAAGGATATAGCTCAATCAGAGCTACACAAAATAGCTGCACAACGAAGGCTCATGCCATGTAATGACATAATAGGGTGGGATCTGGAGAACGTGGACATTTCAACCAAGAGCATCTGCAATTCAAAGAAAGTGACTGTCGGGTCTTTCCAACCAGAGCATATATGAGTAATGTATAAATTATCCCCAGTTTTCAAATACAGTTACAATGCCGCTTCTCTAATGGAGTTTGACAAAGAAGAGTGCATAGAATATGGAAATAACTACCCTGACTTAATCAAGGACTAGTGGGGACACCCTAAGAAATTCAGAGCAGACACCCATGGCATATATGCCACAACAACATTAGAGGCCCATATGATTTATGTGGATATGATGTTGTGTAGACTTTTCAGGAGGAAGGACTCTGCTCATTTCTTGTTGGCATGGGTACCAATCATGCATGAAGTTGCAAAATGTTTTTCTTTTGACTGGGCCAAGATGTTATTGGAAAATATGGCCAAGGAAATCACAGAGTATCAGTCAACGAAGGCCAAAGGGAAACCTGAACCTTTCTACATGTCGACATACATTATGGATTCCATTTGTTTTATGATGCCTTTTCCTATGATGAGTTGGAGATGGACCCTGACCAACACCGAGCCCATCCATTTCTATCACTCCAAGCTCTTGGAGGATAAAGCTCAAGATTTTTTTTATGAAATCTGTCATTACATGGTGGTGTCAATGCATATCGCCCTCTACGGTTTATCGCCTCCCAGGATTTTTGAAAAGATCATGGCCAACCTGGGGAAAATAACAGACTAGTATATTGAGGAACATTTTTCCTACATCAAGGTTTTTGGGTGTTCAGTTTCCCCACATGCTTTACCAAAGTTTTTACCAGATCGACTGGTGTGCCGAGAGATAGCGTATAAAATCGTAATAGGGGGGATCAATAAATAATTAAAAGAAACACAGAAAAAAGTATGGCCAACCTTCCCTCTTCAGGTTGGTATGTTCTCATTGTTAGATTTTGGCCACTCGAAAGTAGAGGCCACAACTCTAGAAGACATAGTGTTGGTTAATTCTTATTTCAAGAAGCACGATCCCCAGAAGATTGTGGAATCCCACCTGGCTCTATACAATCTAAAGAAATATGTACACGAAGTTTCCCCACAGGATGAAATATTCTAGGGGGTCAGGTCATACCAGGAAGTGTTAAGCAGAGTTCGAACTCTGGCTCCAGATCAATTAGCCAGTTTCTATAATTTCCAAAGGCATAGAAGGAATAGTTTTCCTAAGGTCTTACAGGGCGAACCACATACACCTCCATCTACACAGGAAGCTACAGCCCAGGGTTTGGAGATAGGGAGTTCTAGCGAATAGGATACTCAGGAGGACCCGAAGAAAACTAAAGTTTTGACATAGAAGGTGGATACTACATTATAAAATACACCAGGTAATCAAGTAAAGGGTCAATTTGAAGCTTCAATAAAAAAAGGGACAGGATACATCACTGTCCACACCAAATAAACCGGCTACCAACACAGAAGGACAACAACCATCCACCGAGATAGGTAGTCCCATTATGTCATTAATGAATTTACAGTCAATTCAGGGAAATCCAAATGCCAAAGTCATATTTATAGAAGACCTTACTCCAATTTCAGCTGAAGAAATGCCTCCTTCCAACTTCTTTTTCAGTAAGAAAAGGAGGGATACATTTAAAAGAGAAACATATCAAAAGGATGGTGCAACAATAAAAAGGCAGAGGATGTTGTATGACGGACATGGCCTAGATGATACAGATTTCGCTAGGGAGATGGCAGGCTCATTGGGTGCCTTTGCCATGACCAATTAATTTTCGTTAGAAAATCTAGTGGAGCAACTGAAACAGAGAAATATGTTGGTAAAAAAGTTACAAGACCAGATGATAACCATGGAAAAATAGGTGAGAAATCAAATGAATAAATATTTTGAACAAGTCAGAGCTAGTGACAAACAACAAATTCATCAACTCAAAACCAACCTGGATGAGCTATATCGGAATTCACATGCCAATAGAGAATTAGCCACTCAACATGAAGGATTGATCAAGCAATTAGGCCAAGATAGACTTGGCTGAATTTACAATGGTGGATATGACAACTTTCCAAGATCATGCACTGGAGGTGCATGAAAAGATGGAATTAGCCCAGCAAGATCTTTTTACGAAAGTGGAATCCATTCAAAGTTGTTATCGAGTAGCAGACCTTTCTCTAAATAACATTTACATTAAGGAGAGATAAGCCACTGCAACTCGGGCTGAGTTTCAGGAGGCTGTTTTAATAACAAAAAAATATGATGTAGCAGAGGTTCCTCGATTGTCTCTTTCTGAGAAAACCCAAGGCGACATAATCTTGAAGGCCTGAGAGACAAATCTGGTTGAAAGTAAAATATTAGCCAGAGAGGTAAATAAATCTTGTGAAGAAGCATTGTCTACACTAGACAAAAGGTTACTTGATGTTTAGGGAGATAGTATCTTCGAGGCCCTAGGGCAGATTGATATAACAAAGAATCAACATAATTCTAAGACAAGCATAGAGGAAGCCCAGACAACCATCCAACAATTGAAACAAATCGACCTTATCCAGATAAACAAATGGATAGTAAATCCCAGTTTACAACTATAAGCTACATCTTTGGGAGCAAGGAAAATATAGGATAGGTTGCCTCATATAGAAAAGAAGCTGTACATTTTCGAAGCAAATGAAACAACAAAACCTTTGGGGTTGGTAGTACAGTTAGTAAACAGGTGCATCTAATGTGTCGAACATGGGAAAGCCAACACATCTGGAAACAAATGAGACAACCTGTACATATTACTCATACCAGTCATGATTAGATGCCAACTGTTTCCAAGCTAGAGGATATGAAGAAGAAACGTCTCTACATGCAGGCGAAGAGACATAAGGGATACAGATGGAACCTTTCAGTTTTGCATGATTGTAATATTTAATAATTTTTATGAGAATTCCAACCGTTTTGGGTCGAGACCATTTTGTATAAATACATAAATCAAAGACTTAATTAAGGCTGCTTCTTGTCGATTGTAACAAAGAAAACTCTCCTTATAGAGTATTAATACAAGTGCAGACAAAGATTCCAAGTTTTGTTCAAATCTGGGTTATGTGTCTCTTTGTTTTCCATTGCTCATTTCCTTTATGTATTTCTGAATAAATGTTGATTCCAATTTAGTACTACAACTGCTGAAATATTAATGTATCAGTAATTTTTTGAGTAAGTAGTTTTTCCTCTGTATTTACTGTGAGTAATACAAGGCCTGCTTACTGTGTGGATTGCTGTATTTTTATGATTTATTCAAGGTTATACTAATCTACTTTCTTCTACTGCAACAAGGTAGGAATCTTCTGTAATTGATGCCTTGCTTTGTTTCACAGTTTTCTAATTTTCCTTCACTTCATTTATTATTTCGATTTTGACTCACATACGAAATACGGCCTTTGTGTTGTTACACGATTGATTTAATTAAGGATTTTTTCTCATATAAATGAGGAAATAATAGCATTTTAAAACACACTCTTAAACAACTTTCCCGATGCCTGACATTATCCTTTGAGCCTTAAGTTTAATCTCAGGACCAACAGAGAGAAAGACATATGTTTGAGGAAGCAAGGAAAGAATTTGTAGAAGGACAAGCTTCTTCATTTAAGGCACAACCAGAAGTAAGCGAATGTGAAATGCCACCAAAATTTGACCAGTCTGCTATAGCTAGACAAGGAAAAGAGGTAAGCAAGCTCATGGGCTTCTTATATACATGTATTAATGTAATATCCCTAAGGCCGAACCCAATTGTAAATGTAAATGCAAATGTACTTAAGCTGGTGCGCTGTTTTGATATCATTTTGTATGCACATTTCATGGCATAGTGCGCGCATGTATTGTGCAGTAAAATGAGGAAGTGTGCACATTCTAGGATACCGCACACATCATCTTAAGTGCGCGCGATTGTGAGACCAGTGAACCTTTTGTGTATATGCTATGTTTTATAGGCTGGTGAGCCAATTATTATAAGCTAGGATGCTTATGTTTTGATTAGGCCTGAAAGCCTAGATGTTAAAGTCCAGTGCACCTGTTTTTGTACATATCTCATAATTAATATAAAATACATCGTTGCACGTAGACTGACCACGATAAAAAAGATGGGGGACTAAACTCCACTAGTTAGGGAAAGGGAGGGGCTAAGTTAAGGAAAGGGGCTAAGCTAGGGAGCTTCATCCAAAAAGGAATATTATATTAATATTTCTTAAATCATAAAGTATGGATAATTATTTTATCCTAAGTTCTAATGTTGGGGCCAAGTGGGCCAAAGTAGCTCCCAACATGACAAGTGTCAAGTTGGGGACATGCATACATATTTTTGGGACTTAGTTAATTTCCTATCATCTTTTCCAGGATTCCTTCCATCATTCAACCATCCAGTCAATCATCCATGAGTATTCACACCCATTGAGCTATCCTTTGCATTTTCATGACTGTACCTGAACCCGTATCCATAGCCATTTGTGTTGGTGTATCTGGTTAGCTTGGGAGTTGGACTGAAGAAGCTGGTTGTCAGGCCTGTGAGTAATTCTCTGGGTGAGAGAATTGTTGGGGATTGATTTCTTGAAGGTGCTAAACTACAACTATAGTGCTCTGAGACTTCTTGTTTGGCCTGTTGCTGAAGCCCGAAAAGGAAGTGGGGCAGCCAAAGGACTGTTGAGTAGAGAAGGGGCACACTTCCTGGGTGGGACAAGCATGTGGGGAATGAGGGACTGTGGGTTGTTAG
Source organism: Picea engelmannii (assembly GCA_009831015.1). Lineage (NCBI taxonomy): Eukaryota > Viridiplantae > Streptophyta > Pinopsida > Pinales > Pinaceae > Picea > Picea engelmannii. The sequence continues at coordinate 2,416,816 of ML776587.1, read as the reverse complement.
TTTGAGTTGGCACCTGAGACAAAGTCCTTCCTGTTGTTCATGAGCCTTTAGCCTGGTTAGGAATCCCTTTATCCCGGTGGAGTTTAGTCCTAGCTCAGGGGTGACTCACTGTTGAGAGTGATGAATAGTGTGGTCTAAGGCTGGGAGGTTCGTGGAAGGTCTGCACGTAGTTGGTGACATTCTTACCAAGATAAGTTCCAATCTGGGTGATAAATTTACATGCTGCATGGTTATTTACGTGCTTATATTTATGGGTATTTCCTGTATATGTTGCATGTATATGTTTACTGTCATTTTAGTATGAACTCGTGCATTTACATAACATATTTGTTTGTCTACGTTTTTTTTTGTATATGCTTCTACAAGAGTTCTATGTGCATATGTGTTTTAATTGCATGCAGTTCGAAAAATTTATGTGGCATAGCTCAGTTAGATGCTGGGTATGTTACGGTATGTTTCACATAGAGAATGTAAGAGTTCTCTGGCATAGTGTGGCCCGACATGGATGGTCAGGGACATTACAATATGGTATCAAAGCTTCAATTTTCAACACTGAGCATGAATGGGACAAATGAGTTGATTTGAAGTGAAATTTCACAGAGGATTTATTTCAAAGTGGCCAAATTTCGAGTTGCAGAGCGTCCAACTACAATATGGTACATAAATTGGGAAAAAGCCCCAATTTCGGTTGGTAAATTCATGGGGAAATTGATAAATTTGGCCATGTGGTAAGATATTATATATTTAATATCTGTTCTAGAAAACCCAGACCCAGAATCAATCGAATTTAAGTCACAGTGAAGCCATGATAGTTGGAGTGAGTTTTATAATTAAAAATTCTCAATTTGTGAATTGATTTTGGGGAAATTCGTTCCAGAAATGTCAACCCACAACGATCTGTTGTTGCAGAGGTTGAATTGGTGTTATCAGGGTGAAATTGAACGAATTTTATGGTTACATAATGTCTATGGTAAATTGGGAAAAAGTTAGGAAAAAGCCCCAATTTCTGCAGCGAAATTCATGAGGATTTGATGCGCATAAAGGTGAATGTGCACAAGTGGGCACACTAAAAATCCATGATGTGCAGTGAAAAGCTTGTGATAGGTAAAACTCGACACTGTGTGACAAGATATTGGCATGCTGGTGCACATGCTAAATTTCGGTGCCACGCGGAAAAATGTTAGTGTGCGGGTGTGCGCGCTAAATTTTGGTACCGCGCAGAAAATTAGTGGTTTTCTGGTGCGCATGCTAAATTTTGGCGCCCCGCAGAAAAATTTTGGTGTGCGGGTGCACGCGCTAAATTTGGCATTGCGTAGTGTGCATACGCATAAGAAGTGTGCGTGGTGTGGACATTCATAATAATGGCGCACGTGGTGTGCACATTATTGGCACAACGTAATGGAGTTTGGTAGCTGCGCGCGCAATGTGGGTATATGTTGTCGCACAACAACTTAGTTAGTGGTGAACGTAGATTTTTAATGCGCGGTGGAGACGTACTAAACTCTGGCATGGTGCAACATGTCGAGTGTAATGCACGCGAAATATCTGCGAGCGGTACAAAAAATGTGCGCGGTGGATATTGGCGCGCGACATAAGAGTAGTGCGCGACAAAGAAGTGATACACAATGGTTTTAAAGTGTGAAAAGAACGATTTCCCTTGTGTTATTGCTGCTCATGGTAAATATGGGTTTACAGGTTGAAATTTGTGAGTGTAGAGTCGTTTGGAAGGTGAATAACAACAAAAAACCAGTGATTTTCTGCAACATTTTATATCATTTGAACGTCATATTTTTGCAACGCGTTTTTGAGGCCCTTAAGAGCGTTTCTAGCAACTCAAAAACCACGAGACATAGGTGTACCAAAGGTACAATTTTTCTTTGCAGCTCAAATGAAAGAGCTCAGATAGATCTTTCTAATGGTGTAAACTGTTCGTCAAACAGATCTTTTATGAGAAAGTTACAACTTAAATAGTGAAGGGTAAATTTTAAAACCCATCTAACTTCAAAGAGCCATAACTTTCTGCTTCGGAATCAGATTGAGGTGCAGGAGAAGTCAATGGAAATCTATTGATACATAGAAGACATTACAAGAGCTGAATTAAATTTCTGGGCATGTTAAAAGTGTTTAATATGAAAATAAGGCACCTGTGGCATTCCAGACCAAAAACACAAATTGTCTTAGAACTTCACCAGGCTGTAACTAGCAGCCCAGAACCCAGAATAAGGTGAAACTTTGACAGAATGTCCATAATATGTTTTTGCGGAAACCCAATTGAGCTCATACGAAAATTTCAATGGAGTAGGTGCGAAAATGCATAATTACAAGGCAAAATTGTGCCAAGTGGAAGTGTGAACATAAAAGTTAATGGGAAAATTTCAAATGACCATAACTTTCTGCTCCAGACTTGGAATTGAGCATGTGAGAAGGCGTTGGAAAGGTATTGAAAAATTTAATCTAAATATCCACTCAAAAAATTGATTTGGGCATTCAATTTTTCAGGAAATCAGAAGAAAGGATTATGATATATCATTGAACCAAAATGGTTCATATTTTTCATGAAATTGCTGAAATAGTTAGTCTGATAAAGTTTTGTTGGCTGCACATTTTGCAGAGTCAAAAACAACTAGATCAGATCAAGATAAGTGAAGAGTCCATAGGAATGGAAGAGGCACAAGGGAATTACAATTAGCAATATGAGAGCAGAGGGATGGATGTCCATTTGGGCATTGAAGGAAGAAACTCCAATGTACATGGAGAAGGAAGAGATGAAAACATGAATATGGCAGCGACCATTAAAAATTTGCATAAGGATGTCCAAAGCCATAAAGATGATAATGAAAGGCTGATGAGAGCCAAGGAGTAGCAGGATGACTTCAACATGAATTTATTAGAGAGCTTGAACATAATAGAAAAGAAATTGGATAAGGAGAGTGGCTCAAGCAAGTCAGTAAATTACAGGTCTCATGACGAGAAAAGAAAAGAAAGAAGTGTTAGCAGGCATCACCACCACTCCCTGAGAAATTACAATAAGAGATCACACAGCAGCTCAAGTCCATCCCCTGTCAGAAAGCATGAGAGGTCTGGGGTGGATGAACTATGAGGAGAAATGAACAAAATCAAACCTCCTACATTTGATGGTGAGCACAAAAAGGATGAAGATGCAGAAACATGGTTGCTGGGCATGAGAAGGTATTTTCAATTGCATAATTATTCTTCTCATGCAGAAGGTAGAATTTCCATCTATCAACTCAAGGGAAAGGCATCCATGTGGTGGGATCAACTTGTGCAGGTGCAACACATTAAAGAGAAAAGTGTCACTTGGAGGGAATTCAAGAAGTATTCTGAGAAGAAATACTTGACTAAAAGATACTATGACAAGAAAATGAAAGAGTTCTTAGAAATCAAGCTAGGGAGTATGACCATTGATGAATATGAGGGAAGGTTTCTAGAACTTATGAAGTATGTCTCTTTCATCAAGGATGAGACAATTAAGATTCAAAGGTATTTGAGTGGATTGCCATCATTCATCAATGACAAAATACAGTATGATGATCCCAAGACATTGGAAGAGACCATAAGGCGAGCTAAATGCCTATATGATCATTAGAAAGCAAGGCCAACTTTCCAAAAAGCTTGGGAAGACAAAAATAAATTCAAGATGGATGAGAGGAAGAAGGGATCTAAGACACCATTCTTCAGAAATAATCCACAGGGACAACAAGCTCCTAGAGAGCCCAGAGTGATTGAAACAGGGGGTAAAAGGCCAAGGCAACCACCTATTCAATGTTGGGGTTGTAAAGGAGATCACATGTACATAGATTGTCCCCACAGAGGTGAAAAAGGGAGAACTTTTCACAATCTACAACAAGCTGAAACAGTGGAGGACATGGGAAGAAATGTACCAAGGATCTATGCAGCCCTGGACAACAAGCAAACATAATATCAGTCACATATGATTGAGGTGGAAGGTATGATCAAGAACCAAACCATTGCTATTTTAATTGATTCAGGAGCTATTCATAGTTATATAGATCCTTAGATGGTGGAAAGTTTACATTTTCCAAGAAGAAAGCATGGGAAATCTTGGTTGGTGCAGCTGGATACCAGAAGCAAAAGAAAAGTTAATGAGATGGTTAAGTCATGTCTTATGGACATGAATGGGATGAACAACAGGGAAAATTTGAACATCCTACCTTTAGGTTCCTATGAATGTCTAATTGGGATGGATTGGTTGGACCAACATCATGCTCTCCTAGACTGTCATAACAAAGCATTTACTTGTTTGGATGAGGAAGGGACCCTAAGGAAGGTACATGGAATTCCCAGGGTAGTAACCATCAGAGAAATTTGAGCATTGCAGCCGAAGAAATGCTACAGAAAAGGGTGTCAAATATTTGCAGCTCATATGGAGGAGACATCTAAATATAAGGTGCCAAATTTGGAAGATTATGTAGTCCTGGGAGATTTTGAGGATGTGTTCAAGGAGGTACTGGGACTACCTCCAAAGAGAGACATTGATTTCTCTATAAATCTAATGCCTGGAGCAGCTCTAGTGTCAAATACTCCTTACAAAATGAGTACACTAGAGCTGAAGGAGTTGCAAATGCAACTTGAAGAGCTTATGAAGAAGGGGTATATATGCCCAAGTGTGTCACCTTGGGGTGCCCCAGTCTTGTTCGTGAAGAAGAAAGATGGAAGATTAAGATTGTGCATTGATTTCAGACAGTTGAATAAAGTGACTGTGAAGAATAAATATGCTCTGCCAAGGATTGGTGATCTTTTTGATCAATTGAAGGATGCAAAGATCTTTTCAAAGATAGATCTCAGGTCAGGATACCATCAGGTAAGGATTAAAGAGGAGGATATCAACAAGACTGCCTTCAGGACAAGGTATGGTCATTATGAGTTCACAGTGGTGCCATTTGGGTTGTCAAATACACTAGCTATTTTCATTTGCTTAATGAATGGTGCTTTCTGAGAATATTTAGACAAGTTTCTCATTGTCTTTTTGGATGACATTATTATATATTACAAGTCAGAAGAAGAGCATGAACATCATTTGAGGATGGTGTTGCAAGTATTAATGGAACATCAGTTGTATGCCAAGTTGAGCAAGTGATCATTTTATCAGAAATAAATTCATTATTTGGGTCATATCATTTCAAAGGATGGGATAGAAGTAGATCCTGAGAAGATAGAAGCCATTAGAGAATGGTTAGCGCCAAAGAATGTGACAGAGGTAAGATCATTCATAGGCCTTGCAGTCTACTACAAGATATTTATTGAAGCATTCTCAAAGATTGCACACCCAATCACTTGCAAAGAAAGGGTGTGAAGTTTCAGTGGACATTGGATTGTGAAAAGAGTTTCCAACACTTGAAACAATTACTAACAAGCGCTCCAATACTAAGGATTGTAGACCCAAATGAAGACTTCATTGTATGCACAGATGCATGTAAAGAGGGACTTGGTGGAGTCTTCAGTCAAAATGGGTTTGTTATATGTTATGAATCAAGGAAGTTGAAGGAGCATGAAAGACACTATGCCACTCATGATTTGGAGTTGGCAACCATAGTGCATTCCTTGAGGAAATGGAGACACTACCTCATGGGGAAAAGGTTTGAGCTAAGAACAGACCACAATGGTTTGAAATATTTATTTGATCAACCAACTCTAAATGCTATGCAAAGCAAATGGTTAGAATTTCTAAGTGAATATGACTTCGATATAGAGCATATCAAAGGGAAAGAGAACAAAGTGGCTGATGCACTTAGCAGAAGAGTGCATGAATTGCATGCTACAACCATTAGCATGTACCAATCAAATTTGAAAGACAAAATATTATAAGGAATTAGTGACAAAATTACAACAAGGTATTTTGCGACAGAAAATTGAGGAATACAAGATAAATAATGATGAAATTCTCATGTACAGGGGCAGAGTTTATGTACCAAATTCTAATGAATTGAAAAACTTGATATTGAGAGAAATGCATAATGTTCCTTATGCTAGGCACCCAGGATATCAAAAATCTGTTGCAGTTGTCAAGAGCCAATATTATTGGCCATGCATTAAGAAAGAGGTTGCTGATTTCATTGCCAGATGTTTGGAATGTCAAAAGGTAAAGGCTGAGCATAGACACCCAACTGGTTTGCTACATCCCTTACCCATTCCTGAGTGGAAATGGGAAGTTGTAACCATGGATTTCATCACTAAACTGCCCAGAACAAACAAGCAACATGATTCTATCATGGTAGTGGTGGATAAGCTTACTAAAGTTTCCCATTTTATTCCAGTTAAGCTCACTCATAAGGCAATGAACATTGCTGATGTTTATATGAGGGAAATTGCTAGATTACATGGCATACCCAAGACAATTGTGTCTGATAGAGATCCAAAATTTACCTCAAAATTTTGGAAAGGATTATTTAATGGATTTGGCACAAATTTGAATTTCAGTACAACTTATCATCCATAATTAGATTAACAAACAAAGAGGGTGAATCAAGTGATTGAGGATATGTTGAGAATGTATGTGATGGATAAACCATGAAAATTGGAAGACTACCTACACTTGGTAGAGTTTGATTATAACAATGGGTACCAAGCATCTCTAAAGATGAGCCCATTTGAATCACTTTATGGCAGAAAGTGAAACACACCAGTAATCTGGGATAACCCAATAGACAGAGCAGTGGTTGGACCAGATTTGCGCAGGGAAATGGAGGAGCAAATGATAAAAATAAAGCAAAATTTAAAGGCTACCCAAGACAGGCAGAAAAGCTATGTTGATAAGGGTAGAAATCACAGGGAATTTAATGTGGGAGACCATGTATTCTTGAAAGTGAAGGCCAACAGAAGTTCCCTGAAGTTGGGAAATTGTTCAAAGTTGACAACTCGCTATTGTGGACCGTTAGAAATCCTAGAGAGGATTGGTCCAGTTGCTTATATGATTGCATTGCCTGCATCTATGTCTGTTCGTAATGTATTCCATGTATCATTGCTAAATAAATATATACTTGATGCTAATCATGTTATTGATTGGAATGTGATTTAGGTGGAGCAAGAAGGCGCTTTTCAAGTGCATCCGGTATGCATTCTAGACCAGAAAATTAAACAGATCCGGAACTGAGCCATAGGGCTTGTAAAGGTCCAATGGACCTGGCATGGTCCTGAGGATGCTACTTGAGAGCATGAGGATGCAATGCGGGCAGAATACCCACATCTTTTTGAGGATTTTTGAAATTTTGTTGTACATGGGTACATGATGCACTAAGGACAATGCATAAATAAGAGGAGGGGATTGTAATATCCCTAAGGCTGAACCCAATTGTAAATGTAAATGAAAATGTAATTAAGCTGGTGAGCTGTTTTGATATCATTTTGTATGCACATTTCATGTCATAGTGCGCGCATGTACTGCACAATAAAATGAGGAAGTGTGCACATTCCAGGATACCGCGTGTAGCATATTAAGTGCGCACGATTGTGAGGCTAACGAGCCTTTTGTGTATATGCTATGTTTTATAGGCTGGTGAGCCAGTTATTATAAGCTAGGATGCTTATGTTTTGATTAGGCCGGAGAGCCTAGATGTTAAAGGCTAGTGCGCCTGGTTTTGTACATATCTCATAATTAATATAAAATACATCACTGCGCACAGAATGACCACGATAAAAGAGATGGGGGACTAAACTACACTAGTTAGGGAAAGGGAGGGACTAAGTTAAGGAAAGGGGCTAAGCTAGGGAGCTTAAGCCAAAAAGGAATATTATATTAATATTTATTAAATCATAAAGTATGGATAATTATTTTATACTAAGTTCTAAAGTTGGGGCCACGTGGGCCAAAGTAGCTCCCAACATGACAAGTGTCAAGTTGGGGACATGCATACATATTGTTGGGACTTATTTCATTTCCTATCATCTTTTCCAGGATTCCTTCCATCATTCAACAATCCAGTCAATCATCCATGAGTATTCACACCCATTGAGCTATCCTTTGCATTTTCATGACTGTACCTGAACTCGTATCCATAGCCATTTGTGTTGGTGTATCTAGTTAGCTTGGGAGATGAACTGAAGAAGCGGGTTGTCATGCCCATGAGCAATTATATGGGTGAGTGAGTTGTTGGGGATTAATTTCCTGAAGGTGCTGAACTGTAGCTACAGTGCTCTGAGACTTCCTGTCCGACCTGTTGTTGAAGCCCGGAAAGGAAGTGGGGCAGCCGAAGGACTATTGAGCAGAGAAGGGGCACACTTCCTAGGTGTGATAGGTATGTGGGGAATGGGGGACCGTGGGTTGTTAGTTTGAGTTGGAACCTGAGACGGAGTCCTTCCTGTTGTCTACGAGCCTTTAGCCTGGTTAGGATTCCCTTTACCCAAGTGGAGTTTAGTCCTAGCTCGAGGGTGACTCACTGTTGAGAGTGATGAACAGTGTGGTCTAAGGCTGGGAGGTTCGTGGAAGGTCTGCACACAGTTGGTGACATTCTTACCAAGATAAGTGCCAATATGGGTGATAAATTTACATGCTGCATTGTTATTACGTGCTTATATTTATGGGTTTATCTTATGTGTGTTTATAACTGTCTGTAAATTTAAGGGTATTTCCTGTATATGTTTACTGCCATTTTAGTATGAATCCATGCATTTACATAACGCACTTTTCTGTCTACATTTTTTTTATATATGCTTCCGCAAGAGTTATGTGTGCATATGTATTTTAATTGCATGCAGTTCAAAAAATTTATGTGGCATAGCTGAGTTAGATGATGGGTATGTTATAGTATGTTCCACATAGAGAACATAAGAGTTATCTGGCGTAGTGTGGCCCGTCATGGATGGTCGGGGACGTTACAATTAATTTGATTAAAGATGAAAAGGCTGTACAAGAATTACAACACCTAGTGAGATAGTATGAAATTGGGAGAATAGACCCTATGCTGAGTAGAGTTGTGAATCAAGTATCAAGGAAAAGGAGAACAAACAAGGAATTACACCTTAGTGCTCATATTGGAGACTACGACGTGGACTATGTGGTCCTTGAGTTAGGATCAGAAGTGAATGTTATGATGAAGCAGACTCGGGCACTGATGGGAAAACCTAGATTGATTTATTCTCCTATCAGGCTCAGGATGGCTAATCAGCAGGCAGTGAGCCCCTTTGGAAGACTGGAGCATGTCCTTGTAGACATCAATGGGATAATTACATTTTCATATTTTGAAGTGATTGAAATTGTGGATGCTAGTTGTCCCTATTCCGCACTGTTAGGAATTGATCGGGCTTTCAACAATTCGACTATTGTCGACCTAAAGAAGAGTAGAATGACATTTGAGGGCAATGTCCTTAAAGTCATTGCACCTCTTGACCCAGATGAAGGTCGTAGATACACAGAACCTATCGGGGAAGAAGACCGCGCATATGAGCTAGAGAACATCTATAAGCTGACAACAAGACAACAAGATTACATTAATCCTACAATAGATGGAAATCTCAGCTGGTGAAGTGAAAGTGCATGCTCATCAAATTTAGAAGAGGCATTATAAAATTGGTAGAATAGAATGTATGAAGTCTCCACACGACAATGTGTCAGATTGACCAGAGAAATTCACTGGATTGGCACAAAAGTAAGCAATCTTCCAACATTTGATGGTTTAAATCATTTAGAGATATTTCTAGCTGAATTTGAGAAAATTGTACCATTACAATAGAGGATGTTGGCACTGGACGAAGCCTTGAAAGCCACACCGGCTATATGGTGGGGAGCACACAAGAGGAACATCGCGGAGTGGACACAGTGTCACACCTTACTGATAATGCGCTTTTCATACCAAGCTGAAGGATGCAAAGTTCGATATGCAGGTCAAAGTTGTCCTAAGGACCACATGCGAAGTTGTGGGAAGGCTAGGAGAAACATTCCTAAAGAACAGTGGGTTCATAAGTTCATTAACACCTTGGATACCACACCTATCAACTGGTATCTTCAAGCAGAACTGCGCCTCATCACTACAAACTGGTATGGAATGAATCAAAACTTTATAGCTTCATTTTTATTTGAGAGTCAGTACCCTACAGTAGATCAAGATTTACAAACAATGAGACAAAAGGTCTTTGAGGAGGCACCTAACCTCCCTTTTATCCAATAAGGAGATGAATGGACTGCACCTCTTTAACAGTTACATGATTGCTACAATATTAATGTTGATGAGGATGATGACCCTAGAGATGTAAAAATTGCAGAAACTGAAGGTCATAGAGACATAGAAGGACCAGGGATTGAACTACCTTTTATTGGACAACCCATTAAAATTAAGAAGGTTAATATTGGAACAAAGCAAACACCTAAATTAGCAAATGTTGGAGACTATTGGGATGATGGTACTATTAACAAGATCACAGAGCTATTACATGACTATCATGACTTGTTTCCAACCAAGTTCACAGACATGAAGGGTATTAAAGGACCCATGGGAGAAATGAAGATCCCTCTGAAACCAGATGCAAGACCCATCAAGCAACGACCTTACAGACTGAATCCCAAATACAAGCAGAAAGTTAAGATTGAATTAGATAGAATGTTGGAAGCATGAATCATAGAACTTGTTGAAGAATCTGAATGGATTAGCCCTATGGTGGTCCAAGATAAGAAGTTAGAAGAAATCAAAATTTGTGTAGATTTAAGGAAACTGAATGATGCATGCCTACACGACCCCTTCCCTACACCCTTTACTGATGAAGTTCTAGACAATGTATGAAGACAGAGTGTCTATTCATTCACAGATGGATTTTGAGGTTATCACTAGATCAAAATTGCTAAGGAAGATCAACATAAGACCACAATTGCAACAGAATGGGGTTCGTTCCAGTACACTGTGATGCCTTTTGGCTTGAATAATGCACCAACCATCTTCTCCAGGGTGGTGGTCGAAGCATTTATGGACTTTTTACAAAATTTCTTGGAAGCATACTTTGATGATTGGACTGTCTTTAGCCTACTGAAAGACCACATTGAATGTTTAAGGTTGATATTAGATAAGTGCAGGAAATGTCAGATTGCCTTGAATATGAAAAAGTGTATTTTCTTTTCACCTTTTGGAGTACTGCTAGGACATATTGTTTGTAAGTAGGGGTTGGTGGTGGATCCTTCCAAGATTTCCATAATTGTTGATCTATGTCCCCCTACTTCGGTCAGACAGCTGCGCACTGCATTAGGACACACTAGATACTACATAAAGTTTATTAAGGGTTATGCACATATAACAACACCTATGGAAACACTATTAAAGAAAGATAGTAAGTTCCAATGAACAGAAAAATGCCAATAAAACTTCGACACACTAAAACGTAAAATGGTTACTACACCTATCTTGTCTTTTCCAGATTGGAGTAAGGAGTTCAATGTTCATGTCAATGCTTCGTCCATTGCATTAGGAGCAGTTTTAGTAGAGCCGGGTGCAGGAGACAATGACCACCCCATAGCCTTTGCTAGCTGGAAGCTTTCTACAACTGAAAGGAACTATACTACAACTGAGAGAGAAGGCTTGGCTATGGTATATGCATTGCAAAATTTAGACACTATTTGCTGGGAGGACATTTTAAGATGTTCACTGATCACTCTACATTGAAATACTTAGTCAACAAGATAATGTTGGGGGGAATAATATGCAGATGGCTACTACTATTCCAGGAGTATGATTTTGAAATCGTGGTCAATCCAGAAAGGATGCATAAAGGACCTGATCACTTATCTAGGTTGGAACATGGAGAGGAACCTACCAGTTTGGAGGACACACTACTAGATGCACAATTGCTGGCCATCAGAAAATTTGATGATCACTTCGCCGAGATAGTTCAGTTCCTGTACACAGGAATGACACCTCACGAGTACACAGTCATTCCGAAGAAATAGTTGGTAGTCCGCACTGCATATTTTCAACTCATAGCTGGACAATTATATAAGATGGGACCAGATGTGATCCAGGGGATCAAATTTTGCTCAAAATTCAGAGTGCTTGGAAACACTTCAAATCGAACGGGAGTGTAGGCCTCGTCGTCACGATCCCAATGCAACTCGTTTGGGTTCAAATGGATGTCGGGAGAGAGAGATATCATGTTCTGTTCAAAATGACAAACATGCCAAAAAAAAAGGGGGATGTTGACTGTATAGTCCATACGGATGCTGACGTGGCAGGTCGTACGAAACGTGGCAGGTAGTTGTGTGGAAAGTTGGCATATGACATGGCTTGTTTGCAGCAAATGGGATAGCGACACATGGGCCAATCAATGGCCGCCACGTGTCATCTTGGCATTGGTTTAAAATTATGTTGTTGGCCGGAGTCGACCCTGTGACCTCCGAGCAGGGGAAGAGACTTGGGAAGGGCCACCGACCGGCGCGCCACCGTATGAGCCTTGTTATATATATGGAAAACATTTTATTTAAATTGAAATGTGTTGAATGTTGGGGCGCGGACCGGGCCGTGGCTTAGCCCCAGCCCCCGGTCCTATGTGTATACAATGTAACCACTGTTACCATATGCGCGCCCTCCGACCATTTATCGTATATCCTTTTCATATGAGCCACCGGTCTTATGGGTATGTGATGTGACCACAGGTGCGCCTTTTCTAATTGTTTTAAACTTTGGCCCTTTATATATATTCACGTGGTCATATGGCGCTTCACATGCCCATGGGCCTTAGACGGTTAAGGGCTAGCGCGTAACCATTCTACAGTTTGTACCGATTGTGCGGTTGTGCTTGGTGCTGAGTTTTAATGCATAAAAGCATGCAGGGGATAGGTTGAGGCAACAAGGGTGCATTTCGGCGATTCAGAGACAACAAGTTTGAAGGGGAACTTCCAGGAAGCCTATCTTCTTCAATTTTTGGCCAAACGAGGTGCCGAAAAAGCCCAACTAGGGGTTTTTGGACATTCTGAAGCCATTGGAGCTGTCTATTTGGAATTTTGAGCATTGTAAAGCACATATTTGAGCACTTTGAGAAAATAATACAAAAGATCCATTGGAATCTAGACCAGGAGATGTAGCCCAAGAGAGGGGTGAACTCCTTTATCATTTGCTGTGTTATGTGTTTTCTGTTCTCTGTTTATTGCTGCTGTTTATATGCATCTTTGATGAGTAATTTCTATAAAAGTTGTGTCGCAAATTGATCCATTTGAATTTTAACACATGAATTAAATCTTGCAAAACATTTCAAGAATACAAGTCTTCTTCATTTTTAGATCAAGTTGGTATCAGAGCATAGGTTTTTGAAGACTTGATTATTTGCAAGTGTTTTGTTTTCTGATGCTCACAAGGTTGAAACTCACAAGAGGAGAAGGTCAACTTGTAGAGCCAAGTTCTCATCCTACAAGGAGGAAGATTATATCATCACCACAAGTTTCAAGGAGGCATTCACCAAGTATGGCTCATGAATAGAGTCATGAACATATTCCTACAGAAGATGAAGATCTCAGAAAGGCTGTCATGGAAATGAGAGAAATGATGAAACTCTTGATGGAAAGGAATACAAGGTTGCAAGGTGAAGGCTCCAACCCTTCAAATCACAAGGAGACAGTGGTGATAAAACTCCAAATGGAAATGGAGGGAATGGTGCTTCTCCACCACCCTCACCTCCATCTTCTTCTTCTTCTTCTTCTTCTACCAATTCAAGACCTCTTCCAAATTCTCCAAAAGGACATGGTAAAACTTCTTCACAAATTCCTTTGTTAAAGCTTGATATTAAATTCGAATTTCCAATGTACAATGGAGAGGTAAATGCTGAGAAATTAGATAATTGGATTCGTCAGATTGAGGTGTATTGTAGGATACAAAAAATTCAAGATGATGAAACT
>ML776587.1:2328775-2382410 GCA_009831015.1 Picea engelmannii | reverse complement strand
ATAGGCTAAAGCTCTACAATAAGCCTGTAAACAAGGAAGACTTTTTGCAGCAGATATCTCAACAGAATGAGATGAAAGTGTTGGAGAGACAAAATCATGTGTCTCCTTCACATTCTCCTTACACACACACACACACACACACACACACACACACACACATATATATATGTGTGTGTGTGTATACACACACACACACACACACACACACACACACACACACACACACACATATATATATATATATGTGTGTGTGTGTGTGTGTGTGTGTGTGTATACATACATACACACACATATATATATGTGTGTGTGTGTGTGTGTGTGTGTGTGTGTGTGTGTGTGTGTGTGTATATATATATATATATATATATATATATATAAAGAAAAAAAAAGGGAGTTTAGTTGTGAAAATCCAGGAAACTGGCACAATAAAACTCAAATTTTGATTGGAAAACCAAGTAACATTGGCCAACCAAAATTCTTCAAAATAATAATAATAATTTTCTTCATCAACTTCTAGTTTCATTTTTCAGCTTCAAAAGTTGTACACCATTTATCTCTGACTTGAGGAGAAGTCAATAAATAAGGCTGAGGGGGATAAGGTATATTTTGAAAACCTTTTCAAGCCTTCTACAGATGATAGCATACATTGAAAGTATCCAATTCCAATCAGCAGAGGGACCTGAGCAGAAAATCAATTCCAATCAGCAGAGGGACCTGAGGGAGATATCCATTTCAATCAGCAGAGGGACTTGAGAAAGATATCCATTTCAATCAACAGAAGGACCTGAGATATTAAGCAAAGAAATACAAGAGAAATTGAGGGCTTACAACAACATTCCATCTAGCTTCAAGTCAAGCAACACACAAATGAGCAAACAAGTTAGTATATATTTTCCTTTTTAATGCTTTAAATTTGAAAACTCTTCCTAAGATAGGTAATGATAAATATCCTATATTTCCTTTCCCCTACATCATCTTTTCATCACTCCATTTTCATCCTCAAAAGCATTAAAAATGGTACTTAAAAGAACCACTTTTGGTTTTCCAAAGGAGTTATAAGGAAGGATCAGGGCTTCAAATACAAAACACATTGTTTACTTGAGCTATCAAATGCTTTGTTTATGAAGACATAAGTTGCATACACAGACTGAAGTATTGTTGCATAGATTAAAGGTGGTTTGCATTTAAAAAAAGAGGTCATAAGAAGAAGGGTTCATGCTTGATGAAGAGGTTGGAAACAAATTTGGGGAGTTAGAAGTCAAGTAAACATTTTTAAAAACCATTTCTTATAATAATTGCAAAGAGGAGAAGAGTACAAAGGTACGAACAGAGCAACACCTTCAACTATGATCACTGTACAAACCATTTTAAAAAATAAAGACCCTTGTTTGAGTCTCCTCCAACGTTTTCTCTCCATAAAAGCAAAAACGACTTAAATGATTTTTATATTTGCTGGGTCTCACCAAACATTGCACGTTGTGTCTCACTTGCACACTCTAGGACTTGAACCGCCGACGCACCTCTGCATACACTTACCTCCATTTCAAAAATTACACTCTCTATTCACAACGCCAGCGCCATCCCAAATCCCTACACTCTAGCACATTGTTCCTCCTACGCATCCCAAATCCATATGCTCTAGCACATTATACCTCCTACACAGTCCTATCCCAAAATTCTCTGATATAAAAACGAATTGTATGTTGACAATTTCACTGTCAACATACAATATTTTCGTTCTGAGGAAGAAAACGCGGGAGGTTGAAGGAGATACGTGGAGAAGCAAAAACAGAGAACTTATCCAAATAGGAGTCAGCCACTGAAGGTAAGCCTGAACTCAAATGATTAAACAACCAAGTATAAAATTCAACGTTCTGTGGCACATTTTGAAACATGACAGTTCATCTTTAGCAGAGGCCGATTGAAAGAGGGGGAAATTAAGCCAGAATTCACAAGAAGCCTGAGTTTTTTTTGAAATTACCAGGTATGCTCTTGCATAATTTTTTTATGAACAGAGAACAACTTAGGAATTTAAAAATAAGGAATTTCCTTTGCTTATTGAACAGAAAAATCTTCTTGAAGACCATACACATAATTAAATCCACACAGAGTCTGAAAGTTTAAGAAATTTTGGTCAAAAGAATTACAGATTTGAAGTTTTTAGACCTCCTTTCTATAAACAGTGGAAATATTTTAGGTCTTGCTCTTAAAAATTGGAAGCATGGTATCTAGATATGAACTAGGGAGGTTTGTTGCATCAGAAATACATAGGGATTGTATACAAATTTTGGAGCAAAAACAGTGGATAGGTTTCCTTGAAAAATTTGATGGATTTTGTGAAGGAGTTGCCTTAGAATTTGCTCACTCATTTGATGGGGAAAGAGCTACTATTGGAAACCTTACCATTAGGATCACTGAAGATAGCATTGCACATGTCACTGGACTTCCTCAAATAGGAGAGAGATATTTCAAAACCAAACATTTCAAAGATAAATCACGGGTACCTTTTATTTCCAGGTCAAGGGTAGCAACAGTAAATTGTAAGAAGGGAATTCCAAGAAGTTGGTTGGTTCATCCTTGGGATGAATTAGCATACCTAATACAACAATTTATAACTTGTGAGGGAAGGTTTAGCATCATCTACTTATATCATATTAAACTGCTACAACACTTAAAAGGTGACTGTGAAATCAATATGCCTTATTTTCTCTTACAAAGCCTTTCTAAAATGTCTAAGGTTGTCCAGACACAAGGAAGGAACACAGAAAAGAGTTTATATCACTGTGGTTTTATTAAAATGATCATTATATATGAACTACAAAAGCAAAATTTGATTTGGCAACAATTTATCATGGAAAATGGTTTTGAAACAATAAAGGAGGAGGAAGAAGAGGAACAAATTTTAGTTGTGACTGATGATGAGGAAGAAGTACAACACCCCAAGGCAACAAGCCCAAAACCGCCTATGGGGAGGAGAAAAACAAGAAGTATGGTGATAAAAGAGAAAKAACTTGAGGAAAAAGACAAGATTTTTACCACTTWTGAAAGGAARTCAAGAAAACGYCAACAAGTTCAAAAGGGCCAAATACAAGAAAATGATGATGAAGCACAACAAGCACAGTATGCACATATTCAGACTCTAGAAGCACAATCATTGGGAAATGATGGTTTTGAGGAACATGAAACTTCCACCTATGAACATATGAGAGTAGTTGTGGAACAATTAATCAGGGACATGAAAGAAGAACATCAAATGGAAGAAGTGGCTGGTACATCCACATCTGAACTTGATAGAAACATAAGAAAATAAGGAAAATGAAGAGAAAAATCAAAGAAATTGAAGTCTTAGAAAGATACATAAAAACAAAAAATGAAATGTTAAGAACTCAAAGTCACAAAACACAGGAGGAGAATGAAACTTTGAAGAAGAAGAACAAGAAGGTTCAAAAACAGAACAAGTTAATCTCCAAACAAGCCTATAAGTGGTTCCAACAGAAAAAGGCATATAAAGAGAAGTATCAAAGAATGAAAGCACTTCATATAGCTCAGGTGAATGTGGAAACATTATTGCAGGCAACAGAAGTGGCAGAAGATCAGCGACAGGGGTTCAGGGACATTTTTGTGCATGAGGACATGCAAGGACTTCCTCTTGGGGGAGATGTTGAGTACATTTTTATGCTTCCTTTTTGCTCTATAAACCACACTTTTTCCTCTATATCCATCCATTTTGCCTTCATTTCATTCCATATCTTCCATGGAACAACTTATGCAAGGTATATTTATCATTCTTTAGCTTAAGAATTGAGTTTTCTAAATTTTGGCATTAAAATTGAAAATTTATCAGAAATTACAGGATTTGACTAAATCCCGTAATAGCTCCGAGGTTCGTGTACTTGCAGGACACCTGGGAAAAATATAAGACTTGGGTCGTGTTCCCTGATGTACAAGGATGGATAATGAGCTATCATCTTCGAGATCTGAGGCTTCCAGATGTCCGGTCAATGCTGGTCAAACAGGGCCACTTCAATAGAAAATACCCTGTTTTAGCCCTAAATCATGGACAATTTTGGATTTTCGTGGGATTTGGCCATATATTGTGGATCTGAAGGAGGAATTCGACCCCGTTAGGATATTATGGATCTGATCATGATATTTATGAGAATTATTAGCATTTTTAGTTTGGAAACTCTTGTATAAATACTCTTAAGCATAGACTAGTATAACAACTTTTGGGTGTGAATGAAGAAACTTTGGAATTTATACTCTTAAGATCAGTTCTGTGTTTTGTTCCTGTTAAATTCCTATGATATGATGATTTGAATGCTGCTGGAGCTCTTTCTTAGCTGAGACAACTCAAAGTGTACCAGTGAAGCATTGGAGGGCCCCCTTTGCCAAACTAGTACACTCTTTCTTTGTGTTCTTTTCAAGTAATCTTTGATACACGTTTTAGATCAGATCTTGCTGTAGATGAGTTTCATTCATATCTTGCTGTAGTTAGATGAATTTCATAGCTAAGTCTCATGCTTAATGTTTTCAAGCCTTACTCATATTGTGAATGATTTCTTGAATACAAATTCAATGTGTAGTTTGCCTTCAAGCATTAAGATAGTCATGAATGCTTTTTGAGTTATTTATACTTTCAATACTTTTGATGATAGTTGCTAATGAATGAATGGTAGAAGACAACGAATGCATCTCTTGAATAAGTGTTTTGTCCTTCTAACATTTGATAGATCTTAGAACTAGTTCGAACATCTCTTGAATGCTTACTGTTGATACTCTTTAAGAAAAAAATTGCTGATTACTGTTATGAGATCTATGAATAGGACTTCTGAATAGAAGCTTAGCATCTCTTCCATATTCAACCCTTAGAATAGGTTTTGGTTTATCTCCATTAAAGATAAAAAGCTATCTCTAAATCCATATACTTTGGATGTGCCTCTAAGTCTTACAAACACCAGATTGACAATCATTTGTACTCTAATTTACATTAGTAGATTTGGAGCCTAATAGGTAGCATGTTGCCAACTTAGAGAAATTTCCCAACTTCAAGGAACTGCGTTTGAATTTTACTTTCAAGAACACATGGTTTCCCACTTTAAACTGTTTATGGTTCTGTCTTTGTTTGCATAAATTTTCTACCTGTCTTGGGTAGACTTTAAATTCTTCCTTATTTTCACCACCTTCTCTTCCATTTCCCAGAGTAGATCCGACCCAACCACTGCACGGTCTGGTGGGTTGTCCCAACTCACTAGTGTGTTGCAATTTCTACCATAAAGTGCCTCAAATGGGTTCATCTTTAAAGATTCTTGATACCCATTATTGTAAGCAAACTCTACCAAGTGAAGGTAGTCTTCCCATTTTGATGGTTTATCCATCACATACATCCTGAGCATATCTTGAATCACCCGATTTACCCTCTCTATTTTTCCATCCGACTCTAGGTGACAGGCTGTGCTAAAGTTCATATTTGTCCCAAATCCTTTGAATAACCCTTTCCAAAAGTTCGATGTGAACTTGGAATCTATGTTAGACACAATTTTCTTAGGTACACCATGCATCTTAGCAATTTCTCACATGTATATTTAAGCAATGTTGGCTGCCTTGTGCACTGACTTCATTGGAATAAAATGGGAAGTTTTAGTAAGCTTGTCCACCACTACCATAATCAAATCATGTTTCTTAGCAGTCCTAGGTAGCTTAGTAATGAAATCCAGAGTTACAACTTCCCACTTCCACTCATGAATGGGAAACGACTATAGAAAACCAACTAGATGTCTGTGCTTATCCTTGACCTTTTGACATTCAAGGCATCTAGAAATAAAATTAGTGACCTCCTTTTTCATGCCTGGCCAATAATATTTCTTTTTGACCACTGTTATTGTCTTCTGGTATCCTGGGCGTACTGCATAAGGAAATTTATGCATCTCTGACAATAACATATTTTTCAACTCCTGAACATTTGGCACGTAGAATCCACGACTATACATGAGGATTCCATCCTCTTTTAGCTCATAACCTCTAAATTTTTGCTGCGACATACCTTGCTGTAAAGTCGCCTTTATGTCCACATAATGCTGATCTGATTTGGAAATCTCTAAAATTCTGTCACACAAATCATATTTTTACATGCTAATGGTTGTAGCATGCATTTCGTGCACCCTCTTGCTGAGTGCATCATCCACCTTATTCTCTTTTCCTTTGATATACTTTATGTGAAATTCATACTCGCTGAGGAATTCTAACCACCTTCTTTGTTTGGAATTTAAACTTGGCTGTCCAAACAAATAATTCAGACCACTATGATATGTTCTCAACTCAAATATTTTACCCATGAGATAGTGCTGCCACATATTCAAGACATGCACTATGGTTTCCAATTCTAAGTCATGAGTAGCACAAAGCCTTTCATGGTGTTTTAAATTTCTTGATTCGTAGCATATAACATGCCCATTCTGACTAAGGACTCCTCCAATCCCTTCCTTGCATGCATCTGTGCACACAATGAAGTCTTCATCTGAATCAACAATTCTCAAAATTGGTGCACTTGTTAACAAGCTCTTCAAGTGCTGAAAACTCCTTGCACATATTCCATTCAAATTGCATACCTTTCTTTTTCAAGGATGTGATTGGATGCACAATTTTTGAGAACCCTTTGATAAACCTTTTGTAATAACCTGCAAGTTCCATAAAGGACCTCACCTCTGCGACATTTCTTGGTGTTGACCATTCCTCAATGGATTTTATCTTTTCTAGATCCACATCTATTCCTTCCTTGGAAATGATATGACCCAAATAATGAATCTGTCGCTGGTAAAATGAGCATTTTCTCAACTTTGCATAACGTTGATGCTCCCTCAATACTTGTAGCACCATCCTCAAGTGATGCTCGTGCTCTTCAAATTTTGAGTAAACAAGTATGTCATCCAGAAATACAATGAACAAATTATCTAAGTAATTTCTGAAAACTCCATTCATCAAACACATGAAGACAACTGATGCATTTGACAACCCAAATGGCACCACCATGAACTCATAATGTCTGTACCTCTTTCTTAAGGAAATATTACTGATGTCTTCTTATTTAATTCTCACTTGGTGATATCCATATCTGAGATCAATATTTGAAAATATTTGCACGCCCCTTAGCTGATCAAATAGGTCATCTATCCTTGGAAAATGATACTTGTTCTTTACTGTTACTTTATTCAACTATCTGAAGTTGATACAAATCCTCAATGTACCATCATTCTTCTTCATGAACAATACTGGGGCACCCCAAGGTGACACACTTGGGCATATATACCCCTTCTTCAGAAGCTCTTCAAGTTGCATTTGTAATTCCTTCAACTCTGTCATAGTCATCCTATAAGGAGTCTTGGATACAGGTGCTACTCCCGACATTAGGTTTATGGAGAAATCAATACCTGTTTTCGGTGAAATCCTCAAATTATTTTAGTATTGCATAGTCTTCAACATTTGGCACTTTATCCTTAGGTGCCTCCTCCATGTGCACTGCAAATACTTGACATCCTTTCCTGTAACTTTTCTTCAATTGCAAGGCTGAAACTTCTCTGATAGTTACATCTCTTGGAATGCCTTGAATTGCTATTAAGTTTCATGCCTCACCCAAGCAAGAAAATGTCTTATTGTAATAGTATATAACACCATTACATGCCTTTACTACCAATGTAAAGAGTTTTCATTGGGGAAAAACCAACAAAGAGCATTTGAAGATTTGAAGAAAAATATCAGCAATGCTCTGATCCTAGCTATGCCCAATTTGCAGTAACCTTTTGA
Source organism: Picea engelmannii (assembly GCA_009831015.1). Taxonomy (NCBI): domain Eukaryota; kingdom Viridiplantae; phylum Streptophyta; class Pinopsida; order Pinales; family Pinaceae; genus Picea; species Picea engelmannii. The sequence continues at coordinate 2,374,610 of ML776587.1, read as the reverse complement.
ACTAGAAATTGATGCTAGTGGATATGCATTAGGAGTGGTGCTAATGCAATGAGGGAGGCCTGCATGCTACCATTCAAATCTATTTCATGGAGCGGTTCTTGAATACCCCACATATGATAAAGAACTCTTTGTGAGCTAGAACAAGATGCAGTAGGTGAGGCACTACAAGTGGTTGGGTTTCTTACAATAGTTTCACCTATTGATCAAATACATGAAATGGGTCACAAATAAGTTAGTAGACATGCGGTCTAGACCACCACTGAACAAGATTACAGTGGTTGGAGTGATAATGCAACTTGAACCATTCACTCATACACTTCTGAGTGAAGACTACGAGGAAGATGAATAATTCATAGGAGTATATAAGAAACTAAAGGAGAGGTTGGTTACTTCCACAAAAGGGAATGAATACCACCTACAAGATGGACTGTTGCACAAACTCGACAAACTATGCATACCTCAGGGGAGAAGAGTTCAATTGATGAGAGAAGCACACACATCTAGAGTTGTTGGGAAATTTGGTGTAACAAAGACTTTGGCCAACCTACAACGGTATGTGTGTTGGTTGAAGATGCAGAAACATGTGGCTAAATTGTTGAGAGCCTGCGTCCTTTGCAACACTAGCAATCTAAGTAACTAGAAACCTGGCCTGTACATTCCCCTACCGATACCAACCAGGCCTTGGGAGAGAATCTCCATGGATTTTGTTTGAGGTTTACCTATGATTCGTAAGGTCCATGACTACTTGTTTGTAGTGGTGGAATACTTCATTAAAATCATGTGCATGCTCATCTCATGTAAGAAGACAATCTCAAGACAAGCGACAATCAAGCTATTTTTCAGTCATGTATGGGTACATTTTAGGTTTCCAACCTCCATCATATTTGATAGAGACAACATGTTTTTGGTCAGGTTTTGGAGTACACTTTGGGAAATGATGGATACCAAATTGAAGTATTCAACAACATTCCATCCTTAGACCAATGGAAAAATCGAGGTTGTTAATCAAACGTTGGTACAATTATTGAAAATTTTCAATAACCAACATCGAAAGACTTGGGATGAGCAACTGATATACATCCAACATTCATACAACCGAACACTCCATACTTCTACCAAAAGGTCTCCTTTCGAGACCTGTCTTGGCTATTTACCTCCCTCTCCATTTGACATTGTGTATTGGAAACAACAAGATGGACCATGAGGGGGGTGAACAAAAGGCGTGCATATTCGTCAAAAAAATCATAAAAATACATCTAAGGGTCTAGGAGTAGCTCAAGAAGAGTCAACAAATGCATAAAACTAGACATGACTAGCATAGGGAGGACCATAAATTCTGTTTTGGAGATAATTTTTGGCTATATCTCCACAATGAATGATTGTAGGGAATGACAAAGAAGCTCGATCCTCTCAGCTATGGACATTTTGATATCATTAAAAAAGTGAATGAGAATGATTTTAGGAATGGGATTCATCCCTATATGTAGATCATCTCAGTGGTAAATGTGGAATATTTGAATATTTGAACCCTCCCTGCTGGATGAGGAAGAGGAACAACATGTTCTTCCAATTGTGGAAGATTTTTCACCACACCTTTTGAAATAATTAAAATAAGATACAGTTCTACACCAAAAGGAACAAATCATTGATAGAAGATGGCAAGATTTATGGTAGAATGGTCTCAAAGGACATACTCCAAGAAAGGAAAAATGATATGAGAGGAACCAGATTGCAAGAAGGTTCTCTCATCTCTTCTTAGCATATTTTAGGGACCAAATCCTCCTAATGGGGAGGTGTGATCCGAATTGTATCTAAGAAAGAAACAATTGTCTAAGACACATGATTTTACAAGGAATGGCATGGGAAAAGTTTGTGGCTTTGGCTAAAGAATGGACCGGTCTGTTGGCATGAAGGGCCCCATACCGTCATGACCTACATCCACATATGCACTCAATCAATACCTAAGGAAAGTGACATGAGATGAGTATGAAAGAAAAAAAAATTGCATTAAAGAAATACCTCTCTACACTCATAAAATACAACAGAGAAAGCAATGAGGGGAGGAGAACTGAACTTGGGGAAACTGAAGAGTTGGGGATACCTGACTTTCTGCCTATCCCCTCGATGTACTATATGATAGTTCTTGGAAATTAAGAAGGGGTTCTTTTGAGGAAGAGAGGGAGGATGCCGTATAGACTTCACTAAGAAGTAAGAAGTTGAACCAAAGATCATGTAATCATGCCCATGATTGAATAATAAAAGCTTTTCTAGAGCCAATTGAATGTTGGTTTTTCCATTTGGGTTTCTAGGGTAAAATATCGTATTATTATTATTTTTTATTTTTCCTCTTCTGTGTGTTGAGTAACTGGTTGGTTCAATTTGTATTGTGTAGTTCTATTCAAAACAAAATGGTTGGTAATCCACGAAAATTGGGATTACTTCTCTTTATAATATGGTTATGGGTGAGCGCTAGCCAATCTTATGTTTACTTCTCAGGATGAAGTTCTACTTGAGCTCATTTTTGAGAGGTTGTGTCCAGTCCCAATTGATAATTTTTCTATAGCATCAATTTTCCTTCACGAAAGACATCCACGACCCTCTTCATAGAGCCATTTGGTAAAAAATTACAAATAAATATTTCTCTCTCCTTCTAGGTGTGCTTATGGTCATTTCTCTTTTGTTGGGCATTGCATGAAATAATTACCTATGACTTCTACGCATCCATGTTTGGGTGTTTCATTTGGAGACTCTGCTGACTTGCTCACTCCCTTACATTTCGTTTGTTGTCCAAATTTGTGTATAGAAACTAAGCAGCCAGGAGAAAACCCTCACACTCTTCTCTTCCCTGTCTAAGTCTATGTATGGGACCCTAGGATGAGAAGAAATCCCACACACATCTTTCTCATTGTCTAAGTCTATGTATGGAACCCTAGGATGAGGACATAGCCCTCACACACATCTCTTGCTATCTAATTTTGTGTAGGGAACCCTTGGATGAGGAGAAATCCTCACGCATCACTACTTCACTATCTAAAACTACGTGCAAAACATTTCATTGAGGAGGAAAACCCCGTGCATCATCTCTTTGTTTTCCAAGTGGTCAGGTGGAACCCTAGAGCAAGGAGAGACCTTCCTAGCGTTTCCCTTTCCCAATATTCACTTTAAACGATCTTCACTCTATTTTGAGCATTTAGGTAGATAGTCCCATTAATGTTGTCACGTTTTACCACAAATTCAAGTGTTAGACCATAATTTTTTCCAGGTAATAATGTTTTACTGAAGAGAGTTGGTTGTACTGAACAAAACAATTGGAGTTTGAGTGACTATACGACTTAGGTGTATGGATAGTTCTGCCACCTAATTCCTTTGCTGAGAATAGCCATTTGGCATGTGGAGTAAATACAATAGATACAAATGATAATATTAATTACTTTGGGGTCCGTGTCGATGTAGTGGTTGGGCTACAAGCCTGGCATTTACAGATCAAATTTACAACTGCGAAGCCATGGCCAGTAATCAAAAGTGCCACTGGGAAGCACAAATACCAAGGCAAATGATCACGTGGCACAAAAAAAATTCATTTTCCTTAAGGAATTTCTACCTAAAGCTTATTTCTCGAATATTTTATTTTGAATAAAGTATTGTAATATCTTTTTTTGAAATCAAATCTAATTGATTTACTTTTTTGGAAAAGACAGAACTTTTAGGATTGGTCCACTTGTCACTTTTCCAAAAGTGACAAGTATCTTGTTAGGGACCTGTTATCGCCCAAACTAGCAGTCCTACAAGGTCTTATACTGCTATGGGAGAAACACAAGGGATATGTGTCCGATGTCACCACAACACCTATCATATCCCTTTTCAAGCCCGACTCTCACTCTCAAAAGGCTTTGGGTGGCTTCCCTCTAACACAACACAATCACCTTACCCAATCGATTAGTAGATTAGTGCCTTAAATAACATGTTATGGTGAAAGGTGTTGGAGTTAATTATTTTTAATTCTTGCTGAAATAAAGTTATTGCAGAAAATAGAATGACCAAACAACAAGCTCATCTTACCCTTTACTCTCCAAAAAATGATAAAAATAAAGTACAAGAGAAAGGGGAAATGATCTTGCCACTTTTTCAGATGACTAGCTATGTTCTTAACTTGAACAAAGTGGATGAAAATGAGTAGTTTCCTTGCTTTCCTATTAAATCAGACCTGCAAGACACAATAAAATGCAGAAAACAACAAGGAAACTAGCTGTTTTGGGCCTCCCACAAGTGAAAAAATGCACTAGATCACTAGATCCGTGGGTAGAAGGGTTAGGGAAGCAAAGTATAAGTGTTTACTAAGTCCGATAACCTTCATATATTCTGTAAATTGAATTTCCAGCAAGCTGAAAATTGCTTTTGCAAAATTGGGGTTCAAATCCCCCTGGGGTCAAAACCCAAAATTTGCTACAGCCAAAAATTTGAATTGTTGGGTTGTGTTTAAGCTCTATAGTGACCAGAAATAAAGATATACAATGTAAATTAAATATGGAATTGAAATAAAAAGGTTTGTAATGATAAAAACTCATGAAATATACCATTTTGAAGTGTCCACTAAGTGTAGATATGAATAGTTTACTTGTTGTTTTACTGCAGATCTGCACACTTATTCTCAAATAAACCCTTGTAAAATATGTAAAATAAAGAAAATAACACAAGGGAATATTTATCTTGTGGTAGGGAGAAATCTCACAGGGCAAGAACCCCAAGATCTACTAGCTTAATCAAGATAAAATTGAGACACAAAGCTAGGGTATGGATTTTTTTTGTATTTTTTGTAATAAAATATGATTGAGAATATTTATAATTAAAATGGTTGAGGAAATTGAGAGATTTTTCTTACCTTTAATTCTTACCTTATGATGTCTCTGGTTTGTGTGATGATGGTCTCGCAAGCTTAAGATTGGCCGGATAGATCTCTAGACAATTGGGTTTGGAGTGGAAGCACTATCGCCCCCAATGCTAGAGATTTTACCAATGGATGGGTTCTTCCTTGGATCTTGATAGGAAATCTCCTCTACATAATGGTTTCCAAGTTGCCAATCAATTTGGGTCAAAGAGATAATATATCACTTGGATGAAGCTACTCCCAAAGGAGTTGGTCCAACAACTTAGTTGTATTACCCTTGGATCCCACAAAGAGAGTAAGGAGATGAAGGCCTATATTCCTCTCTTCCACGTGACTATGTTTCCCCTCAATGGATTGATTGAATATCTTCCACAAGCCTCCTAAAGAACCCCTACCAAGAACGCAATTACAAATATCCAAGACCAAGAAAAACAAACATTACAACATATAATCCACAGTTACACAAGAGAATTGAGTTCTGTAAAATGGAATTATGATCTCACAAAGTTTCAACAACAAAAATGAGAGGAGTAACTAGCCTTATATGGTTAAATTTGTAATGACTAGTTTCTAACTTCATTAAAAATAATATTCTTGGTTTGAACATCCACAATTAGTTGGAGGCTAAACCACTTGACAATATTTTTTATTACATCAATCTTGGTTAAAAATGGGATAAATCCATTTACAAATCACTTGACCAATTTATTTAGTGGAGGAAATAAACTCAGGGACAATTTCCCCTTGAGAAATGAGCATAATGGCTATATTTTGTCCACATTGACTATTCTTCCTTTCAACGGCTTGTTTGACTTGTCAAATCAATTAAAGAGTAGTTGCAATTTGTCCCAAAGAGAATAAATTGGTCATTTAGTGGTTAAATTAACCACTTTGCTTGGAAATAGAGCATCTTTGAATACAATTAATTATTTTGCATGTGGAGAAAGAATATTTGAATTGCCAAAATTATTCCAATGCTTGAATACCCTAAACATTCCACTCATTCACCATTTGACCTTGTAAAATGTGTCCCACGATTTTATAGAAGAAGTGAGATGGTTTTCTCTTGGGAGGTAATATCTCCCTCAATATTCCATCAACGAAAATTTTGCAATATGGGTTTTCCTCGTGATTTTTTTATGGTCATTTTGAGCCCATGTTGTATTTTTCCCTTCGGGAACCACTACCTCAAAATACGTGCACTGCATGAAAAGACATGCAATGATGAAAACTCCCTTAATAACTCATCAATCATGATTTTTCAATATGGGTTTTTCTTGTGAATTATTTCTAATCATTTTGAACCCATGCTGTATTTTTCCCTTGGGGAACCATTGCCTCAAAATACGTGCACTGCATGAAAAGACATGCAATGATGAAAATTCCCTTAATAATTCATCAATCATGATTTTTCAATATGGGTTTTTATTGTGAATTTTTTCTAATCATTTTGAACCCATGTTGTATTTTTTCCTCCAAGGTGTATCTGCATGAAAAGACGTGCAATGCTGCAAATTCCCTTCATATTTTGTCAATCACAATTTTTCAACATGGGGTTTGCTCAGGATCTGTTTTTGGTCATTTTGAGCCCATGTTGTATTTTTCCTTAGGACCTCTCATGAAAAGATGTACACTACATGAAAAAGGCGTGCATTGATGAAAACTTTGTGAGACTGCCATGTTGAGAAAAAAAATGATAATGCACTATGGCCAAGGGATTCCTATAGACTCAATAGAAAATAACCATGTGGGAAGACATAGGTGTGCATGACATGGACCTGACTAAGCCCCACAAACTACAATCACCCCTACATAAGACATGTGGCTTCACACAATCATGTGTACAAAAAGCTTCATGCCACAAACTCCAATCCTATCCAAGATGAGATATGGTGAGATGGTGACATAAGGAGATTGATCATGATTAGACTAACTCTGGAAGTCCACTACAAAAATCATCCACTATGGTTTACATGGATTTAACTTGTATCCTTGGGCTTACAATGGTGTAGCCAAAATGAAAACTCTAGGGTACCTCCTCGAGAGGTAACATGACCTAACTTCCCTAACCCCTCAAGTAGGTAGAATACTATGTTTTCTATGTATTAAAGGTCAAAATTAGTAAATAAGGCCTATATAATAATGTCAACAAGTCAAATGTAAGCATACTCAATAGAAGATTTAGTTGATAGAAATATCTTCCTCTAGAATGTTCTTTAAAGATAAAATTAATATAAATAGAAGTAGAAGGCATGTGAAAGTCTTGTCTTGAGAGTTATTGTAATAGAGATTTAATCTGTTGAGGTTTCCCCCCTCGAAGAGGCAAGTAAACTTAGATTTCTATCAATAAATATATCATTTTTGGTGTTGTGGTTCTCTATATTTTATTGTCCCGTTGGTATTTGCTGCAATATTTCTATTTCTGCTTATTATAATACATATGGTATCTAACAAGTAGTATCATGTCACTTTCCTCTGCAAAAATTGTGGGAATTTGTTTTTCCAAGATAAAGACATGTATTGTCTGCATATTTAAAGCACAAATATCTATCGTTCAATGGGTAAAACTATGACTGGGGAAGACTACACCCAAGAAATACAAACGATTTCATAGGGTTATTAGAAGCAAATGTTTCACCTTGGTGGAAACCTCAACAAACCCTGTTGGTACCCCTTCGAGTAGTACCACATCAAACAAAATCTATACAAATCCATCACTCCCACATATCGTCAGGTATATTGGGAGTCCTCTAGGTCTCCTGAAACCAATTCTAGATTAGTTGATTGACCGCTTGACATCTATAGTGCACCTATGAAAACACTCAATAAGATACTCTCTAGTACATGGGTAATCAAGTAGTACGACTAAGGGTATGGTAGAGCCTCCTTAGTTGGTTCCCTGAGATATTAGTTCGAGTATACTATTTGACCTCGCACGTATATTAGAGATCTATAGAACAAAGAAAACCCTTGTTTGTATGAACCCTGAAAACCCCAACCCTTGGGAAAGGAACATAACAAAAAATGAATAGAAGAGATATATTATTATGCAGTCCTGCATCCTGCATTCTGGTTGCGAAATTCCTACACAATTTTTCCTGTTACCAATTCGGGCAATTCGTCACTACAACATTCTTCAAGCATGAGTATAACTCTGCAGGAATTAAAAGAAAAAGTATAGTGGTCCTGCTGGAACCCTTATTCCAAACTGATCCCATTGGATTCTTCTCTTCACCCCGATCTCCATGGTACCTAACATTTTTAATCCTTTTTTTTCGTGGACCTAAATCCCTTCTTGACACCATTATTTGGGACCTATCCCATTGGATTCCCCTTTTCTCCTTGATCTCCATGGTACCTCTCACTTGTAAGGTTTTTTTTTTCTATGGTCCCATCCACCCTTCTCGACACCCTTATTTTCCACCTATCCCATTCGATTCCTCTCTTTTCCCCATCCACCATGATACCCCTCCTCTGTAACATTTTTCTTTGTGCAAACCTGCTTGCTCATTTTTTCCTTTTCCCAAATGGGGAACACCCGCAACCAATAAGTCAATGCCTTGATTTTCAACAAAATCTGAAATAAGGAGGACACAAAGACACTCAATTCGAACATTAGCAATCTCACTTTCTCCATTCATACCCTCTAGGACCAATGTGCCACTCAAAAAGAAATCAAAGACATCAAAGGTACACTCGACCAATTGATGAGTCGCTCCCTAAACCCTACCTCTTATGAACAAGCTTCTTATCATGAAAACACCGAATCTTCCCATTTCCAAGGCCATCATTCCAATTCGCTTCATTGTGACATCCACCTTTCCATAATTGAGGTGAACAAATTTGATGGCTCGGATCCCAAGGGATGGGACACTCAAATGGAATATTATTTCTCCTTGCATTTCATTACAGAGGAGTTGGCCAAACTTTGATATGGTATCCTTTATCTAGATCCAAAATGTTGGAAATGGTGGAAATGGCATAGAAATGCATGCCAAGGGTATGTTGCTTGGACATAGTTTGTTGTAGAGATTTATGAACGCTTTGATGCAAACACCCACCATTTAGGATTTTCGATCAAGTTGATATAGTCTAGCATAGTGGAATAATTTATTGTCGCCTTTGGGCACCTGGATTTCAAAATGGAGGGCATGTTAGATGCCTTCTTCTGGGAATGCTTTATCAATGGTCTAAAGGATTAAATCCATGCCCAGGTCCTAATGGCTCACCCATATACTTGGTTGGATGCTACTAAACGAGCCAAGGAATCACAATATCTTGTCTCATCTCATACCATAAAAACTTTCTTTCTTCCTCTCCCTAAACCCACCAATCCCACCCCACTTTCCACTCCCCTCAATATCCATAAATTAACTCGGGCATAAATGGATTAATACCAACTCAAGGGTCTTTTCTATAATTGTGTTGACAAATATTTTTGAGGGCACAAGTTTAAGGAGCATAATATTTTTATGGGCATGTCTGAGGATGTTTCTTAAGAATAGGTAGATGTTTCCCCTATGGAAGATCTACCCCAACAAGATGATCTTACTCCGCCCTCTGATCCACCAGAAGTTGAACTGATGATTTCACTGAATTCCTTCACTGGCTTCTATACTCTCCAAACCCTCAAGTTATTGGATACATTAAGCATCATAAATTCGTCATCCTCGTTCATAGTGGAAACACCCATAATTTTATTCATCCTCACTATATCTATGTAGTCAATAATTTTCAAATCATGATTGCCAATGGTAGTTTCATGAAATGTGGGGCTCGTGAAAATGTGTGCCTCCAAATTGGTTAGTACCACCTGAAATCTCATATGTTTACTATTAACATGGGCGATTGTGACATTGTGCTCTGTTCAAAATGGTTGTGTAACACACCTGACCCCCTAATCCTTACTTAGGGTGACGGGGTGTCAAAAATCTTCCCTCATTAATAATCTCATCTCCCTAAAGAATCCTCATAGATGAATTCTGCTCGCTGAGAGATTTCCAATGATTCTATGACCTTCACAACTAACAACTTTGATTGCATCAATGTTCCTAACCCGTGCAATGAATAATGTCTACTCCTTTAACCTATTTAAGGTTAAATAGGTGGGACCTACATAAATCCACAACTGATATTTCATTTTTCCTACTTGCCAATCAATGATGGTCATTTGACATTAAGGTCCTCTTCTTCATTGAATAATTCTCCCGACCTCACTTTGGCCTTTGCCCACCATCTCCCAACAAACGACTAGGATCTATCAGCCTACAGATATGATGAACAAAGTTTAAAGTGAAGTCCTAAAAGCCTCTATGCCCAATGCAACCACTCTCATCCCATTGGGCATTCAAATTCTGACACACATCACCCCTCGAGACATGCTAGCTACAATGCTGGCACCCTCATCAACATGATGTCACTTTCACTTTTTCCTTGTTTACGCGGGATCCATGATGATCTATGACTGAGATTTTATCTCACCCATGCACCAATCGATGATTCTCATTCATTCTCAAGCCTTCATCATCATCGAGAATCCCCCATCATTTTTGTCAGAGCTTGTCACTCCATCTCTTGGTCACTTTAACGTCTCAACCTCTCGACAAACCATCATGATCTTCCCATCACGCAAAGTCGATGATTGTCGATGGCTCTAGGGATTCTTCATTGTCAAACCCTCTCTCTTTACTTCTCAAATCGGAAATCCCAATGACCTCACCCTTCGATGTACAACTGAGATTCATTCACCATGAAGAATCGATGACTGTGATTTTCCCCAGATTAACACATGATTTTCTACTAGACAACAGTCTAAAATCAAGACTTAACCAATTTTCATGCGTTCTTCAAGGATTCCACCAGAGCTCCACGATTTTGAGAACTACTATGAGACCAACTAAGGATTTCTTGCTTCCTTGGGATGAATTTTGCACATATTGCAAGTTTTCCATTTAAAACAAGTGGAATATTAATGGGGTTAAGGCTCTCCGAACTACACAAATATCTTCCCCACACACTAGAGTATTCCCTCTGCCAGTCTTGGGTAAAGATTTTGTTCATATCCTATAAAATTTCCACTTAGGAACAAGGGGTTCCATTTGACCACAAGGCTTGTTACCCCCACAAAACCCTCTGAACCTCAGGGCACTCAAGTCAGCCTCCAAATGGGGATTTTGTCCACATCTTGCAATATTTCCTCCTAACCTGCAAGATCCTTAGGGACACATACTACCATAATTGACATATTTTCACGAGTTAACAGATAAAATAGTGAAAACAAGCAAGAAGATTTCATTTTACTCAGAAATTTCATTTATTATTTACATGCATTCACATCTTCCTCTAAATTGGAAAACCGTATGTTTACATCATCAACACACATTCAAACATATCAGTTAAACACTTATTTTCTTAGAGAATTATCGAAAACCAACTGAATGAGAGAGGACGCCTTTCCTCCCAACCTTAGAGTATGCTGTAGAGTATATTCTTACAATATTCCACCCTCGTACCAAGACATGATATCATAAGGGGAATGATTTAGTTGGTTCTCAATCTCTGAATGATCTAGGAAGGTTACTCTCCTTCCTTCACTGACAATGGTAGAAGTTTCCCCCTTCCCACTAATCTCAGGGCTTCCATAGGTTTATCATGTACCCTCCCAACTGGATTTCCTTTGCACAAGGGAGTCCCTTCTATTCTATACAATCTCTCGATGACCTCCCCTTACCAGTGCCAGTTTCTGTCCAGTAGGTACCAAGCTGCAACCCTCCATCGCTCTAGTCTGGATTTGGTTCTTATCTATTTTAGGATGATCATAAATATTTTGGATGAGCTTCCTATTTTCGTCAAGGAAATCTCTCCAATTTCTTCTCTTCTTTGCACTGTGCTCCTGAATGCCTCTGTTGAATGTGCCATTCTATTGTGTGTCTCCTCCTCTATTCTTTCTTGCTCATCTGGTGATGATTTTACACCTTTGGTCTCTTCCTCCTCCAATCCCTTGGGATTCCAATGACTTCTTCCAGATGCAACTTGCTATCTGGGGTCCGTAATCTTGAAAGGAAAAATATGTGGGTGTCCAGTTCATCAGGTTATTCAGTTGACCCCTCGTATCCTATAGAGATCAAGAGCGTAAAAAATATTAACTACCTCAACAACCAATCATGTTCCCTCATTGACAATTCACATGGTCTCTTGCAGTTTCAAGTATGTGAGAAGGTGGTGTGTTCAATTTGCAGGTGTAGTCTAAAGTGTTAAGAAAGCTTCGTATTTTCCTCATTGAATCTTCTCCACTCCACCTCACTGATCCACCTCATCCATCCCACTCCATCAGTTCCCACTTGTGACATCATGGCTAGTACTCTCAAGTATTTTCACTCTAAATAAGTTGTAAGGTGTTTTTCATTAATCACAACATAATTACAAGCTTCATAATCATATTATATTAAATGTTAACATAATTATAGTTATGAGGGAAAATGAGGTGTTACAGGTTGTGTACTCTTGGCCCCATTCTCATGGATTTTAAGAAATTAACCATGCAATTCCAATAGAAGGGACAATAATATAAGTTCCAAGGAATCATAACAATCCTCTGAGATCATTAGTTCCCATTGAATGAAAAATCTCCTAAAAAAAGGTCATTTTGGAATTATTTCCCAACTCCATTCCATTGAAGCAGTTGAGACACTGTTATAACCCTAATTTGCACCAGACATGCTTACTTGGCATCAAGCCATCTCAGATTCCTTCTTTGCCAAAACACTAGTGAACAACTCTTCTTAAAAACCTCTTTTATAAAGGCCCACATGCCCTACTCCATTACTGCACGCATGTACATGCTAGCTGACCTAAAACAACCCGCGTATACCTACAAAAGCACGAAAAAAGGAAAGTTGCCGACGAAACACACATCTTTGGGTAAGTTAACTAAACCTTCCAGCCATGCACGGCCGAGGGTTCGTCCAAATACCTAGCTTCTTCTAGCCTATAAAAGAAGGGTTAGGGTTCCCATTTGGAGGAGGATAATCATAGTAAAGAAACTATACTCATTTGCACATTCCCTTTCTCCCAACCCTTTAGCCATCCTTGTGAAAGAAGCGATACAGAGAAAAGAAGTTGGAGGATAGTTGAAGAGGAGCCCAGGACTAGGTTTGCAGAGCAGTGGCCAATGTCAACATTGTAAGTTGATTTATTAAAGTTGGTAATAAAGAAGTATTTTTCCCATCCCACCATATGAGGTGTTCATAGTTTATTGCATACATGTTTGAATCTCTAACCCATTAATATTTAGATCAAATGCATGTAGAGTTTGTTGTGTATCTTGTGTGAATGTAGGTCAGTCATAGAGGAGAGCTGTAGTCAAGGAGCAATCAAGTGTGAAGAAGGATCGATATCAAACATCCAAAATAAGGTACACTCACTTAACTACGTATTTACTTAATAATAATGGGGATTAGGTCTAGGACGACGTTAGAAAATAGGATTCTTTAGGTCTTTTCTGCATGCATAATTTAACCCTAGATGCTCGTCCGTAGAGGGATTTCCCACTCACAACAGAATTGGTGACCATATTGGGGAGATCTCTAGGGTTCCCATGGATATTTTTGGGTATTTTCCTGTTTTTAAAGTTTCTGCAAAATTTTGAGCTAACAGAGATTCTGGTCTTCCATACCAGTTATCTCTATTTCTTTGCTTGACTGTAAATTTTTTTCAAGACCCACAGAGGTACACGCAGACTATATAAGGTCTGCACGCATGTACCCGCACCCTGCATTCTCACAGCCCGTGTGTACATGCTAGCTGAGAAAGTGACGGTCTTGTGTATGATTCCATAAAATTTCTTTTAAAGAGGCAGTCATCCTCTCCCCTGTCAGAATTTTTCCTTCTCAGGGGTTTTCAAGAACTCTTTCTATGAATTTTTCCTTGAGTTGGTTTCATTTTTCTATTAAAGTAGGTGTTTGAGTCTTCAAGAGATCCTGGTTCTCAGTGTCAGTGGTCTCTACCTAGGCTAGATTGCTTGTATTTTTGCCTAAGATTTTCAGAGGTACACGCGGCCTGTATAAGGCTAGTGCACATGTACACACTCTCGGACGTTACATAGCTCGCGTGCACACGCTTGCTGTTGAACTGTCAACGGTGTGCTTGTGGAGGAAATTTTTGTTGAAGGTGGGACAATCATCCTTTCCTTTGATAAGAGTTATACCTCTTAGGTTTTTGGATCTCTTTCTTAGCAGTCAGTGACTTAGGTTTGTTCACAACAATAGCTTTCTTTTTCAGTTAGAAGTTTTCCTCAAAATTTTCTTTTATAGGGTTTTTAAACAAGTGTGAGAGTCCAGTTTTAAGTTGCTTGTGTGAGATTTTTAAAGTGACTCTTTGTGATCTGTGCTTAGGCTAGAAGTTTTTCTTGGTTCTGACTTGTTGATATTTTTCCTTTTTTCTTTGTTAGCATTCAAATATAAAAAAAAATCTTTTATTTCTTTGATTGATTGAAAAGTGTCGTTTTGCATTAACAACTAGGGAAAAGTCTTTGCTTTCATAATTTCTTGACAGTTTACTTAGATCATAAGTAGCTCGTAGTCGAGTGAAATCCTGCTTTGAGTGTGCTGTTCAAAGATCGTAGAATTTTTTTTATTAAGTTTGAAAAGTTGTTTAAGAGTTGAGTAAGGTAAAGGTTTTTGTTTCCAGCTTTTTGTTTATTTTGCTTTCGTCTTTCAAACATCACTAGTTTCACTTTCATAACCTTTGAATTAAGACAAGCCATAAAAAATAATTCTAAATCTAAAATTCATTAGAATTTTTATGTTTGTAGGTTCAACCAACTAGTGTAGGGTTAGGGCCTTGAATTAGGTTGGAGAGGAAACTCTTCAAGGCCATTAAAATCAAACATTGGAGTCTAAGTTAAGGAGTGTCAAAGTCTAGTATCGTGAAAGTTATACAAGACCCCCCTCTGACATAGGGGATAAACACGAGGTTGCGTGCAGGAAGGTAGTGGAGATAACCCCTCCAAAGCTGGACCAATCGTAGTGGATAACACATATAGAGGGATTGTCTTGGGATTCCGTCGATTGCATTTACCACAGAGCTTCGTGGGTCTCGAATCGGTTTGAGGTGCTCAGTTGTCTTCTGGACCACTTTATTTCGATACCCTTGATAGGTTTCTGGCTCGATACCTTTCTCATTGTGGTCTACCCAACTTTCGACTGTACCCGCCTGGTGACTGTTCGCGCGCTGGCAACCTAGTTGCCTATCTTTTTAGGGACATACACAGGTGACTGCGGGGGTATACCGCAGTACTTAGGATAGACATTGGGCCATGCTTTGTAGATTATACCTGAAGGTTGCTTCCGTGTTTGAGTTGCACTTGCACCAGTAAGTTTCTCTAGTGTTGGTTGTTGTAACTGTTCTTCCAATTAGTTTAGTGTTTGCTTGTTTTATCTTGTAGGGACTTTTTAGTGTGTATTGTTTTTTGAACGACTAGACAACCCTAGAGTGTCTTTGATCTTCTCACATAGTGGAGGATCACGAGCTTCGCTGGTCACAAAGGTTTCTTGGCCTATCACCAGTTACATTGGAGCCACCCCCACCACCACTAAGGCAAAAGCTAGACCAGCAAGGGTCTTTTGAAGTGACTGGGTCACAAGAAATTGTGCTTGACCAACATCCAGAGGAATCGACTGTTTTAGACCTTGGAGTGAAAGCTTTTGGTCTAGTTGAAACCTCAACCACTGATCTTTCGACACCCATCATCGTACCGATTCATCCTTACGAGTGCCAGATAGTGTCGCATGCAACAATGGAAACAAATGTTGTTACTCCTTCTGGGAATTCTTCAATTCCCACTACGGTTGTCACCACAGAAGAGTTTCTACCTCCTAACCCATCATCACTGGTCTGAGCCACCATGGTCTCGGCTGCCTCTACCTCACATAGTGGTCCGATCATGTCTATGGCGGCAGCCACAACCCCTTTCCCACCAAGTGCGACAGGCCCTCCATTCTCATACAGGATGCCTAGCTCAGGTACAAGTCCTGTACTTTCCTACTCCACTTCACAGACTTTAGGTATGGGGGTAGGGAGATCTAACGCTCCTCTGAAAGGCCACATGGGGGGCACTTCTTCTCCTTTTAATGCTTTCCCTTACAGGGGAGTTCATATACCTCCTTCGTCCCCTTCGCTCGGTGGCACGCACTAGCCATCCACCGGGACACCTGCACACCATAGTTTATTTTGAGTGGGGAGTCAAGGACCACCTTCGCATAATATGCCGGTAGGTTCGACACCGTTTTCTTTGTTCGGTGCATTTGGTAACAACGCCTTCTAGTCAACTACTTTCCCAACAGAGGGCAACCTCGATTTCAGACAACCTATTCCTATCCAGGGTACTATCCCTACACAGGGGGCAAACCCAGGAACTTCTTCCACATCAGGGCCTTGGAATTCTTGGCAGGGATCCATTCCTTTGTCAGGAATGTCGATCTGGGGAAATTATTTCCACAGTCAATGGAACCCTGGATAAGGTACTATGCCTATCCCCATAGGATCGACATGGGGCAACCCTTCCCAAAGTCCTTCGAATGTAATGCATGCCCATCCATCTATGTCCTATTTTGGGAATTAGATGATGATGTCTCCTCACATGCAGAATCCATACACTAGCCATGGCCATGGTTTTTACCAGAACCTAGGCCGACAACCAAACTTTTCCTGGCAACCTGGTGCCAGTCAAACTCTAGGCCCCTTTTTCCCAGGTTATCACCAACAACCCAAACTACCTTTCGTGGCAACCTTGCATTTGCCAGACTTGACAAGGTTTTTGAATGACCCTATCTATCACGATCCGCGTTGGCCCCCTATGCCAACAAAGTTGCCTTCGGACATACCAAAGTTCGAAGCCAAGCTTAACGAAGATCCATGCGATCATGTGACTACCTTCCACCTTTGGTGCTCATCCAACTCGTTGAAAGATGACTCTGTACAGTTGCGATTGTTTCAACATACTCTCATTGGGAGTACCGCAAAATGGTACATTGAGCTCGACTGCTAGAGATACTCTTCCTTCGACGAATTGGCAATGGCCTTCCTAAACCATTTCCAATTACCCGTGAGATACGATGCTGGCACATAATTGCTGGCCAATTTCGCACAGACAAAAGAAGACCATATTTCTGATCATATCCGAGAATGGAGACGCTGGAAGAGTTTAATTAAGGTACCAGTTCCACCAACATTCTCGCTCGAGTGGTTCCTTAAGTCTTTGGTCTTACAGTTATTCAAAGACGTCACAACTTTAGGAGTGTTTTTCGAAGAAGACGCCATCATGAGAGATCAACAGCTTGAGCTCATCTATTCTCAGTCCGGTTTATTATACGAGATCTTTCCAGATGCGCCATGCTCAATACTTGATAAAACTAGACAGAGAGATGGAACACATGCCGATGGTATTGTTGGTTCAGCTCAAACAAAGTCCACTGAGCAACTGACAAAGTAGTTGTAGCAATTGTCTATACAACACACAACGGCCAACTAAACTACTGTTTTGGCTGCTCCCCCTACTAATATGTCGCATGTACACATAGTGCAATCGACAAATCCAAAGTCCACCCAGCAGCCCGAAGGAAAGAAAAAACAACGAAAGAAGGGTAAGGGGGATAAGAAACCCACTAATAATGCTGGTGGGGGAAACACTGAGAAATGAAAGGTGAGGTATCCATGCAACCTGTGCACAAAAGACCACCCAAACCACCTATGTCCCTGTCTTATAGAGGCCCAAAATTTTGTGACACAACAATAACCTGTTGTGTTAACCAATCCATTTCAACATGGACAAAACCTAACCCAAGCCTCTACAAGTGCAGAAGGGGGCAGTCAAGGACCCTCTCTGTCTTCGAAGAATCCTGCATTCGTGAATGTATATATGATGAAGGGTGATGCTTTCATATCCACTAGAGCACATGACTATAGTAAACCAAGCACTTCTGAGAAGGGAAAAGAAGCCGAACTCCCATCTCTTCCTCTACAGATTGAGAAGACTTTGGGTGAAACAATGACACGCATTCCAAAAGGCACATTCAAAAAAGCTTCTCACAACCCAAACGCAAGGGCCGCCCAAAACTATTCTGTGGTGGAAGATTTGTCTCAAACCCCTTGTGCGATGTCCGCTTTGGAGGTCCTCCAAAGCTTCCCTTCCCAGATGAAATATTTGTTAACCTCTCTAGGATCTACCAAGACTTGTAATCTGGGTACCATCATGCTAGATACAACTGACTTAAAACCTTGTCTGCCTTACCACGTAGCATTTCAGATAGTAGTGGCTCACCCCATGAAAATTTTTACTCGAAATATTTTCCGCATGGTGGTTGATGAGGGTGCCTCGACATGTGTTATGTCGTTGGCATGTTGAAGGCCATTGGCCAACCCATTTTGTCTCCGTCGCCTACTCTTCTCACTTCTTTCGACGGTCATTCGTTCTGACCACATGGTGTCATTCCCTCTTTTCCCGTGCAATTGGGAGGGAATACCGTGTGCATTGAGGTAGAAGTAGTCGACGCGCCCCTCGACTACAATATTTTGTTGGGAAGGAGTTGGACTTATGCCATGCAAGAAATGGTTGCTACAATTTTCTAGGTCTTGTTGTTTCCACACGAGGACCAGATTGTGACCATTGATCAATTGTCTTTCTCCAGATCTGACCCTTCATTGGGGGTGTCCACGGTCCCGTTGATTGATAATACTCAACCAGGCGTAGTCAATGTAAGGGTTGGTTTGTGCCCATCTTTGATGGGTAGCTTCAATTACCCACCCCCTCAAGGCGATGTCAAGTTCATATCTGACCACCATAAGGTTGAGATTTTCCAATTTTCATCGTTTCGCACAAATTACTTCACCGATCCGTGGATACTTTCTTCCCCATCGGTCATGATGGAGGGGACAGGGAATCCAAGCATGTCCATGCCCTTGTCCACAACTGAAGTAGCGTACTCTTTAGTCCAGCAAGATTCAACCAACCCGGATCCAACTCTTGCACAAGAGTTCGATCCACTTCTAGAGCCTATTTGAGCTCAAGGTTCTCTCGCTAACACCGATTCGTTAGACTTAGTCTTACCCTATGACAAAGTAGTAATTGAAACAATGACTAGTCTAGACAAACCCTGAGATGATATTCATCACAAATCTTTCTTTTTCCTAGAGTTAAGCAGAATCGAGGCCGAAGAATTCACCTTGACTATGACTGGATATAGGTTTTGTCCTATTAATCCCTTAGCTACACACGAGGTCTATGCTGAGGGTAATATGGAAACCATCGCTGAAATCATACCGATCAATATCTCCAGAACCCATGGCGTCATGGAGAATGTTTTCGTCGGAGCTGGCTGCTCCCCCAAAGATATTAAAACCTACATAGATCTATTTAAAGAATTCCACGACGTTTTTGCCTGGTCTTACGAGGAGATGCCAGGCATCGATCCAAAAATATTTGAACATGAAATCACAACTTATCCAGATGCCAAGCCTATCTAGCAGAAGCTTCATCCAGTTAACCCGAGGAAAGTAGCAACCATTAAGGTTGAAGTTGAGAAACTGCTAAAAGACGGGTTTATCTATCCTATCCATTTGACCCAATGGGTGTCAAACCCCATGTCGGTCAATACAAAACAAGGCACGATTTGTGTATGTACAGAATTCCGTGATTTGAACAAGGTCTGTCCCAAAGATAATTTTCCCACACCATTCATCGATCAGATAATTGATGAATGTGCGGGTTGCGAAGCCTTCTCTTTCATGGACGGTTTTTTGGGATATAACCAAATACAAATCAAATCCGAAGACCAACACAAAATGGCATTCATCTGTCCCTGGGGTACATTAGCGTATCGTAAGATGCCTTTTGGTCTCAAAAATGCTGGAGAGACCTTTCAATGGGCCATGTATTTTTCTTTCCATGACCTCAAGCATATAGTCGAGGCCTATTTAGATGATTTAGCATCTCGATCTCGCAAGAGAATGGATCATTCCACACACCTCTGACTTATCTTTGAGCATTGTCGCTACTTCCGGATTTGCTTGAATCCAAACAAGTGTAGATTTTGCATAACATCAGGACATTTGTTAGGTTTCATAGTGTCGACAACATGGATCATGGTTGATCCTCTCAAGGTTGAGGCAATAATTCAGTTGCCCCCCTACACACAATCCTTCAACTTCAGAGTCTATAGGGAAAGGAGAATTTTTTAAGACGCTTCATCACCAACTATGCCAAGATCACCAAGGGATTTATGCACTTACTGAAGAAAGATGTTCCTTTTTATTGGGACGATGCCGCTCAACGCTCTTTTGCAGTGTTGAAACATGCCCTCACAACTGCCTCTCTGCTCTCACCACCTAACTATAACAAGGATTTGTTATTATATTTGGCTGCAGCAGAGTCAACCATTGGCATGGTCTTAGTTCAGGAAGATGACTTGTTCTCAAAATATGTGATCTATTGCCTGAGCTGAGGCCTCGTGGGACCATAACTCAATTATTCTCATATCAAAAAACTTGCGTTGGCAGTAGTCCATGCTGTCCAACAATTCCGTCATTATGTTTTGTTTCGCAAGACCACCTTCATTTCTGTCGTGAATCCATTCCAGTATATGTTGACACGACAGGTAATAGGTGGAAAGATCAGTAGATGGATAGTCATCCTCCAGGAGTTTGACATAGATTTCATTTCAGCGAAATCCAAAAATTCACTAGTCTTCGCAGAACTTATTTCGGAACTTCTGGTTGAGTCAGGTGATGTTGTGCCCGAAGAATTGCCTATCAGAGGAGATATGTTTTTGATCACATCTTCGGATCCCTGGTATGGAGATATACTTATATATCTACAGAATTTGAAGTGCCCTGCCTTTTCTTCTCATGATGAGCGTCGTCGTATACACCATCAGGCTAAGAATTATCTCATACTCGATGATACATTGTATCAGAGAGGTGTAAACTGCATCCTGCGCTGATGTCTCACTCACGAAGAGGCAGTTATCATTCTTAACGATTGCCATACCGAAGCTTGTGGCGGTCATTTGTCTGGGTTGGCAACAACCCAAAAGATTCTACGAGTAGGTTACTTCTGGCCGACACTAATCAAAGATTGTATCAAATCAGTCAAGGAGTGCCACCCATGCCAGATCTTCTCTTAGAAGATGAGGGAACATCCCGCTCCTATGTTTCCTGTCATCACAGTTGGTCCCTTCACCAAGTGGGAAATTGATTACACTACATGCAACCCTCCTTCAGCAAGGGGGCAACATTACATCATTGTAGCCATAGACTACTTCATGAAGTGGGTCGAAGCTATGCCAATGTTTAAAGATGATGGGGAGACTACAACTCTCTTTTTATTCAACCAGATAATAGCAAGGTTCGACGTCCCAAGGGAGATTTTCATTGACCATGGCAGTCACTTTCAGAACCAGATGATGACTGAGTTAACATTAAAGCTTGGGTTATGGAAAGAACATTCATCACCCTACTACCCCCAAGCAAATGGTCAGGTGGAAGCTGTAAATAAATATCTTAAGACCATCCCACAACGAATGATCAAATCAACCAAGTCAAATTGGCATTTGATTTTATACTCGATGTTATGGGCTTACCGAACATCTGTTAAGAATGCAACTAGTTTCTCACCTTTTCAACTCATTTACGGGCTAGAAGTAGTCTTGCCTATCGAATGTGAGATCTCATCCCTAAAGTTGGAAGTACAATTATTGCCAGACACTTCTCAACTTGAAGAGCGATTATTATACCTGGAGCAGCTCAATGAGCAGCGTCGTGATGCGGACCTGGCCAATGAGGCTCACAAACATAAAGTCAAGTGTCGGTATGATAGGTCCGTTCGTCCTTGGATTTTCACTGAAGGTGACCTTGTCCTGGTCTATGACCAAGATAAGGACCCCCTGGGGGCAGGAAAATTCAAACCCATGTGGTTCAGACCTTTCATCGTAAAGGAGGTTCTAAAAAAAGGAGCTTATCGTCTGGYTGATTTTGAGAAGAATGCTTTGGAAGAGCCTAGAAATGGACTCTACCTCAAGAAGTATTACTCATAGGCAGGTCACCATGGGTAACTTTTTGTAACATATGTATAGTCTTTGTACTATTACTTTCTAGTTTTTTTTAGTGTTATGGACGTGTCATTTTGATGTATCTTTTGTCATTGTGGCAGATGTCAAGTGAACCCGAGGTGTTCATTGGGTACACAGACGGTGCTAGTCGACACACTCGGAGGCTTGCCTCCGCAACTTGGCTAATTTTTACTCCTCAAGGCCAGTTATTATCTTTCGGAGGTATATGCTTAGGTGACACCAAAAACAATGTCGCCGAGTACAATATAGTTATTGAGTTTCTTTGTGATGCTCTGTCATTTGGTATCTCTCATCTCCGAGTATATATCGATGCTCAGCTAGTTGTGTCTCAGTTAAATAGAATCTACCGTGTTCATGATCCGACTTTACACTGACGATTCCTTAGGGTACGTCTCTTAGAATGAAGCTTTGATTATATTACATATTTTCATGTTCTTAGGAGATTAAATCAAATTATAGATACTCTAGCTAAGAAAATTTTAGATTGGCCTCTTGCCCACATATGAAAAGACATACACATAAACATGTAAATACATTTTTTGAAAAAAATGATCCATAAGCCACAAAAAGACATAAAAATCCATATATAACATCATAGTCACTAGAGTACATAGGTGGACGCAAGCACCTAAAAAATATGACCAATAATGAGTCACGGGGCTTATGCCCTCAAAAAATATATAGAAGTAGTGCTCTCGGCACATGAAAAGTCTAATTAAGGTCAGGGCCTGTGGGCCCTGTTGTACTAATCTACAACATTTTCCAAACACCGAAACAATTGGACCCACATCCATGGTGCCCCCACTACATGAGGCTACATAGATGGTGGTAGGTCCTCAATCTCTGCCATAGGGATTGTGTGAGTGAGCACAATAAAGTTCCTCTCGACTCGTCTCAACACCCTCTCAGCCTCCCCGGCTGGAAGATCTCCTGCTGCTGCTAGTCCCCCTGCGGTGGTAGGTGTGGCCCCTGTCCGAGGATGACACCTGTTCCTCGCATAGTCAGTAGGTCGCACTAGTCCCACATATGCACACAACAAACACATATCCGTCAAATATTCTGGTATAAAAAAAAATGATATATAACAAAAACAACATAAAAATTACATATGTTTAACAGAAAGAAAAAAATGAATGAATGATGGAAACTCACCCATCTCTCCTCGCTCCTCACCAGGAGGTACTGGTATCTTAGGATCTCTCAAAAAATCAATCCCAACATAAGGATAATCCTCTATGACTGGGATCTTTCGTGACAACCACATGAAGAAATCATTGTCGAAGGACTCATTGGTCCTTCCACCACCCTGTCGCGGCAATAACACTGCCCATCTACACATAGCAAGAAGAGAGGCCTGATGTCCTTGTACCACTACTCGAGGACTAAATATCAGAACTCTCTCAAAGAATAAAGAGCATAGAACAGTCTCGAACCCAAGGTTCCTCTGCATCCACAATCGACAATCTGTCAACTGCCTCTTCATACACTCTAACAATGTTGTGCTCCAATCAAATATTTGTGCATTTAAGCACTACACTGCACAATTCATCTATGCACGAGACGCCTGATGTAGAGCCGCAGAACCAGTGATTCTCTAAATAAGCAACATTATCGCCTGTAGCGATAAGTCAGTAATCTTGCTTATGGGCACCTATGAGCTTGAGTGGTCTGTACTAGCCTCATAGTAAAGACCAATCAATTATGCTATGTTATGCGGCCCTGAAGGAAAAGTCTGGAAGTTGACTGGGTCCCCTCTCCTGGAGAGGCCAGTCAAAAAATATATGTCCTCGGTCGTGGGCACCAGTGACTGCCCCTCTAACATGAATGCCTTTGCATCTGGATGCCAATAGTCAACCAAGGAATTTAGTAGCCTAGGTTGTGCCTGCATAAAAGGACATAAGAAGAACTTGAGAAACCCACATTGCATCAGGGCAACTATAGCATTGGGGTCTTCCCCGACCAACTCACTAACCTCCTCATGCTCTCTTTCTCTCCAGTCAACATACATTCTGCAAAACACCAAGGTTTAGGAGAGTTAACCCTTGTTTTTTAAACTTTTTTCATTCAATAAGGGGATCCACACAGGCTGTAATGCTAACAGTCGCGTGTACACGTGTGTAGGGTTTACTCTGCCCGAATGTACACGCGGCCTATCCTGAGACAGGCCGCGTGGACCTAGGGCCGACCTTTTGAAGGTCCATGCCCCCCCCCCCAAAATGGAACCTAAAGAAAAAGTAAAGATTTAAATTGCAAGATAAGAGAGTTTGTACTTACTTGGTCCAGACAGATGGTCGTTTCGTCCACTGTAGCTCCCAAAATCACCACTTTTATCAAAGGTTTTTTTTTGGCTCCAGATTCAATTTCCAAATCAACAATGGTGATAATGAGCTATCAGCTTCTATTTATAGACTTTTTGGCCTCTTTTTGTCACTTTTTTGGCCCCTCTTATCATTTTCTTTAAAACAAAAACCATTTCGAGTGATCCAGGAGTTGCTTTGGAGGGGTATGATCGGGTATTGGGACAATTTTTTGGAGTTTTGGGTAACTTTTGACGGTCCACGGAAAAATCTCAGATAATCAACTTGAGCATATAGGTTAGGTTTATACCCTAACTTTTGTATCTCGTTGTCTTTATCCCTTTGCCATAGGATCGATCCCATCAGGTTGTGACATGGAACCATCATTGCTGCATTAGAAGTGCTGCGAGTTGGTGGTAGAGATTGCTGGAACATGGATGCCCTGGGTAGATCCTGGTTGCATTAGGGTGTCCATGCTGTTTCTAATAACTGTAGGCTTGGGAGTCCTTGTTGTTTTTCCTAATTACGAGTTTGAGACTCATTTGCATGATTCCTTTTCTCTCTTGACCTCACCCTCAAGACTCCCAAAAGATATAACAGGTCTTCTTTTAAGCCCTTTTCAAACCCTATAAACATGAAAAGATTGCTGAGTGATTTTGTGGCCTTTCACGCTCGTTAAACTGCAATTTGAAGTCACATCTGTCCGACGGCAGTTTACCCCTTTTTCGGTCCAAACGATCAACTGTATGAACAAAGGTATACTCTATGGAACTTCAGTTCTCTATAAGAGTACTTTTAGGTATCATTTTAACCCTTTTTCGGGCATGGGGGACTAAATTTATGAAAAAGGAACCCCCACGGAGTCCATAGTTAAGCTCTTTTTAGACTTCGTAAAATTGAAAAGATTTCCGAGTGACCTTATTCTCTCACACTCGTTAAACTGGTCCAGAAGAACATTCCTGACAGATTCCATAGTTAAGCTTTTTTCAGACTCCTTAAAAATGAAAAAATGACCGAGTGATCTTGTCTTTATCACACTCGTTAAAATGGTTTTGAATAGACGTCTTGTCGGTGCTAGTTTACCCCTTTTTCGAACCGACTAGTCTACCTTCGAAAAAGGTACCCCAATGAAGTCTCCTTTTATGTTTTTTCAGACTCTCTAAAAATGAAAAATCGTCGAGCTTAAATTCTCTGGGCTCGTTAAACTTACATCGAAGGATGTTACCATTGTGTGTTTTGATTACCGCGTTTGCATACCTGCGTCTTTGGTCTAAATGCTGGCTCCATGTTGCTCTCAACTGAACCATCTGAAGCATACCTTATACGCAAGCCTTGCAGCACTTTGCCTATGCGTCTTAACACCTTTGGCCCCCGGAGGATTTTTCCCGAGAGTCATTGCTCTGAACATTAGTCTTGTCCTTACGCCTTGAACTTGTATGTTTGTAACACTCGTTCCTCCATTGTAGCGTAACATTCTTTTATTATTTTTTCCAAAATCATTGAAAAAGACAAAAAAATCAAATATACCCCAAAAAGAGGAAGGGAAAAGTATTTTCTTTATTGGCAGCACAATAACTCGCCCTTGGATAAATCACATCTGTCTGTTTTTTCATCAAACTATGGGATTTAATACGACCTTAGGAAGCTGTTCTCGCTACATAGAGTTGTGTCCTCCTCCGTTTGGTTATTCTTCCAAACATATGGAGATTTTGCGTTGCCTCCTACCTTGTAAACTTATGATTAATGCCATGCTACTTGAGTCTCATCATTTGTCATGCTGTTGTCCAAGGGAAGTTGTTACCAAGCCTAAGTCGACCCCTCTGTAGTTTGTCTCTTTCCCTCATACCCAGCCATCCTGAATGTCCAATCAAGTCTTTGTTCGAAATCAATGAAGCCTTCAGTCTGATCATCAAGATTCTCTAGTCCATGACCGACGAGCCGTCAAAGACCTCTGGGTAGTGAATTCATACACTCATATTACACTCCTACCCGAGTTTTGAATATTTTGAATTTGTTGCTCGAGCTCTGAAGACCTCATTTCTAGCCATCAGACCTTATCAACTTCTGAGAAGATGGATACTCTACATGTATATAATTTCGATTTTGAGATGTAGCTTCGCTATGTATTGTTCATGGCTACACTTTATATAAGTTATATGACATGGATCTACAGTGTATTTGATTGGTAGCCATGAGTTTATTCTATCCTGAGCATGGGTATGCCCGCCTCGATGAGACACTTGTTATTTTGTAGACGACACCTCTCAATTCCTGGTCCCTGGGCTCACTTGTTCGACACATCGGTGAAGATTGTTAATTTATTTCGGCCATCAGATGCTCTTCTACCCTCACACATTAGGGGGCATCTGTTATAACCCTAATTTGCACCAGACATGCTTACCTGGCATCAGGCCATCTCAGATTCCTTCTTTGCCAAAATACTGTTGAACAACTCTTCTTAAAAACCTCTTTTATAAAGGCCCACATGCCCTACTCCATTACTGCACGTGTGTACACGCTAGCTAACCTAAAATAGCCCGTTTGTATCTACAAAATCATGAAAAAAGGAAAGTTGTCGATGGAACACACATCTTTGGGTAAGTTAACTAAACCTTCCAGCCATACACGGTCGAGGGTTTGTCCAAATACCTAGCTTCTTCTAGCCTATAAAAGAAGGGTTAGGGTTCCCATTTGGAGGAGGAGAATCATAGTAAAGAAACTATACTCATTTGCACATTCCCTTTATCCCAACCCTTTAGCCATCCTTGTGCAAGAAGAGATATAGAGAAAAGAAGTTGGAGGACAGTTGAAGAGGAGCCCAGGACCAGGTTCGCAGAGCAGTGGCCAATGCTGACATTGTAAGTTGATTTATTAAAGTTGGTAATAAAGAAGTATTTTTCCTGTCCTGCCATATGAGGTGTTCATAGTTTATTGCATACATGTTTGAATCTCTAACCCATTAATATTTAGATCAAATGCATGTAGAGTTTGTTGTGTATCTTGTGTGAATGCAGGCCAACCGTAGAGGAGAGTTGTAGTCAAGGAGCAATCAAGTGTGAAGAAGGATTGATATCAAATGTCCGAAATAAGGTACACTCACTTAACTACATATTTGCTTAATAATAATGGGGACTAGGTCTAGGACGACGGTAGAAAATAGGATTCTTTAGGTCTTTTCTGCATGCATAATTTAACCCTAGATGCTAGTCCGTAGAGGGATTTCCCACTCACAACAGACACCCTCTGTGCATCCCAACCTCCAATATATACCCTCTCGACACCAAGATGTTTTTACCACTCCCCATGGACTCCCCCCTTCCCGTGGCGTCCATGATCATGCCATTCCTCTCATACCAGGAAATCTTCCTCCCAATGTTTTTCCTTATCCTCATCCCTTTGCCCAAAAAAATTAAATTGAGAAAATTGTTCAAGAGTTGCTTGAAGCGAGTGTTATCTATCCTAGTACCACCCCCTATTCTTCTCTCATTGTCATGGTACTTAAGAAAGAAGGAAATTGGCATATGTGTCTTGATTTTTGTGCCCTCGACACACTCACATTCAAAGACAAATTTCCCATTCCTGTCATTGATGACCTATTAGATGAATTGAGTGGTGCTTAGTAATTTACCAAACTTGATCTCCATTTGGCTACCACCAGATACGTATGAAAGAGGAAGACATTCCCAAGGTTTCATTTAGAATGCATGAGGGTCACTATGAGTTCTTGGTCATGCCCTTTGGTCTGTGTAATTCCCCCTCCACTTTTCAAAGTCTCATAAATCATGTCTTCCGTTCTTTCCTCTATCATTTTGTTTTAGTTTTCTTTAATTATGTTCTCATCTATAGTAATACTTGGCAAGCCCATGTCTCCCATGTGGATCAAGTTCTACATCTACTCTCTTAGCATAAAATTTTCCTCAAACAATCTAAATGTTCCTTTAGAGCCTCAAAAGTGGAGTACCTAGGTCATATTGTCAACAAGGATGGTGTATGGGTGGATCCTAATAAAATTGAAGCTATACAAGACTGGCCTCACCCTAAAACTCTTAAGATCTTGCATAGTTTTTTGGGTTTAATGCTATTACCACAGGTTTGTTTAGAATTATGGAAAAAATTCAACACCTCGCACTTCTCTCCTTAAAAATAATGCTTTCACTTGGTCTCCAATAGAGGATCAATCATTCCATGCCTTAAAAGAGGATATGTGCATGACTCTTCTCTTGGAACTACTTGACATCACCACGAATTTTGTCTTGAAATGTGATGCTTCAAGAAAATGAGTTGGGGTAGTCCTCATGCAAGATGTCTGACCTTTGGATTTCACTAGCAAACAAATTTCAGAGAGACATTTGGGCCAATAAATCTATGAAAAGGAAATGTCAGATATTCTGCATGCAAGGGATCTCTGGCATCCTTATCTATTGGGGAAATGTTTCCAAATTAAAACTGGTCATTAGAGCCTCAAGTATTTTATGGAACAACGAATTTCATCCTTGGAGCAACAAAAATGGGTGACCAAGCTATCTGGATATGATTATGAGATCATTTACAATATGGGAAAAGAAAATACAGTTGTTCATGCTCTTTATAGGAAGTATGAAGAAGGGTCCCTCTTTTCCCTCTCCTTCATTGTACCATATTGGCTTCAAGATGTTCAATAGGAATGGCTACAAGACCCTAAAATTTCCCACATGATCCAATAATTGCAACACAATTCTCAAGCTTCTCCAGGGTTCTCTTAGAAGAATGAAGAGATTCACTACAAAGGGCATTTGTATTTAAGAAAATAATTGCAACTGAAATCCACAGTGCTTTCATAGCTTCATGCTTCACCCACATCTGGGCATTCAGGATTTACTAAAACATATGAACATGTCAAACGTTCTTATTTTTTGGAAGTTATGAAACTGGACATCCACACCTTTGTGGCTGAATGTTATACCTATCAATGAAATAAATGGGAAATTGTCAAGGCTCTAGGCACACTCCATATTCTCTCTATCCTACCTACCATTTGGACACATATTTCTATAGACTTCATTTTTTTCTTGCCTAAATCGAGAAATAAGACCGTTGTCATGGTGGTAGTATATTGTCTATCCAAATATGCTCATTTATGTTCTCTTCAACACCCATTCACTGTAAAAACAATGGCTCAAATATTTAGGGATAATATCTTCAAACCTGTTACCTCTTGCTGAATGGTGCTACAACACATCTTACCATACTTCCACTTGCATGACCCCCTTTGAAGAAATCTATGTGAAAAATTCACCATTGGTTCTCTCATACATGCCTGGTGTCTCTAAAGTTCAAGAGGTTGACAACACTCTTACATTTCACATGGCCATTTTCCATACCCTCAAAGAAAATTTGGTTATGGATCAGAATCGCATGGAGCAACAAGCATATCATGGATATTCAGAATGACATTTTTCTCAAGGGGACCAGGTGTTTCTTTGTCTTCCACCTTATAATCAAACTTCACTCAAAGTTGAACATTGTCAAAAACTCACCACAAAATTTTATGGTCCGTATACAATTCTCAAGCAAGTGGGGTGGCCTACCAATTGGCTCTTCCTGGTCACTCTAATCTCCATCCTGTCTTTCATGTCTCGTACTTAGCTCGTATTGGCATACTACATTGTTTGGGTAAGCTCAACTAAACTCCCTTGGGGGGCTTTTGAGTCTCTTCCATTGTGTAGTATCCTTCTTCCATCCAAGTGGATTCAACAACCCAAAATATCCAAGGATGAGTGTTGGGGAATAAGGTGGAACATGACATGAAACAAAGAACATAACACCACAGATAATCGAAGAGGGGATTTAAAAAAAAAAACAAAAGGTGGTGTCTAAAGATACAATTATAGCACTTAAATAGAGCACACTATGATCAACACATCATAGTTCATATTTCACATCTTGTTATTCATGTTATGTTGCACGATCTAAATTTACACACTTGAAAATGACCCACAGGGTCTTCTTTTATAGTCTCAAGATCTAACCAACTTCCATAAAATCTGGGAGATCTTGTCCACATGTAATCGTCGATTGTTAGAGTTGACTCCGTAGAATCTTCTCTATCGATTAGGCTCGACAAAACTCGACCCGACCAACTATTAATCCAACTCGTAGTCGATTGCAGAGCTAGTCGATCCACTGACTGAATATCTTCGACTACTGTTTGACTGTCCAACCATCATGCATGTCTACTACCCAAGCAACTGGTGTGGTGTGATGGTCAATCTCTTGACAAAATGTATCCATATGAAGTTCGACCTCTCGACTAACTGAACCCAGAAGATGTGTGATGAACCATCAATGCTTGATGTTCCAACACCCCCCATCAACACATAGCTCTAGAGATTCAATGATCTGGATTATTTTGAGAATGAAATGAAGACAACAAAATAACCAATATATAACAAGGAAATACATAGAGATAATGCAAAGAACACAAAAATATAGTGAAAACTAACTTCTATTAATGAACAAGAGAGAAAAACACTCTAGAACACAAACTAGCAGAATGGGGCAGTCTATCTCTGAAAAGAAAGATATGTTGGCTACGCTTCATTCACTACAAGATTTACATCATACTCCATTGCATGCTTAAAGGGCTTCCTTCACCTCAATTATATATGAGAGAGTGAGAGGAAAAAAATTCCCATGATGCATGTGGGATAAATTGGACTAAGTTTATAAAATTCCATAGGTATGTAAAACACTAGGACTTCCTAGGTGGTCACCCATCCCAGTACTAATCTAGCCCGAGCACACTTAACCGTGGATTTCTAATGGGATCCAATGCATTAACTCTACGCTATAGGGATGCACACAATACCACTAGGAAATCATTACATGATGTCTGTAATTAACAAATTAAGATGACACTACATTCCATTCCCCATCAAAAGGGTGAATATCATGGTTTATCAAAACCACAGGCTCAAAATGGTGATTAAGTGAAAAAGGTGGATGGCCACTAAGATCCATTTGGATCATTCCCCCCCCTTTATAAATGAATGGTCCCCATTACATCAAGTTCCCATGGGAGGTGGGGAGACTTCTACTAAATATGAATATTTATGTGATGCTTGCCTTGCTGAAGAAGTTTTCTTGTTTAGCTTATTGAAGGTTGTCATGAACCTGTTGTTGGAGGGGTAGGATCTATTCAACCAATCTAGCTGCATGATCTACCTGAGTGTGGGAGGAATCTGTTGGTGAATATGAAACATGAAGAGTATGAAGGGTTATGTTATAACCTTTCCTGACTGGGCAGTGTGGAGGCACCCCCGTAGGTGCATCAAGAACATATTGGGACTCTTCTACAATCTTGTCAGTCTTCTTTTGCTCGATAGAAAGGTCTTGGGATGAGGCTATAATGGTTGCAATGTCCTTCTATTCACCTTCTGATCAGATTGTGAAGAGGCTAAACTTTGCAATATGAGAGATTACTTTGTGGCATTGTTTTGGTGGGACAATAGTCGGAACTACCTTTGGTATCCTGTATAGTTGACCCCCTAGAGTAACAATGACGCTACGGAGTCAAGACTCATAAACACCATGATGCCTCCACATATATGGCTGGCCTAATATAACATCACAAACTTCCAGTGGGGAAACATCAAACAATACCTCATCCTTGAAGGGCTTGATGCTGTAGGAAATGCGACACTGCTGGCTGACATGAATATCTTGACCTTGGTGAAGCCACCCAATGTTTTATGGCTTCGGATGTGGTTTTGTTGGAAAATCCAACTAAATGATAACCTCTACTGAGATGATGTTCTTTTGGCTTCCTTATCAATAATAAAATGCAGTGCAATCCCCTTCACCCACATATGTGAATGGAAGAGTTTCTCCCCCTCCTTAGGATCCTATTCTGGTTGGATTATTGTAGTTGCGACAATAAAAGTGGGTTCTGCATCAATGATCTGTCTCCTTTTATTATTTTCTAAATCAGGGTCCAAGTCAGGGTTCAAATCATTGTATTTTATCTCAACCACCAATGACTATATTGAGAGACAATCATCAGTGTTATGCCAAGAGCTATTGTGTAACTCACACCACTTTCTAGTGTCTCTCATAGAATTCCTGTTACCCTTCCTTTCCTGCATCTAGGACTGGATCTCTTGAGATTGACACTCCTTGCTTTGTCCTTCATTATGTGAGTTAGATTTTCCTTTTCCATGATTCTTCCACTTACTATGTTGCTTGAATTTCTGCTCAATTTTGACTGCATATTGGTAAGTATCTCCTAGTGAGGAGATGTCCAAGAAATCCATCTTTGTTTGGATGTATCTATGTAGACCACTGTGATACTTCAAAACCAGGTGTCAATCAGAGTTTTTGATACCAAACTTTGAGCATAAGGTATGAAATATGTTTGTGTACTCTAACACTATCTGGTCTCTTTCCTGACGCAGAGTTTTCCATCTCATGTATTAGTCATCATAGTTTTTGACATAGAATAAATCCTCCTTTAGGGAATCTACAAAGGCCTCCCAAGTGGGTTTTCTCTCAAATAGTGTAGATTCATCCACAATGTACCTCTCCCAGTAAACTTTCCACAAATATCTAACATGGGGAAGGGATTTAAGGAGCACGAAGGTGATCTTTTCACTGTCGGGAATTTTTTGGACATAGTAATAACCTTCTAGTAGATTCAACCATTTTTCTAGATCATTTGCATCTATTTGGCCTTCAAATATTGGGATATCAAAATTGACTTGTACCTTGAAGGGTGTCACACTTCTGAAATGGATTCTTGTTGAATATTCCTTAGCCATCACCATTGATAGTCTTCAAAGGATCTGAGCAAATTTGTCCATCATCTCATTCCTCTGTCACACGAGAGCTTCCTCAAGCAACGTCTTAAAAGGATCTCCTACTTTGTCATCTCTCTTTTATTTTGTCACGTGAGGTCGCTTGGGCTGGCGAGAGAAGATTCCCTCAAGAGAAACTATCTCAAGACCTAACTCTCTATACCCTAACCTTGTCGGGGAACTGCTTTGAGAAACGAAAAGGAGAAACCTGCTCTGATACCACTGATCCAAATTATTTTGAGAACAACATGAAGACAAAAATATAACCGACATATACCAAGGAAATACACAGAGATAATGCTGAGAACACATAAATATAGTGAAAACAAAATTTTATTAATGAACAAAACAAAAAAACACTCTAGAACAAAAACTGGTAGAATGGGGCATCCTATCTCTGAAAATAAAGAGATGTTGGCTACAATTCATTCGCAACAAGATTTACATCACACTCTATTGCATTCTTAAAGGGCCTCCTTCACCTCAATTATATATGAGAGAGTGAGAGGAGAACAATTCCCATGATGCATGTGGGATAAATTGGACTAAGTTTATAAGATGCCATAGGCATGCAAAACACTAGGACTTCCCAGGCGGTCACCCATCCTAGTACTACTATAGCCTGAGCATGCTTAAATGTGAATTTCAAATGGGATCCGATGCATTAACACTATGCTGTAGGAATGTACATAACATCACTAGGAAATCATTACATGATGTCTGTAATTAACAAATGAAGATGTCATTACATTCCATTCCCCATCAAAAGGGTGAATATCACAGTTGATCAAAACCACAGACTCAAAATGGTGATTCAGTGACACAGACCGCGCCCTCTGCCTCAGTAGAGACCTCTATGATGACCTCCCGGTCTTAAGGATCGTTCTAATTCTAACTTCTGAGTCGGAGTGGCTCCTTCGACTCTCCACTAGAATATCCTTCAGATAATTGGCCCACAGGTCTTTTCTGCTCCTCGCAGCCTCTAGGCCTGGTCACTGTTCTCTATAAGACAAAAGAATAGAAAATCAAGTTTCGGGGTTTTCAAAATCCCAATGTCATGACCCTTTGATTCCCGATTTCCCGATCTTCGCTTTCCCGATATGATGTCACTAGGATGCCCTTCCACCATAAGACAAAATCAACGACGGTGATTGGTTACTAAAATCAATGGCTCCAGATCTCCCTCGGTGTTTCGTGATTTCAAATGCCAAAGTGCTTGTGCCTTCGATTTCCCCAATCTCTCGAATACCGATTCCATGATATGAATTTTCTTTTGGGAC
Source organism: Picea engelmannii (assembly GCA_009831015.1). Taxonomy (NCBI): domain Eukaryota; kingdom Viridiplantae; phylum Streptophyta; class Pinopsida; order Pinales; family Pinaceae; genus Picea; species Picea engelmannii. The sequence goes on along the minus strand of ML776587.1, from coordinate 2,340,194 downwards.
TTTCTCCGAAAGTTGAGATTGTTGCCACGCGTCCTCAAAGATGGACGACTCTCGTATGCTTCAGGGTTTTCACCTTGGAAATTCCCGATTCCCCTGTTACGACGAGACGAAGTCAGCTGGGCCCCACAACAGAGCTTTCCTTCCCATCAGGATTCAGACTTCGCGATTCCGAAATGCAAGAGTCTTCTGTCTTCAGGATCCACGAAACGTCGAACCCTGACTTCTTCAGATCTTTCGACACGTGTCCCAAATGGATGGATAGTTCTGATTGAACCTCGGACTTTGCCAACTGCAAAGCCAAAACCACTCACTTATATGAGCCCCGATGGCCGAATCCCCGATTGAGCGATCACCTGGCACGTGTCCTTCCTGAGATCCATGGCTGTGATCCTCTCACTTGATTCGAGACTCAAAAGGTCTCGAACTCTTGACTTCTAAACTCCCGATATGCCAATGGCTCTCGATTCCTGTCACCTGTCCCAACAGATGGACGACTCTGAATTTTTCAGGATTTTCATGATGGATTTACCCGATCTTTGGTCCACAGGATTTTTGATTTCCCGAACCTCGACGCCTCAATATCCCGATGATTCTCGGGGTTTTCACTCTGCTCACGAGGATTTAAACCCTATGCAACTCCTATCAAATCAGACGGCTGACGGGTAATTGGGTGATAATCCAACGGCTCACGATCCCTAGAGCTTGAACTCCGAACGTAGCCATAACCTCCTCGCTTCTTTACCAGATCACACGACTAGCGGGATTTCACAAATCCTCTCTGCAAGATTCTAACCGTCTGTCTCTTCCTCCTTGATGTTTCCAATGAAATGAACCAAGGACTCGTTCCCGGACTTAACCACCTGTGACACAAAACTCCGATGCCTTCGAGTCACTCGATATGCACCCACTCCTTGTACTACCTTCAACAGATTCAAAGGCTTGATCCCTCCTGAGCTTTCTCACAACTCTGAGTCTTAGAGAAGACTCTTGTGCACACTCCTTGCGGCAACTTTCAGACACTTCCAAGTGATGAATACCTTTGAATCTGCGCACCCCTGTAGCAGTAGCCTCTCACACTTTACTCAGGTTCACAACCCTGAGACTTTACTTAGCCTGTGCACTCCTTGCATGGCTCTTGTGCCCAATTGCACTCTGAGGAAATGAGAAAAACCGCTATCCCTTCTGAGCTTTCAGAGACGAACCTCTGAACTTGTTGTCAACGCACTCCTTGCGGACAATTCAAATGCACTCCTTGCAGGAAATCTTGCTCAGATAGAGAAACGATTGAAACTCATTCCACTACCCTTTCCTCTTAGATTTCAAACATTCAACATGAAATCATTCATACATAGCATAAAAGAAATTGCATGACATAAAGAGTAAAACATTCATGAGCCTAACAGTTAAATATGCATACACAGAGAACACATGAACACTATGAGTCTGAATCACAATTTCTTTGTATTAATTCAGAACTTCTGTACATGGAGTCTGTTACATAGCCCTCTGCTTCTCTTCTATACTCTCTTCATAATAATGTTACAATCACACAATGAGGGTGTCTATATCCGTTTTCCCTCTACTCCTAAAACTATCTAATCAGAGAATTCAAAGCTACCTACCAACATAAATGCCTTCTACCTACTATGGACGAGAGCAAATCGCTCAAGGTCCTTTTACAATATAAAAAGTACGCCTCTTCTTAACTATCTCATTTAAGTTTGGTGCATCCAATATTCAAAAAGGTTTAAACAATGTATCATGTGCTCAAAATGTGTTGCGCTTGCCCCACGCTCGCTTGACGTTGACGATGCTCCTGCATCATACTCCCTCGCTTGAAAATTTTCATGGGCTCCTGTCCATGAGCTCCTGCACAGTTTGTCCATGCTTCTGAATCTCTGCTTCATTCTCTCAGTTGGCATCTTCAACTGGATGTCCCTTCCACTTGATCAAGTATTCAAAGTATTGTTTTCTTCTGGTCTTCTTGCCAATTCTTTTATCCAGTATGCGTTCCATCTGCGGCTTCTCTGTAACTGGCATCTGCTTTTGCCACTGAATCACTGGCTGCTCACTTCCAGTCCCTGTTTCCTTAGCTCTATATGGGTACAATTCTGAGACATTAAATATCGAAGAAATTCCGATCCCATCGGGGTAATTCAATCTCATAAGCATTTTCCCCGAATTTCTTCAAGACCCTGCATAGCCCGATTTTCTTCATTTGCAGCTTATTATATGTTCCTCTTGGGAACCTTTCTTTCTTCAAATGTGCCAGAATCAAGTCACTAACTTCAAACTGAAGTTGTCTTCTGTGCTGATCTGCTCTTCTCTTATACTCCTGGCTTGAATTCTGTAACCGCTCTTTCACCTGGCTGTGAAGTTCCTTCATCGCTTCTGCAAAATCTTCCACACTAGCGCTCCTAGTTCCATTCAGTTCTGTATCCCTTAACTCAGAAATTCCTCTCGGCTGTATGCCATACATAATATGAAATGGACTCTTCCCTGTACTTCTATTAACTAAGTTGTTGTAAGAAAATTCTGCCTATGGTAATATGTTGTCCCACTGGTTGCGGTGTTCTATCACCAGGCTCCTCAACAATTCTCCCAGACTCCTGTTTACCACTTCTGTCTATCCATCCATCTGAGGATGATAAGTTGAACTGAACGACAAGTTATTTCCCAGCTTCTTCCATAAGGTCCTCCAAAAGTGTCCTACAAACTTAGTGTCTTGATACAAAACTATACTCGGTAAACCGTGAAGTCGAATGACTTCTTTGAAAAACAGATTCGCAATGTGAGTTGCGTCACTGGTTTTCTGACATGGAATGGAGTGTGCCATTTTGGAAAATCTATCCACCACCACAAAGATTGAATTAAAACCTCTTTGTGTTCTTGGCAACCCCAATATAAAATCCATGCTGATTTCATCCCACAGTCTCTCAGGTGTGGGAAATGGTTGATAAAACCCCGCATTCTACCTCCTTCCCTTCGAATGATGACAAATTCTACACCTGTCCACAAATATTTTGATGTATGCTCGCATTCCCGGCCAAAAATATGACTCATTCAGCTTTGCGAATGTCTTGTCATGACCAAAGTGTTTGGCCAATCCTCCACTGTGTTTCTCCTTCAACAAGTTCTCCCTCATGGAGCATTTTGGAATACACAGTTGATTTCCCTTGAACAACAATCCTTCCTGGATCATGTATTCTATCCATTTGCTTCTGTCTCTGAGAATTGGATTCTCAGCTGCTTCATATGCCTCCTTAAAATCTGGATCATCTCTGTACATGTCCCTGAGGTCATCAAAACCCAATGTTTTAACTCTGAACTCCTGCAACAACAAACATTTCCTGCTCAAAGCATCAACAACTTTGTTAGCAGTACCAGAAATATGTTTAATCACAGAAGTGAAATTTTGCATAAATTCAACCCATTTGACATGTCTTTGATTCAACTTTTTCTGTTGAGTCACAAACTATAGTGCATGATTGTCACTGTATAAGACAAACTCTTTCGGGATCAAGTAATGCCTCCATTTCTTCAATGCCTGGATGATAACATAGAACTCCTTGTCATATGTGGAGTACTTCACCTTCGCTTCATTCAGCTTCTCACTGAGATACGCTATCGGCCTGTCTTCTTGACTTAAGAATGCTCCTACTGCAAATCCACTTGCATTGCATTTCACTTGAAATGTCTTTTGGAAATCCGAAAACACCAGAATTGGTTGTTCCGTGATTTTCTCCTTCAACAGATTAAAACTCTTTTCAACCTCTTCTGTCCAGTGAAAATATTTGTGTCTTTTCTTCACTATGTCCATCATTGCTGCACTAATTCCATTGAAATTTCTGATGAAATTTCGGTAGAAACTAGCTAATCCATGAAAACTTCTCACCTCAAATATGTTCTTCGGTGACGGCCAATTCTTGATCACCTCCACCTTATCTGGATCCATCCTCAATTTATCTGCAGAAATAACGAAACCCAAATAGATGAGTTCTGTCTTCATGAATGAGGATTTCTTCATATTTATCAACAACTTCTTCTGCTGTAACGTCTTCATCACAATATCCAAGTGTTTCATATGCTCTGCCTTTGTTTTACTGAAAATCAGTATGTCGTCTAGATACTCGATGAAAAATTTCCCGATGAACTCCCTCAAGACTTCGTTCATCAGCCTCATAAAGGTACTTGACACATTTGTTAAGCCAAATGGCATAACAAGCCATTCATACAACCCCTCGTTGGTTTTGAAGGCTATTTTCCATTCATCACCTTCCCTCATGCGGATTTGATGATAACCTCTTTTCAAATCAATCTTTGAAAAGTATTTTGCTCCACTCAAGCAATCCATCAAATCATCCATCCTTGGCAATGGAAATTTGTACCTAATGGTTATCTTGTTAATTTCTCTTGAATCAGTACACATTCTCCAACCTCCTTCTTTCTTTGGGCTAAGTACTGTCGGAACAACACACAGACTCAAGCTTTCCCTGACTAAACCTTTGTCCAACAACTCCTGGACTTGTATTTTGACCTCTTCATTCTCTTGCGGCGTTAATCTGTATATGGAGTTATTTGGAAAACTAGCTCCTGGTATGAGATCAATATGGTGACTCACACTTCTGATCGGTGGCAACGAACGAGGTAATTCATCCACTACTATGTCAGTGAACTCTCCCAGCAGTTCCTGAACTTCTTCTGGTAAATCATCCACTCTTGTGCTAGTCAAAACAATTCTCGGTTTCCTGACCACAAAGAATTGTGGTTCCTCCTTCTTTTTAACCTCGTTAAGGAGTTCCTTCCCACTCATGAGAAGTACAGTGTTGCTTACTTCAGGTTTCACCTCCTTATCTTTAATTGGAAGTAACATATGTGTCCTCCCATTCTTCTCTAAGGTGTATGTGTTCATTCTCCCATCATGAATCACATTTCTATTATATTTCCATGGTCTACCCAGCAATAGATGACAAACATCCATAGGAATGACATCACATAATATCTTATCATTATATCCTCCTATCTTAAATTCAACTAAACACTATTTAGTGACATTCACATGATGTCCCTTTTGTAGCCATGAAACTCTGTATGGACTCGGATGTTCACTCATCTCCAGCTCCAACTTTTCCACCATCTTTGTCGAAATGAGATTATCCGTGCTTCCACTGTCCATAATGACCTTGCATACCCTGTCCTTGGTTTTGCAAGTAGTTCGAAAAAGACTGTTTCTTTGGGCTGAGCTCTCCACCTCCTTCTCTGGCATTAAGAGAACCTTTCACATCATCAATGATCTTCCGCCTCCACATCTCTCCTTTGTGCTTCGACGATGCGAGTCTCTCCACTCTCTTTCTTTTTATCTGGACATTCATAAGACTTGTGTCCATTCTTTCCACACGTGAAGCATTTTATCACTCCACCTTTGCCTCTTCCTCTACCTCTAGTACAAGGAAAAGTGTTATTATCGTCATACTCTCCTGTTTGTTCAGTATGCTTCCCTCTCTGTGAGCTTCCACCTCCCTCAATTCAAGTCTGAGGTTTCTTCCAGTCCTCCTTGGGCTTCTGATATTTATCCCGGGCAACTGATTTTCCTCTAGGATGACTTCTGCCTCGACCTCTTTGACCCTGCTTTCGGCTCAGCTTTTCTTCCACTTTTAGAGCTATCTGATAAGAATCTTCCACCATTCGGATGGTCAACATACTCATCTCATCTTGAATCTCATATCTCAGGCCATTCATATACCTGGCTACTTTTTCATCATTGCTTTCACGATGACCTGCCCTGATATTCAACCTGTAAAATTCCTCAGTATATTCCTTCACTGACATAAGCTTCTATATTAGGTTCTGCATTCTCCTGAACAAAGTAATCTAATAATCCCTGGGGATGAATTTTGCTTTCATCTTTGCAATCATCCTGTCCCAACTCTTAATTTTCTACTTACCTTGGCAACGCCTATCCGCTTGTAGTTCATCCCACCACAATGCTGCATGTCCCTTTAATCTCATGACAACATGCTTGACCTTCTTGTCCTCTTCGACATCTTCATAGTCAAAGTAGGTGTCTAGATCTCTAATCCAGTCTAGAAGCTCTTCTACATCCAGATTTCCTTCATAAACTGGAATGTCGATCTTCGCCTTTGCACCCATTCTTGCAACAGCTTTAAGCAAGCGTTCATTTGCTGCATCTTCTGCTGTGACTTCTTCTTCTCCATGTCTAGCATCATCTTCATTTTCAGACTCACTGATATCTCCTACATTAGCTGTGCATTTTTGTCTTATATCCATGTCCACAAGTCTAGCGTGTATGTTATGCAGATCTCTTTCTACTTCTGGATTCGGCACCTGTCTACCCCTTCCTTTGGACGTCTCCCTTTCCTCCTCTAGATCGGGTGATTGTCTATATCTTCTTCTCGGTGGCATGGTGAATCTTCCTTCTTCCTGCTACAGAAAGCAAAGAAGCTTTTCTAATCTCTAATACCAACTGACGTAGACCGCGCCCTCTGCCTCAGCAAAGACCTCTGCGCTGACCTCCCGATCTTAAGGATCGTTCTAATTCTAACTTCTGAGCCATAGTGGCTCCTTTGACTCTCCACTTGAATCTCCTTCAGAAAATTGGCCCACAGGTCTTTTTTGCTCCTCGCAGCCTCTAGGCCCGGTCACTGTTCTCTATATGATAGAAGAATAGAAAATCGGGTTTCGGGGTTTTCAAAATCCCGATGTCATGACCCTTTGATTCTCGATTTCCCGATCTTCTCTTTCCCGATATGATGTTACTAGGATGCCCTTCCACTATAAGAAAAAATCAACGATGGTGATCGGTTACTAAAATCAATGGCTCCAGATATCCCTTGGGGTTTTGCGATTTCAAATGCCAAAGTGCTTGTGCCTTCGATTTCCCTGATCTCTCGAATACCAATTCCTCGATATGAATTTTCTTTTGGGACTTTCTCCGAAAGTTGAGATTGTTGCCACGCATCCTCAAAGATGGATGAATCTTGTATGCTTCGGGGTTTTCACCTTGGAAATTCCTGATTCCCTTGTTACGATGAGACGACGTCAGCTGGGCCCCACAACGAAGCTTTCCTTCCCATTGGGATTTCAGACTTCGCGATTCTGAAATGCAAGAGTCTCCTATCTTCAGGATCTGCGAGACGTCGAACCCCGACTTCTTCAGATATTCCGACACGCATCCCAAATGGATGGACGGTTCTGATCGAACCTCAGACTTCGCCAAATGCAAATCCAAAACCACTCACTTATATGAGCCCTGATGGCCGAATCCCTGATTGAGCGGTCACCCGACATGTGTCCTTCCTGAGATCCACGACTGTGATCTTCTCGCTTGATTCGAGACTCAAAAGGTCTCGGACTCTTGACTTATAAACTCCCGATATGCCGATGGCTCTCGATTCCTGCCACCTGTCCCAACAGATGGACGGCTCTGAATTTGTCGAGATTTTCACAATGGATTTACCCGATCTCTGGTCCATGAGATTTCCAATTTCCTGAACCCCGACGCCTCAATATCCCGATGCTTCTCGGGGATTTCACTCTTCTCACGAGGATTTAAACCCTGTGCAACTCCTATCAAATTAGACGGCTAACGAGTAACTGGGTGATAATCCAACGGATCATGATCCCTAGAGCTTGAACTCCGAATGTAGTTGTAACCTCCTCGCTTCTTTACCAGATCGGACGGCTGGCGGGATTTCGCAAATCCTCTCCACAAGATTCTAACCGTCTGTCTCTTCCTCCTTGATGTTTCCAATGAAATGAACCAAGGACTCGTTCCCGGACTTAACCACCTGTGACACAAAACTCCGATGCCTTCAAGTCACTCGATATGCACCCACTCCTCATACTACCTTCAACAACTTCAAAGGCTTGATCCCTCCTGAGATTTCTCACAACTCTGAGTCTTAGAGAAGAATCTTGCACACACTACTTGCGACAACTTTTAGACACTTCTAAGTGCTGAATACCTTCGACTCTATGCACCCCTGTAGCAACAACCTCTCACACTTTACTCAGGTTCACAACCCTGAGACTTTACTTAGCCTGCACACTCCTTGCACGACTCCTGTGCCCAACTGTACTTTGAGGAAATGAGAACAACCGCTATCCCTTCTGAGCTTTCAGAGACGAACCTCTAAACTTGTTGTCAACACACTCCTTACAGACAATTCAACTACACTCCTTGCAGGAACTCTTGCTCAGATAGAGAAATGATTGAAACTCATTCCACTACCCTTTCCTCTCAGATTTCAAACATTCAACAGGAAATCATTCATACATAGCATAAAAGCAATTGCATGACAGAAAGAGTAAAACATTCATGAGCCTAACAGTTAAATATGCATACATAGAGAACACATGAACACTATGAGTATGAATCACAGTTTCTTTGTATTAATTCATAACTTCTGTACATAGAGTCTGTTACACAGCCCTCTGCTTCTCTTCTATGCTCTCTTCATAATAATGTTACAATCACACAATGAGGGTGTCTATATCTGTTTTCCCTCTACTCCTAAAATTATCTAATCAGAGAATTCAAAGCTACCTACCAACATAAATGCCTTCTACCTACTATGGACGAGAGAGGATCGCTCAAGGTCCTTTTACAATATAAAAAGTACGCCTCTTATTAACTATCTCATTTAAGTTTGGCGCATCCAATCTTCAAATTTTTTTAAACAATGTATCATGTGCTCAAAATGTGTTGCGCTTGCCCCACGCTTGCTTGACGTTGTCGATGCTCCTGCATCATTCAGTGAAAAAGGTGGATGGCCACCGAGATCCATCTGGACCATTCAGGGGGTGAAATTACATCACTAGAACACCCCCCCCATAATTGTAGCTTCTTGAATCCCAAGAAGCAAACATAGATTGATAAATTGGGCTTAAACTAAAGGTTTGGTGAAGATATCAACAACTTGACATTCTATCCTGTAATATTCAAGAGAGACAATGTTCTCATGAACTAATTGTCTCAAGTAGCGAGCATGGAGATCAACATGCTTCATCTTACTTTGATCAACAATATTGTCAACAACTTGTATGGCACTTCGATTATCACAATAGATTGTAGTTGAGGTCTGAGTAGGAAGGCCAAGCTCTTCCAAAATTTGGTGAATACAAATTCCCTCAGTACCTGCTTGAATGGCGCCACGATGTTCTACTTTTGTTTTCGATAAGGAGACAACCTTCTATTTCTTTCACGACCACACAAAAGGTCCATAGCTATAGAGAAATGCATAGACAGAAGTGGACTTCCGTTCATCACTGTTGCTAGCCCAATAAGAGTCGGTGTAGCTAACTAGCGAATATGAACTCTGACAATACTTGATACCATGTTGAGTGGTACCCTTTAGACAGTGAGAAATCTGTTTGGCTGCTTTCTAGTGGATTTATTTGGGGTCTTGCATGAACCGATAAATCACATTATCAATAAAGGAAATGTTAGGTCGACTATGAGTAATATAAATAAGGATTCTAACCAATTGTCGATAAAGTGTAGCATCAATGACGGGTGTTTGACATGTTTTAGTGAGCTTCACTCCAGACTAAAAAGGAGTAGCACAAGGCTTGCAATCAACCATATAAAAATGTGTCAATAGATCCATCAGATATTTAGAATGAGAAATGAAAAATCCATCACAAAGTGGTAATACTTGAAGACCCAAAAAATGCAGAGTACCAAGATATGTCATGTCAAAGAAGTCAACAAGAAATTTCTTCAATCTATGGATGATATCATTATTAGTGCCAATAATGAGTAAATCATCTACATATACAACAACAATTAGAGTGTCTCCACTGGTATGGAGTACATACAAGACGTGATTATATTCTTACTATTTGAAACCGAGTTGAAGGAATAAACTGTTGATCTTAGCATACCAGGCCTGGGGGGCCTGCTTCAAACCATAAAGAGAATTATTGAGTTGAAAAACTAGATTCAAATTTGTCACAAAATAGGTGGCCATTCCATGTAAATTTATTCAGATAGGTCTCAATGAAGAAAATAAATCTTCACATCCATCTGATGGGTTTTCCATCCAAAACGAGAAACACGAGTAAGAACCAGTCGAACAAAGTTCATCTTTGCAACGAGGGAAAATGTTTTAGTGTAGGCGATTCCTTCTTGTTGAGAAAAACCCTTCACAATGAGGAATGATTTATGTCACTCAAAAACACATTCAAAGGTAAATTTGGTCCTATAGACCCATCAAAACCTCACAATGTTATTTCCTTGTAGTCAGGGAACCAATTCCCAAGTTTGATTCTTCGATAGAGAATCAATTTGAGTCTTCATTACCTGCTCCCATTCAGTTCTTCCTTCAACATATGAGTAGGTAATGAGGTATGAGTGTTACACCTCAATATTGCTCACTTTGATAAGTGTCGTAAGTGTCCCGTGATCCTCTCGACTGTCGCAAGTGTCGCATGTCATTCACAAGTGTCACAAACATCAAACAAAGCATCTTGCCATGATGACGCCACCAAGGAGACATCTAAAATAACTCAGAGACTTGATTTGGAGGAGGGAGAATGGTTAACTGAAGTCAAGGAACTCTTATCACCTGAAAGGAGCTCTTAAACAAGGGTTTGGAAGGTGAGCGCTCCTCTATATCAGCCTTAGGAGCGCTGGTGCTCCCCTATAAGGTCTCAGGGAGCGTTATAATGCTTATCTGCCCCTCTGGAGGAGCGCTATCCATCCTTGGAGCGCTGGTGCTCTCCTCAAGCTTCCTAGGGAGCGCTATAGCACCCTGATGCCCCTTTTGAGGGAGCGTTGTCTAATCTGAGGCAATAGTTGGCCCGTTGAGGAGAATAAGGGGAGGATGTTTCGAGTTTAGAAGACATTTGTACTCGAATTCTTGGTTCCATTAGGATATCCCTGATCCAAGGAGGGGATTCCTCAACTTGTTCTAAAGATAACTCAAGAGGTTAAGCCTCTCTTAACCTATATAAGCAGGCTCCATGATGGTGAGAGGGGGAAGAATTGCTAGCATGAAACCTATGATCTCATAGGAAACACACAGTCARCCAAAGGAGAGTGATCAGTGAAGCTGCTACCATCCAGGTCGCGGATCTTTCGAGCAAGGGTTAGATGAAGAGGACTCGACGAAGCTGTCACATTCGCATCTACGATTGTAAGTACTGCTGTCGTTATTCTCATTAATATGACACGCTTGGCCTGTTTATTTCTAGTTTGTGTCTGATCTTACATGAACTTATCATTGATAGTGTTAACTCCTCAAATAAACTTTTCAATTTATTTGTTTTCCCTTAAGTGTTAGGTTGTCACTTCAAATTATTTTTTGAGTTTCTTTGGATGCAAGCTTAGGTTCTGTTTTTGTCCTAGGAATAAATGAGGTCCATGAAGTCTTCTTTTTGTAAATTGGCATGACTC